>VZTN01004343.1:49820-292241 GCA_013400515.1 Erpornis zantholeuca | reverse complement strand
GCAATATACCTATGTATTTGTACATGCTTACTGTAGCTTTATCTGGAAACTACCTCGGGAGTTGGAGTTCAATGGTGAACCTCTCTGTTCCAGCACAGTCAGCTGAACAATCAGGATGCTGTGGCCGTAGTCAGCTGTGAAGAGGAGCTACATTTATGTTATACAAATCCCCCCACTTTCTGTTCATTCATCCTCACACACAACTTTAGACAAAATGACCCCATTTATCTGAAGCATTACAATTTGCTGTGTAATTATCTATCTGTGTGATCAGTGCTTAGACTCAGCTTCTGAGGAGCAGGAGGGGACCCTGAGGGAAGTGACAGCTCTCTGGTTTCACCCAGCTTATGGTCAGAGTGAGAGGCTGCTGCTGATGTGTGGCATGCCCCAGTTTGGTACATTGCATCAAAGAAAGATAAACAATTCACAATTTTGTTGTGATTAATTCCTACAATTTCTTTTCAGTATAACAATTATGGACACTGTGTCTTCAGGTAGCCAGCATAGGTCAGAAGGTTAATATTCAGGTAGTTCCAATAGCCAAATAAAATCAAAATCCCTGCAAGAAATAACCTTTGTCTATCCAGACACGGCTTACAGCTATCTTAATGTTAAAAGCATAAACATCTATCCACACAAAATTCATTTCAGCAGTACAAGGACTCATTTTATCAGTTCTTGGAAAACTTGTCAAGATTACTGACACTTAAGCCAACTCAGAAAAAATTTTCAATCGATATGTATAATGTTAGGAGAGATGTTTAATGTGTTTCCTTTTTGAACAGATGTGTGTTTATAATGTAGAAAATAAAGGAATTAAAATGCATATCATCACTGAAAACTGATTCCTCTCTGAATCACACAGTACATCATTTCAGAAAGTATGTTAGAAAATAATTCAGAACAGGGCTGACTTTTTCCTGAAGCCCTGATCACTCAGGAAAGGGATAAAATACTTGATAGACTGTTCATACAATGTATGAAAAATATAAAAAATATATAAAATCCATGTTGGCTGAAGTGAAACAATGCACTGGAAATGGGATCTGACATCAGGCAGTCAGGGTTCTGCTCACTCACTCTGGTGAAATAAAATTCTGATACAGATGGGCCCAACATGTGGGAGAAACAAACTATTATCAGCAAACGCATTAAATATAGCAACCACAGCAACAATTTCATCTTGAAGGCAAAAAAAAAAAGGCCAAACAAATTATAGGTGATAATTATAACAGCTATTTACTGTGATAATTGGAAGGGAAAATTATTGCTGGATTTCCAAACCATACCACCATGACAGATGCAAAGAATCATCAACAGGATGCAGAGGAATACGAAAGTGTCTTGATGTGTTGGAATAAATTCCTTTTAGCCACTACTTGGACTCAGTGGCTAAAATCCACCTAGCTCCCGAGGGACCCCATTTCCACCCAAAAAGGTGGAGCTATTTTTTGGCCCTCAGGGCAGCAGAAGCCATGCTCATGGTCCTGAGGGACCAGTAATGTGGGGCAAGCATCAACTTCCCTATTATCATATGAGACTTATATAGGTGTCTATAAGTCATCTTAATTCCTAGATCTCCTTTACCATCAGTGAAGAAAAAGGCACTTTCTGAGAATTCTTCATCTGACTTAAATTAGCCATTCACCCCAAGGTGAGATAAACTGTGGTTCAGAAGTCCCACCATCTCTCCTCAGACTACAAGCAAAAGCAAAACCCAGTAATTTTATGAAAAATGTCCTGCCACTAAGATGCAAGTTCTTGACAAGTACAGAAAAATAATAAATCCACTCGGAGGCCTCCAGAATGAAGCTTTCTCTTGAACTTTGCGTAGGATGTAAAGCTGCTAAAATGTCCCCGTGACAAATGCATGATATTCAGTGTATTCACAGATTTAGCAGCTTTGACTTAGGAAGTCCTTTGAAAACTGGTTCTTATCCTCCAGACGTTCCCTGGAATGGTCAGTTCTCGCATTTATTTTTATTTATTTTTCTTATGGGAGTGGTCACTGGCATTTGGATGGATATATTATTTTCACCAGGGAAGATAATATATGAAGCTGATGAGCTGATGACATGACATGATGATATCTTACAATGTCAGAGGGAATACTGTTTTCTCTAAAAACAATGATATATGGATAGCAGGAGCTCTGCCTCTAAAAAATGCAACTTGTACACTGGGCTTACTAAAGACAAAAGTGTAATGTGAAATTTACTTCTTGGAAACAGAGATTATTTATGCTGGCAACTACAGACAAGGCAGAATTTAAATAGCCATTATCCACTCACAACTGCGAGAGGCAGGAAAACCCATCCAATTTTTCCAGGAACTTATGTCTCCTAGTGTCTCCCTAAATCATGAATCATATTCCTTTAGATGAGATCCACTACAGATTTTATTAAAAGAGAGGCAACCTATAAAAAAAACCCAAAACCAAACAACCTGTTGCAAGAAATAGATACAACTTAATAAAAAGGCTGGCAGAACTCCAATTAATAAGAAATTGGGTCTATGAAAAAAAATAGCAAATTTGAGTAGATTGATTGATTTATTATGTTAACAATTTTGTTTTCATTTCTGATAAAAAAGTTAGAGCTTTTGAGGATATAACTATTAAATCTCAAGGAGTGAAAATAGTCACTGTTAGACTAAGCACTGTGATCTTTTAAACAGGAGCGCTTTTGTCCACTTCTACTTATGCAGTGCCCACTTTTGCATCCATTTAAGGTGGCATCCATATCCAGTTTTACCTTAAACACACCTCCAAGGCTACCCCTGTGAGCTCTAATAATGTGCACTGAAGTGGAACTGTGGTCATTGTTTCTTATCATTCGCACTGGGAAACCGTGTAAGGTCAAGCTTGTGTTTCAGTAAGTAGGCTTTGGTTTTAATTACCTCCTATAAAAGGTGAAACCTGGGTTTCAGTAAAGGCAATATGAATTTGCTTGTGTGAAGCTACAATTTCACCCAAGGTTACCAAATGTGCAGCTGTGTATGCACCCACCAAGTGTGTGTACAAGCAAGGCTCCACAGCCTAGGGTTACATATTAGACATTGCCAAGTAGAAAATGGAGCCTTTAAAGTATTCAAATGGGGTATGAGGTCTACATATGAGCTGGATAGCAATCAACTTTCTTACAATCATTACATATCCAAAATGAGTACAGAGTACACCCGTAGTGATACGACTGTCATCACCAGGGGCAAGAATTACAGGGGTCAAAGATGCATCAGGTTCCCAGGACAAGATCAAAAGTATTAGTGGGAAATAATTTTCTTCTGAAAGCTGTTAAAGCCACATTAATTCTCCTTTGTCAAAAACAGATCAATTACTCCAAAGGTTTCATGGCTGTAGGACAGCTTTGCACATCTGTTGTCTTGACTCCAGATGAGCCACCCTGTCCCATAACGTGCAGACTCTCCCAGGGCGTGAAAGAAAATAATCATCTCTTGTAGAGCTTTGGCTGATGGAACTGATTAGAAACAACACCCAGAAAAAGCAGAAAAAGCAACTAAACCCACACCAATGTGGGTTAACCTGACTTTAAACTCACTTTGGTCTTTTGAATTGCATCTAAATTAGATATGTAGAGTTGTTGTCTAAATTACACAGTGTGAGTATAACCCTCAAGGAAGTTTTGATTATAGACCCTTGACTTGGAAAAATAGCTGTGTAAATTGTGCTGGAGCTTGGAAAAGGCTCTTCCCCAGTTACCAGACAGGCCAGGTTCCCTTCCCACAGACCCCACCACAACACTTTTCCTGTTTCCTAACAACATCATCTTCTAATTTAATTCGATGTTCTCACACAAAATAGCATGTAGATGGAAGAAGAAATGGTATTTTTGAAAAGTCATCCATGTATTCCTCCATCACCACCAGTATCTAACTGGTAGTGACAAAGCAGCTGCTATTTTTCACACTCGAAAAAGCTTGGTGATATCTCAGTTACCAAGAGGTGGCAAAGGAAAGTATTGTCAGCAGTTGGATTGAAAACCTTGAGTTTCATTTCTAACAACGATTTAGCAGCTCAGAGATGTCAGATTCATGATGAACATGATCTGACATTCTGGCTGTTGAATACGGGACATATTTAGCAAAAGTCAATACCACAGACACAACTACGATAAAGCAGAAAGCAGCCCTGAGTATGGCCCTGACTTAGTTGCTGGTGTCCACAGCAGACTTTGCTTGGCCGTCTGCTGTTGTCTCTGGACTTCCTCCTGAAGTTCTAGGAGGAATCCATGTGTTGGCTGAACTGATTCTCACTCATTCACAAGAGCAGTCTTGACATCCTGGCCCTACAGTACATGAAGACAAGTTGCAGGCTATTTTTATACACTGCTATTTTTGTGTGTCCATAAAGTGAATGCCAGGCTCACTCTTTCTGTGGAGGTCTCACTGCTACTTCCCCCTGCCCCAAAGAGTGCACTCCAATGCATCAGGAATGGCTGTCTCAGGAAAACTGTTGGACACATGGTATGAGTAATGCTATTAAAAGTAAAGAAACAAACCATGTTTGGGGAGCCCTGGCAAACCTCATAGCTCACAGTCACGTGAATTTAGCTGCTTTAATTTCTGAGGTTATTTCACTATAATTGGAATATTGATTCCCAGATTAATTTTTGTGCCATCAGTGTCAAATCCCTGCCTTGTAACCACTGGGATCAACCAAGCAAGCCTAATGCACTGAGCTCTGCATGGACTGACTTTACCCCAGCCTGACAAATCTTTCAGGGTTGTGACTCTACTTTCACTAACGGGCTCTAATCAAGGCTACAGCTGCTGGGAAGTCCCAACAAAGTGGGCCTGTGGCCCAGTCCTGTGGCCACTGGACCTGCATAAACCCACATTTCTACACTGGATGCCTCTACTGGCTCAAGCTCAGCCCACCCCTTGCCCCAGTGTGTAACCTGGCTGCACCATTCAGAGGATGCAGATACTCCCATGAGATCTGCCACCACTGCTGGTTCCACACTCCTGGTTATGATGGATGATTTTCACTGCTAATGAGGAAGAGAAAGAGAAACTGAGTGTGTTGGTTTCCTTCCAAAAGCCTGTTCTGACTGACAGCTCAGCCGGTGCCTATCCACTTGAAAAGAGGGCTGAACTGGAGATGGATTAGTGGTCACATAGGCTCTCCATAACATTGGTTTTCACAAAGCCTGACTCTGCTTCTGGGTCCCTTTTAAGCATCAAACTGATTTTTTGGGGGTTTTTTTGCAGCTGAAAAGAAACTGTGTACAGGACGGTGTATTTACTTCATCCGTCACAGAAGCGGATCTGCAGGGCTCCCTCTGCTACCCCTGAATAAAGTGTCACCAGTATTAAGGAAATCTTTATAAGCAGAAGAGGAATAATCAAGGGTGTGAGTTTTGGCGGGTGTAAAGTCCAATTCTTCACACAAGATGGGCTCCTTAACACAGCTTCAGCATTGTTTAGTGCAATCCTCTGCAATTACTCAGAATTTGAACCATTTGACCTTACTACATTAAGCCTCGGTGTTTCCCAAATCCTGTTAATAAAAAGCAAATGGCCAGCCTCTTACTCACTCTCTGGAACAAGCGCAGGGCCATGGGAGGGAATGCAATGTGCAAGTCTTTAGCGAGCCAGTGGTGGTTTAGCAAAGCAGGACGGCAGGAGATGCTCTCCCTCGGCTCAGCGCAGGTGTAAACTCTGCATGTGCACTGCTGCCACTGTGGTGCAAACAGGCTGTGCATTGTGCTCTGCTCATCCATCACCCGCTCTGTCAACACAGGTCAACTAATCCTGCTCTCCCTGACCTCTGACCAGAACGCCGAAGGGAGGCAACAAAAATTCAAATGCACTGCTGAGGGAGACAGAATTGTTAAAGCTGCCTTTTCTTCTCACCGAGACAGGGTAAAACAAACTTCTAAATGCTATTAGAGAGCAAACCTCCGTAAATGAGGAGAAGCTGCACTCTGAGTCTTCCCCTTTATGATTAATAAGTTGTCAGGTCCTTCAAGTGCTTTCCCATAATGTAGACATTTTATTGGGTTTTGCCCTTAAAGACTCCTGCCTTGATTCAGTCATTTTATCTCAATATTTCATGGTTAAAGAAAAACAACAAAGGCAAGCGGAGGCACAGCCCAAACAGACAAAAGGGACTGCAGACACACTGGACCAAAGCTGCCAGCTCCACAGGGGGAGCTGATTCCTCCACTTGCTGAGGCAAAACAATAAAATTTATTGATGCCTGAGTTAAAAGTATATAAGGGGTGAGGTAAGAAATACATGAAGGCTAAAGAAGACAGGACAAACTCTTGGGCTTGGTCTGTGAGTCTGGAGCTGGATTTTCAAATAGATCTGGGGGCAACTCAAAAGAAAGTTGGCCGAAACAGACTTTTGTACTTATAATAACAATACTCTCCAAAATAAAGGCATTGCTCCTCATTCAGAGAAGTTTCAATACCAGAATGGCTAAGCTAAACATATTTTCATGCCGCAATATTTCTTATTTACCTTTGGAACAATGAGTTCTCAATATTTTGAACAACTGAACAGAAGAAATCGCAAGACTCACAAACAAACAAAGCAAAGACTGCTGTTTCTGCTTTAGCTGTCAAGGTAGTCACATGTATAATGTTTTTATTGAAAAACTAAACCAGGTATTTAGAGCAAATTCAAAACACCTTCCCACTTCCTCCAGTTACTAACATAGCGGAAAAATATACACATTCACTCATATGTTTTTGCTTGCAGGATTTATCGTCATTTCTGTAAACAGAAGATGTGGAAATTCCTTTGCATCAAAGAGAAACTGAGCACAATAAACACAAGATAAACATTGTGCATCACATATTACAGTGAGTGATGTGTTTGCAGCAATCACAGAATGGTTTGGGTTGGAAGGGATCATCTCATTCCACCCCCTACCATGGGCAGAGACTCCTTCCACTATCCCAGGTGGCTCAAAGTCCTGTCCAACCTGGCCTTGGACACCTCCAGGGATGGGGCAGCCACAGCTTCTCTGGTGAACTTGTGCCAGGGCCTCATCACCCTCACAGTAAAGAATTTCTTTCTAATAACTAATCTAAACTTACTCCCCTTTAGTTTAAAACCATTCACCCCTGTCTCCTCAAAAGACTCATAGTTGTGATTGGTAGTAATGAAAGGGAGGGGGGTGATTTAACAGACAAATTTCCTGGGCAGATAAAATCGAACCCCAAATACAGGAGAAGGTAAATGGGATGACCTGGTGTTGGTGCAGCTGGGCCAGTATGCTGCTGCACTCTCAAAAACTCTTGTAAGAAAAAACTTCTTTTGCAAGCCCTACAGTTTTGGTAATTCTGTCTCTTAACAACTTTGCTTTTCAGCTTGTTAAGTGAGATTTGTTTTTCAAATGTAACTGGCAACTTGTTCACCCATGGAATGCAAATGTAAAAATTAAGGTGATTCCAAAAGAGAATCTCCCAACAGAAGAATGCAGCAAAAACTAAATTCAAAACCTAGATATTAAAGTCTAAACCATTTTGACCATTTCAAAATTGAGGCATTCCCACTCAATCATTTTCTCAGGTTTGAGTTGGGGGTTGTATAAAGGGCAAAAAGGACTGTTTTCCTCACAGGCAGACTTTTTAGGCCACCATTGTCTATTGGAAAGCAGTGTTTAGACACAGACACAAGTTGACAGTAAAATGGTAACTGTGCCTGTCACTTATAGCAGAGACCAGCAAATGTATGTTCCAACTGAATTTTTGAAACGAATATGTGCAATTTTGTGACCTATCATGTGATGTTTCTCTAAAACATAGCTTTTGATATGAAAAACTGGTGGAAAGGCAGTCCTTAGGCACCGTTCTAGCTCACATATGTGCACACAGCTTGCCACTGATTTCAACAGGAGTCACATTTAAACAAATTTAAACTAAATGTTCAGCTTCTGGTTGTTCCCAAGATAAACACGAGCAGGCCCCTGTGGTGTGATAGCCGTTAATGCAAATGCACAGCTTTGTTGACATGTAAAACCTTCTAAGAGCCAGAAGCTGGTTATTCTTAGTCATCAAGATGAGATTTGAATCTTTGGGATGTTTGCCTAACCCTGTAGGCTTAATCCATTCTGAGTTACAAATTACAATACCCCAGCAGTCAGTTAGAATTGAATCTGGATCACTGCAATGTGGAAAGTGCTGGTCAGATTATGGGTTGACCCCACATTTGAAAAATCATCAATAATATAATTACCAAAATTACTATCAGAATCCTGAAGAGGAATAGTTAGATGGCCACAAAGACTTATATATGAAGGGTGAAAAGGCAGGAACTGATTAACTTCACGCTAGAAAATTGAGTTCAAAGTCATGAGATGTGCTCAGGACTGGAGGGTTTTTATTGCCAAGGCAGGAACAAGGGAAGAGCTGCTGAATGCAGCTGATATTCCATTGATAGCTAAGTAGGAGACACCCTTATAAAGCTGCTGAAAAGAAGTTTAAATAGGTCTTCACAATTCAGGCTGAAAAGCAATCTCGTGTAGAAACCACATCTAGTTCTCTGCAATGACCCTTATTCAAAAGTTGATGGGTTGAGATTGTCTTCCACTTGTGTTTTCTTTTGTTGTTGTTTTTCGTAGGAAACTTCCTGTTTAGGAAGTGAAATGATATTCAAAACTGGGGTTTTACTGTAAGTGATTTCAATAATGTACTTCTCCTCCTACCACAACCACAACTCTGGTCTCTGTCTCTCCAAAAACAATAATGAATGGTGAGTTCATGACATGTTACCTCGCGGTGCAACTTGTCAGCAAAAAGGAAGAGACAGGAAGATTGGCTCAAGGCTATTATGCAGCTAAAGCTTGTCTGAGCATCTGTTTCATCACTTAAAACAACTATAAAATATTTGTGTAATGTATATTCACTTTTTTTTTCTTTTCCCCCTAAATGTTTCTCACCCAAACAATGTAATTAGGAGCCTGAATTTGATCTAAGTGTCCCTGAGGTGAGCCCTGGCATTGTTATCATGAAGCAGTGCAGACACAGCCTGGAACCACTGGAATGCAACACAGCATTTGACAATATTTGTTACATATTTCTATACTTGTTCACCAGTGCCTTCTTTACACCATTTAATTCAAATTATCTTCCTAACTCCTCTTGACAGCCACCCATTCCAAGAAGCAAGGTACAGCTGGAAGTACCCATCATCTCAAGACAAACAGTGATAATCCCTGGTGGTTGTTAAGAGTCTCAAGGTAAATTTCTTAAGCAAAAAGGTGCAAACACTTTTGTCCTGGGGAAAGTCCAGGTCAGAAAACCCCCCTAGGTCTGGATGTTTCCATTGCATACAGTTCTGCTCCCACCACGTTTCAAAAGCTTGGGAGAGCTGTTATGCACTGTTAACTGACTCTTTGCAGGGTAAATGTGGACGTTTTTCATTGTTGGGGAGAGTGACTTTATCCCAGTGCATTCACAGGGAGCTTGGGCTGTCATGGTGCTGACTCGATTTTATACAGCCTAAGCTGAAGCCAGTGAGGCTTTCTGGGGTTCAGCACCTCTGAACACAAAACCATTTAAGGGAACTCCTTGAAATAAAAAGAAGAATTTCTCTATTACAAAGTACAGTTTAGTGAAAGTCAAACCCTTTTTTAACTATTATTTCAGAAAATATAATTTTTTTAAATTTGACTTTATTATTCATTTTCTGTAAGAAAAATTGATTTTGTTACTGAGAAGGGGTATTACTTTATATAGCTTGGAGTGAAAATAAGGGTCTTTCAAAATTTTTCAATTTCAAGCTTTTAGGTTTTTTTTTTCTTTTTAACCTTTTGACCTCCAATTATGAATTGGAAGAGAAGCCATTTTTTAAATGACCACATTACTTAAAGGACCTAATTTTTTTTTTCTGTCTTCTCTCAGTGACTGTAAAATGCTTAGAGACTCTTTTAGAGAATTATAGCTGTATAAGTCTGTATAATTTTTATAAAGAAGTAAAAAAGAAGAATAAAAAGATACCATGTATTTTTAATCAAATTGCCTGGATTCTTTTTTATATAACTTGCTGTGTTAGAACATGAAAATACAGGGGAACTGAATGATCAAGCAACTCCCCATTAAAAAAATGCAAATAACCCATTTTTAATTTAAAAGATAAGCTAATTAAAAATAATGGCTGTGGACAGTTCCTGACAAAGCAGTTCAAAAACAAGAACCATGTATTTCATGAGACTTTAGTGTTTTTTAATTAAGATGATTTTTCATTTCCCCTCTTGGCCTATGATAATAAAAAGCTGCAATTGGAAACCAAGCAGCTTTTTTTATTTTTTCCCATTGAGAAGTATAAAGAAGCAAGCCTGATGTTGACTGATGGGAAGCAAATAAAATCCTAGGCAGTTCCATTTGGCATTAAAAGCTGGCCACAAATTTTTAATCGGGGGAAGTAAAGAGGAAAACTCACTGCTCATCATGCAGCAGTGAAACTGTCCACTGGCTTTATCTCCCTCCTGACTGTCAGGTGCTCCTGTTTGCAGTGGCACTCACAGCTCTGCCTCTGCCAGAAACTTTTCCTTTGGCTCATCATTTGTTATCTGACCCTCTTGCCTTCTCTCCTCTGTCATCTTCTGACTTCAGTTCCTCAGGAACAAAAGAGCTGTGATGACAACATGAGTGATTTTTGATCAAAATGTGGAAATACAGATAGTTCTAATTTCTGTTAATGAATACATAAGGTTATTTCGTCCTGACATTAGAGTGGACTTTCTTGATCTGCTTTACACTGGTAGTGGTACAGGAGTTGGTAATCTGAGATTAACCAGAGCAGAGCTGTGAGTGGGACAGCAAGGGAAAGACAAAGTCACTTTGACAGCCTCAAAATGAAGATGCAAGAAGTAAATGCAGAAACCTGGCTCTCACCACTCAATCAAGGAACAAGCAATACTATGTGGGTATGGATTTGGCATTGGAAGATGGACAGGGTACCAGGGCATCCTGTCTTGTCCCACTAGCACTGCCAGTGTGGCAGCCAGGCTTGGCCTGACAGGAGGCTTTGCTTCTCCACCAAACCAGGCTGCACACAGCTGCTTGCAGCAGCATCCAGCTCTGCTGCTCACAAAGCCCATTCTCAGAGTGGACATATCAACGTGCCAGAGCCCCTCTGCCCTACTCTGAAGACAAGAACCAGTGTAAATAGCCAGCTGGGGTGTATTTGCACCTCTTTTCCACCAGCAGAGTGGTGCAAAGCAGATCAAGTGCACTAATCTGGACCCTTGTGTCCTCATGCTGTTTCAAAGACAGCACACAGAAACATGAGGCAGGAGTTACAGCAAACAGACATAAACTTAGGAACACAATATCCACCCAATCAGTGGAAGATTAGAAGAGATACAAGACATTTCTTGGAAATGGTGTCATAGTGGTCACACTCCTAACACGAGGAGGTCAAGGAGATGCAGGAGCCCCTGTGTGTAAGGCTGCAGGGCATCACTGCAGCTTATGACCAGGAAAAGGCAGCAGAGTCATTAGGGAACACATGCAGAGACCCAAAAAGGCAAATGAGCCCTCAGCTATCGACTCCACATCCCTCCAGCCTAAGGTATTTTGTGATTCAGTGATAATTTGTCTTTCCTGTGCATCTTTGCCATCCAACAGTGCTGTTTTACAGCTGTTCAGACAATATTTTATTAACTGTACCACCACATTAAGAAGTCACTGCCTATTTCAAATTCAGATCTACCCAAGACATCTCCCACTAACAGCCACAGTGTAGGAACTCACTGAGTGGGAGAAAATCAGATCAATTGCCATCCACTCTCCTTGCCCTTCAAAGCTCTAATTCATGTCCCTATTCATTTTGGGGCTTATAACCATGGGGTGAGAAAAATCCCCTCATGAGCTGGAAAGGTGGGGCTCAGCAGCAACCAGGAAACCTTTGTAGGCTTGTAAAATGTGAGAGATATACATTGAAGCTCACGGGTCCCATGTTATGAATAGAGCCCCCAGTCATTATGCAATCAAATTTTATAGACTTTAACTGACCCTTTGAAAGCAACCTAAGGCTTTTAAAATGTGAAGCATCCAAGAAAAACAATTCTGGATTATCTGAAGATGCTTGTAGTACTGCTAAGGAATTAATCCAAGCTGTGTTTCTTGCTGCAAAATTTATCAGGTTGAGAGAAATGTGTGCCTTCAGTTTTCCAGAAGAATATTTAGTGGCACTCACACTTTTCCAACACTAATACAGAGTCCACAGAAACAGCCTGCCAAAACCATTTCCCCTTCTTGGAATGCAAGAAGAGCCGACTTATTTAAAGTTTATTTTTACCAATTTAATCTTCAAAACTTCAAAGTTTGTTTTCTGCTGTATTTTTAAAGGCAAAAACCCCAGTCTCTACAGGATTACAGCCAAAAATGTGCAACATAGAGGTACACCTGGAAGCCATTAAAACATGAACTTCAAATCTTCTGGCAAGGAGGGGTGTGGAAGACTCCATCCTCCCCCTTCTCAGTGTTGACACCCTGTTTCTATTAGGATAACCTTGAGCCAGAGGTGTTCAAAATAAGAATTCAAACTGCAAACAAACACATTATAAAGAACTCTGCAGTACTGCTCCAGGGTAGGGTCAGAGGTCAATTATATCAGGCTGAGATAAAGACAGAAACCTCATAAAGAATCAGAAAGTTCCCAAAGAACTGAAAGATTTCAGGTATGTTTAAGTATGCAGATACTTAACTTTAAATGCACAGGAATATTATTCCTTTTCTTAATTGTGTTCACTCAAAAATCTTTATTTGAAGCTGAAATAAAATCAATTATTTATTTCTCTACACTGTCATTCTCTTGAAACCTAGGCTCAAGTCCATGGCTTGTTTGGATTTCTTTTTTAAAAACCAAAAATGCTACTATGATTTAGAACTTCTTTTTTACATACATACATACATATATATATATATATATATGCATATATTTCCTGGTAAATTGTGACTTGATATAGATATGAGATGCCAGATTGCTGGAAGTAAAACAGAAATTGCACTGTGAACTGCCATACCAGCTGGTAACCACATTTTCTAGAAAATCTGTGGGCAGGCTGTCTTGAGAAAACAGAATGGGAGCTAAAATTGTTGCTATTTTTGTATGATAAGTAGATAACTGAAAAGGCAAAACACAACAATTTCACTTCAGAAGTGTTAGTTTTCTAACAATTCTTTTTCTTCTCTTTACATTGGCTTTTCCACAAAATCCTTTGTTCACCCTTTCTAGCTTACATACATAAGTCTACAAAATTTGCCTTTCTTATTTTATGCATCTTGTTTCAAGCCAGGCGTAGTACCCCCAACACTGCGTAGTAAAGGAAAGAAAAGAAGAGATGGCTGCTGAGCTCAACTTCAGCACTTGCAAGACAGCATCTTTTTTTGGAAATCATACTGCTTTTAACAAGAAGCACCACAGCACTGCTGCCACGTTTGACTAACGTGTGGTTTTTATATGAACAACTTGATTCGTTTTTTTAGCATAAAATACTGATTTCTCCATTCCTGGAGCAAGCAGCCCTTTGTTTCCTCTTAAAACTGAACAGAACAGATCCCCAAAGAGGTATGGTCCTGCCACAGCATGTGAAAAAATCCTCAACTATCTAACTTGCAACTCATGCACATGAAACTAAACCCAAACGTTTAACTGAAAAGAGACCATCCTTGTCACTGAGGGCGAAGAAAACATCTGGAGAAGTTTGGAACATCAAACTGGTTGAAGGGCACCACACAACTTCCCACACAGGAAAAACAAGGGTTGGTTTTGGATCCTCTTGTATTCACCCCAGAGTCATGAACAGTGTCACAACCACCCCAGCTCATGGTTTTCCCCCCCGGGAGGGTTGGAGGGCCTTGTCTCCCCCTCCCTATGGGTAGAGCCTGTCCATCCTCATTCTCCTCCCCAGGTGCTGATCTCTGCTCTGCTCAGCCCCAGCACTGCCAGGGGAGCACCCCCAAAACAGCAAATATGGGATAGAAAACAAGCCTGGGCTCTAAGTGTCTGTCTGGCCACTGCTGCTGGGTCACTTCCAGCTGAAGAGTGACAGATTTCTGGCGCTTGGAGGCAGGTGGGGAAGACTGTGATAAACTTTGTTTGTCCAGGTGCAAAGCTAAACGTGGTTTTGCTGTTTTTCTTCAGAAAACACCAAGGCAGCCCCAAGGGCTCTCCCCCTGCCTGGCTGCAGAGCTTTCATGGATCCTCACCATCCCACCCATCACTGGGAGCTTTTCAAAGCTTAAATATTTTGGGGAAACACTTTTTTCAGTTTAAAGAACATGAAGAAAAGGCTAAATGAATCCCGTACCTTAAGCCTGGTAAAAGGGAAGATTTGCTGGGAGTAATTCTTCCCCAGCAAAGGCAGATGGTTGAAAGGAGTGAGAGAGGAACATTTGCCTCTTAAGCATGACTTCATTATTATTATAACTTGAAGAACTGATTGTTACAGGCACAAGTTTCATGGCTAAGACCATATACAGCCGCTGTTGGAAGCACTGTGAAAAAGTGATAAAGGATGAACCAGAGCAAAACTCGTTGTAAGGCAAAGAGACAAATCAAGGTTGCAACTGATATGGCTGCACCCTGGAAGTGTAAATAAATGTGAAATACAAAGGGATTTCATTTCTGAAGTCTTACAAATACTCTGAAGACTAAGAGAGGAAGAGAGAATTTTCTTTTCTGCTCCACACACACACACACACACACAAATGATCTGCCCTATGAAACTCCATTCATTTTTGTGAATTTCCCCTCTTTGCAGCACATAACCCTGTCGACACATAGCACCTTGTCTGGGCACCCAACACGAGTGCAAAGTATTGCAGAGGGAGGTGTTTCCTTCCCATGCCTGCATGAGGAGTAATGGGAGCACAGAACAAGGATTTGCAGAGGGAGCTGAGGTCTCTCCTAACACCCAAAGTGTGGCCAAAAAGAGCAAAGCCACCTGTTTTGGTAGGAGGTGAAGCTCATGCTGAGGACAGGGAAACGGGGGCCAAATGACTGCTCTGGTGAGTTGTCATCTATTCCCACTTCTTGGAGCAGTGCAGTTTTTGTCTTCCTCCCATCTTAAATTAGGATTTCGATTTTGAGAAAAGCTGCTGTTTCTGAGGACAGCCCCTGGGCACTGAGGTGTTTTACACTGGGTTAGCAAATAAAAGATACCTTAAAAGTAAAATTTTTGAAAGGTATCAGGAGCAAATCCCCTTGCGTTTAACACTGACCTCTGGGACAAGGAACACTGGAAACAACTGCACTAGTATTATCCAGGGGTCTTAAGGGGCTGAAAAGCATTTAAGCAAGTAACAGGCTCCTGCCTTGACTCCTGCTTTCCCGGGCCTGGACAGTTTGTCAAAAGCCAGGCAAATATAAACTCACATCACTTCATCTTTAACTCCATATATTTAATTACACATAAGAGTTAGCGAGCCAGTGTGTTTTAGTTAAATTATACTGACAGGCAAAACTCTCTGTAGCATTTAATACAATTGAGCAAATGTTTTCCCCCTGAAAGTGCCCTGGGAGGCAGAGTAGGTTAACTGAGTTACTTACAATGTGAAAAGCACATGTAGAATGTCACCAAATATATTCTGAGTTGCATAAAAGATGTGCCATGTTCTAACAGCTAACTCTTAAACTCCTGGAAATTAGAAACACCTGCCCAGTGTGCCTCAATGCTATATTTATTTGTCTGTGAATATTTACAAGCATTTAAACTACTAATGTTGTTGGCATTGTTAAATCTTGATTGTGAAGTTTGTAAATATTCAAAAGAAGCAGATGTTTACTAATCCCATTTACCTTTAAGGGAAAAAAATGTAAAACTGGAACGAAAGCAGATTGTTAAACTGTTTTCCCAACAGAAACAACCAAAATAAATTACTGCAATCTGAAGACTATAAAGAGTGACTTCAAAGGTCAAAGGATTAAAGACAGCCTAAACCATGAAATGCGTTTTATTAAATTAATAAAACATACGATTTCGCTAACTTAATTACATGGACAAATTAGCTGGAAAGGAGCTTTGGCGCTCGCCGTCCCGGATAAGCGCGGGCTGTGGCGAGGGCGGGCAGCCCTGACCCGCTGGAGCAGCTTCATCCCTGGGAGCCTCTTCCCAGGGCAGCGTGCGGGAAGAGCCAGGAGCTGAGCGGCTGCCAGGGCTCTCCACCGCCTGCAAAGGGCTCGGTGCTGCTCCGGGACTCGAGCTCTGGAGCAGGCGCAGCCGGTGCCAAGGAGGCCTACACTTGGCTCTGCTGAGTAACCAAAACACTAATTCAGTTCTCTCTTCATCTGTTTTAAATCATGCCTTTAAGTGTATTTATGCGATAAAGAATTGAAGCTGTTTCTTTTGGCCATCTAAATAATTGGGACACTCTCCTTTTCAAATGGATTGACATTTAAGTACAACAAGCGCATTGAAAAGTGAATTTTGGCTCCCAGAGCCTTGAATTTGCTTAACTCTTTCAGAGCTTAATAACAGCTTTTCTCAGAGCCACATTTCTCAAGGAAATATAAGCCTTACAGGGATCAATCCTGCTCTCACAGAAGTCAGAGAAAGTTTGATTTAAAGTGATCTCAAAAAGAGCACTGTAGCATGGACTATTTTACTGAAGCAAAGAAACTACTTCATAAAAGACTGCATTATTCCATTTACAAAGAAAGTGCACTCCCAAACCAAATGACTGAAAAAGCTATCATTTACTCAAATTACATCAGCAGGGATGACGAAATCTAGGGGGAAAATTATGCCATAATTGGGGTGGTGACGTCCCAAGAGACGGCAGCAGAGAAAAATGTGGCAGTGCCATGTTTTGCAGGATGACTCTCATGAGCTGCATGAAAGTTCAGATCCATATTCTCTTGGTTAATTCACCTGCACAGACAGAGCTGGAAGGAGCAGTGCCTCTGCAGCTCCTTCTGCCGTGACATTACACGAGGCAAGGTTATCATCTAATAAACCCTCACTGAAGAACTGATCCATGCCCTTGGAGGAGGGGGCGGAGCTCTCCTTCCCAATACTTTACGATTTGCTTGGACAACACTGGAAACAAATCCTTAAAACTTCTCAAGTAGAAAAATGAACCCAGTAAAATGAGTTCAAATAGTTTATCTTCCTCCATAAGTTCAGTTCTCTACAGATGTGTGTTTTTCTGATCTATCTCCCCAATCTCTATTTTAGGGTTTAAATACCAAAAACCAAAACCAAAAGAAGAATAGCCATTTAAACTTAATATTTGTTCACCAAACTGTCACTGTCTTGTGACAGTGAAATAGCATTTCTCTTCAATAGCATCATGTGCTCACCCTATTAGTAAGCTCCCTTCAGAATTCACTAAGTTTGTGATGAAGTGATTCGACATTCCTAAAAACTGAGGATTAGTGGTGTTTCCAATTGAGAGGATGTTTTGTAAGGTTCCCCTGATTGCTATTTCAGTCTGTATATAGATCCTCACACAAAACCACACTCATTTCTCTTTGTGTTCTTTTTTTTTTTTTTCCCAGATAACATTCTAATTTGTCATCAGCTTTGGATAGGAAAGGAGATGTCCATGATCCCAACATTGTTAATTTTCAAGGTCATGTAGCCCAAATCATAAAGAAGAAGCTCTCTTGGGTCTGTGCAGCAGTGGCTGAATATGCAAACAGTTAGATCTGGAAACAATTTTCAGCCTCATTTTACCTTACACAGAATTGGGATTTTTTTGTCTAAATAAAAGGAAATCAGGGAAAAAAAAAAAAAAAAAGAGGAACTTTTTGAACTGTCAGTACTGAGGGAACTGACAGAAACTGAGGGTTTCATTTATGTAGTGATCTGCATAAATGGCTGGCTCTATTTCCCCATGAGGAGTGGTTTGGACCAATGTGTCCTGAGCCAGGAAGCCTCTTCCAAGGAAGTCACACCAGATCCTCTCCTGCCTATGGGGGACCACAGCAGTGTGACAGGACAAAAGGGGACTCACATTTTAGCCTTAGCAGATCCCCCTCCACTGTGTTCAACCCTACCTTTATCTGTCCTTACCAATCCTGGCTTCCGTCTTTGAGCACTCCTGAGGCAGCACAAGCCCAGGCTCACACAGGTACCCACCAGAAAGTAGAGTTTGCTGCCCCACACCACAAGTAGCAATACCTACTTTTGCTAATGGTTGCCCTTAAGGCACTGAGAAGACCATATTAATAGTAATTCACGTTGGGATGCCCTGAATCAGCAAGACATAAGAAAATGAAAATAGCAGCAGCTTTGCATCATTACAACTCTACCCCTTGTGGATTTTCTGCTACTGGCAATATCCCTGAGCTGGCGTAGACTAAAATATTCTCCTCTTAATACCATTCTCCCTCTCTTCAACTCCTACACTCAAAGAAAGCTGAGTTTACTAAGTGACACTACTTTCTTATTTTAATGAATGCATGGAAAGCATATTTATATGAGTACCAGAGCTCAGAGGTTTAACAAAAAGCTTTCTCATTGTAGATCCCACACTCTACTTGTACAGTTTGTATTCAAGAGAACCTCATAGTACAAGTGCAAGTCAGAACAACAGCAAAACAACAATCCCTGCTTTATCCTGCATTAGTTCTACCAACAATCTTCTCGCCA
Organism: Erpornis zantholeuca; assembly: GCA_013400515.1. Classification (NCBI taxonomy): domain Eukaryota; kingdom Metazoa; phylum Chordata; class Aves; order Passeriformes; family Timaliidae; genus Erpornis; species Erpornis zantholeuca. Next base: position 273,664 of record VZTN01004343.1, on the reverse strand, counting down.
CCTCAGAAGGTTAAATCTTGGGATAACAGTCACTGCTAAAACACAAAATAGCACCAGTGCTTCACAGCTGCAGGACCCTCACTTGCAGCCCTTTGGTGTAACACGTGTGTGGGTTCCTCTGTCAGGCCAGTGAGATGCTTAACCTTGTTTATCTGTGAATTCAAAACACCATTCCCCATCCAGCAGAGTCACTCTGACCTCTGTGTGGAACCTCAGCTCTCCCCATGCAGCATAACAATGCTGCTTTGTGCAGCCCGTGTGAGGCCATGGGAGTCAGGATTTACTGCTCCGGCAGTTTAATAATGACCTTCATCCTTTCTGGCTTATCCAGTTCGCACCCTAAAACAAATATATAAAATGCCAGAACTTTCTCATTGCTTCTTCTTTCTGTTAAGTGATCCTCATTATCACTCACTCTTTGGAGACTTCTTTAGACTACAAACACGGGGAGGAAAACTCCAGAAAAAAAATGCTTGTTCTGCTGACACAAAGTGAAGGATATAGCTTTAAAAGCTTTCACTGAATTGCCTTTTTGTGCACCATGCAAGAAAAATCACCCATACTTAACATCCTAAATATTTCTGTGCCCACATTCAAACTACAGAAAGCAAAGGTTAATAAACCTTCTAACATTTGAAAAAAGATATTAGAAGAGTAATATTCTAACCTTCATTGATTGCAGGTGAAGGCCTGATGGGCATTTAACAGGCATTTACAAATAGCTGAAGCAGTGGCTCTGAACTGCACAGGCCATAACATGACAAAGACAGCAACATGCAAGAGCAGGGTGAATATCACAGATCTGTTCCTGAAACGAGCTGAAAACCTATGATCCAATTAAATCAATAGAAAGCACAGCAGCTCAAGCATTCTAGGGCCCAGAGCTGTAAATCTGAGCAGTTTTTTTTTCTCCTTTTTATTTTCCCCTGGGGCATTACATGTTTGCCTAGGAGTGGCACCTGTGGCAGGGTGTGAGCGCACGGGGGCAGCTCAGAGAGGAGCCAAGCAGTGCTCAGCCTGGCCACGATGGCTTTGGGGGGTTCTGGGAACGACTCCTTTCACTTTCAGTCCCCTGTGGTTTCACACCTCGACCCCACAAGTTCACTTTGAACTTCAGGTTCAAATGAATGCAAAATCACAACAGTCAAAACAATTGCTTATTGCGGGGGAACTATGCCTGGTTGTGTAACAGATGGTTTTAAACAAAAAATATAAATTAATCTCATCTTTTCAGTTAATACTTCCTTATAGCCTGCTATGAAAGCAGAGCACTGCTACTCCTCCCTTAGCTTCAATTCGACAGTCTCTTAATAGCATTCTGTTTTCCCATGTGCTGGCTTCTAAGTGTAACCATTGAGTTTCCTCTCAGGGCTCTTCAAATGGGCTCAGGTAGGATGCACAACCTCAGTAAGATTATTTTTTAATTACATAAAACTATAAATAGCATTCCAGCTCTGGACTTGCGGGCAAATCTAAATCAACGTGATGCTAGATCAGTCTTTATGTTGCACATGCTTGATATTTATATCTGAAACTGTGAGACGGGAAAAGGAATTACATTTATAAGTAATTAACCAGTTTAATGAACATCAGTCAAGGGAAAGAACTCAAGTTTAAATTCAAGTCTATGCTTGGCTCCTAATACCAGAAGAAACTGTGTACATTTGGTTTTCCCAGCAAAGCACACAGGAAATGACTGATAACAGCCATTTATTCTATCTCAGCTTGCTATGCAAGTATTTGCCTAGGACTTAGCCCTATTGAATTCCAAGTAGTTTTAGAGTTTTACTGTAGGGAAGTTTTAACCTCTCTCACAGACAGTCCTATTCCAGCACTCTTAATGTTGCTTTGATAACAGCAAAGCACTGGGCTGCTTGTTTTGTGTCGTTCAGAATAACAAAGCACTTCAGCAAGCTGTGAGTGACTGCAGCTCCAACCAGCTCTAACTAGAGCCTGATATCTTGCACACTTGTATTTCTGCATCTGATCAACACATTCGGCTTGGGAACTGCATGAAGAAAGATCAGTCACTAGAATATATAAAATGCCACAGGATATGTAACCAGTCATCTTCAGGCAAAAAATAAAAAATTCTGTTCACAAAATAAACTCCTGAACCAAAAGCAAGGCAGGCAGCTACATCTTTGCTAAACTATGAAACTATGACTTCTGAAGAATCAAGACCTCCTCCTGTATATAGTTGCCATTGGAGAATTTGTTCCAGCCTTTGCACTCGATATAAACTTGCAACATATTGATTTTTTTTCCCTTCAAAGCTAATCTTTTGACTTTCCAACTGCAAAGAAGAAATATTGTCAAACTGATTATGAGAAAGCTCACTAACTGTTCATGCATTTGATGCTCTGGCTATAATGTTGTACAAATCTAATGTCATAAGTCCTGGATCATGTACAAATATAGAAAATGGCATCGAAGATGTAGCTTTTCCCTGGGTATTGGTCTTTCAGCTTGGAGAAGACTTGTTCATTTTAAAACATGCTGGAATAACTGACTGGCTGCACTGTAACCCATAAATGCCCTTATATATAAGCCTTTGTGTGACATTATTAAATGTCTTGAAACATTTTAAAGTTTTATTATGGTGTTTGACATCAACAAGGCAATTAGTGAGACCTGAGACTGTGTACTGGTTGTACAGACACAACTGACACCAGAAGCATTTTGCAAAAGTCAATGGTTGTCTTGGGTTTACAGGCCAAGGGTAAGAGTATGCCCACAGACACGCTTTTTCATTTTTATAACTATACCTAAGGCTTTAGGGAAAAGCCCATATTCCCCAAATCAATTTATATCACTGGTTTCTGATATAAATAACAACAGGGGAGAGAAAGAACAGAGACAGAATCATAGAACAGTTTGGGTTGGAATGGACCTTAAAGATCATCTTGTTCCAAACCAGGGATACCACTCACTAGATCAGGTGGCTCTGGGCCCCAGCCAACCTTGGCCAGTGAGATGATCAGATCTGACAATAATACAAGTAGAGGAGTGAGATTTTCCCCAAACTAGGAAAATACTAATAAACAACAAATACATCATTGTGCTTTAAAAACGCCTTTCTCCAAAGACATCAAAAAGCATTTGAAAAGTACCAATTACGTCCAAGACTGCCACAAAAAGCACCAGGGGCCATGGAGAAGAAAGCCAGTACTCCAAGTTCTACCCAGAACAGCAGAGTCATTGCTGAAGGTACAGTGGCAGATCCCTCCCATCCAACCAGGCTGTACCAGAGCTGATATCCACAAAGAAGCAGGAGGGAGGATTTCATCCATGTCTTATGCACACAAGCAGGCAGAAATGGGCTTTTCCCAGACCCTTCAGTATGTACAGGAGCTATCTGTAATCAATGCTGCCGCCACACACAGCTGAGCTGGCTTTTGGTGGATGACATATGTTCCTAATTTGTTTCCTGCATAACCAGAAGGTGTGTTTACTGCTACGAAATCGAGTTAGCATTTAGAAAGCATAATTATCTTTAAAAAATGACTTTGCCGTAACTTTCAACAAACTCAGAATAGACTGGAAAAGAAACAAGACTGCTGTAGCTTATTAAAGTTAACATTTTATTGAGCAGGTGGAAACAGAAGTCAGCTGTCTGTTCTTAGTTTCTTTCCTTTCTGCCCTCCCCTGGGAAGGGATGTATTCGAACAACTGAATAACAAATTTATTCTGATATTTTGTTGGTGGTTTGTTTTTTTTCTGGTATAATTCTGGTAAAAGGTTTTGATACACAATAACCAAGATCAAAACCAGAAACATGGGCATCCTAGAGGCTACAAAACTGCCCTACTTAGTTTCCTAGCCAAAGTTTATAAAATCAAGCTGAGACTGAAGCATAGCATAACTGCAAGACATTAAATGTGAAATTAAGTGACAGATAAGTAATCTAACAAGACAATCTCAGCTACAAGAGTTTATTCACCTCTGCTTTTCAGAGTCACATCTCCCTATAATTTATGGCATACATATTTTCACAATTTGATGCAACATTTACATTAGTTTAATCAAACACTTTCAGAGTGCTTGGTTCATTACTTGTGTGGCACTATATCAATTGCACTTTACTTACTTCCCTAATCAAAGAGCATCTGAATTCTTTGGTCTGGACAAATGGATATAGATTTTACAGGAACCCAACAAACTAAATGCATATGCATTATTTTAACTGTGAAGCATTTATATTCCCTCATAGCTCTGATTTCTAATCCAACTGGCTAATATTATTCACTGAAAAATCACAGTACAGTAATTTAAAGGGATAATAAACACAGAACACAATAAATAGTAACGTTCTAAGCTCTCACCATGCCAATAAAGCTGTGATTCAGTCAAGTTCAACCACGGATATGGAAGTAAGCCATCCCTAGTCATCAAAATGAAAAAAATCCTATCAAGACCCATTGATTTCTGTGGGATTTAAACACAAGTTTAGGTTCTGGATGGATTAAAGGTAAGCACACTCCTGAACCAGAGCCCAAGGACACACACACTAAATGATGCCAAATCCCCAATGTCACTTCAACTATTTAAAGTTCTTTCAGTGAAATCTTGTCACTTCCCTTTGCACAAATCCTTTGTGCCCATCACCCACGGCAAAGGGGAGCAGATCATGTTATTGCTTCACTTCTGCTCCAGACTTTCCTAGTGCTTTATCTTGTCAATAGCCTATAGTTATATATCACAACATTCATTTTAAGTTTTATTACCCTACCTAACAAGTACTATGCTGCAGGATCAGAAAACCTTTACAACTGCCATTAAGTTTGTCTAGACAGAGGGGGGTTTTTCCTTAATTCTTTTCATTACAGAGTAGCCTTTCTTTTCCTGTAATAACATCAGTTCACTTTAGAAGGACACTCATGCACACTGGGGTTGACACATATCATACAGAAACTATTGGAGAAATTCTCGTTGACCGAGGCATGTTTAAATACAGTTGTAAGACATGAAAACACACTTCTTAAAATATATTTTTCCCCTTCTTTCTGATACTCAGTGATAATCTCTGGAGTACTGCAGCTAGATAAGACAGAGTCTGCTCTGTATCCTGAATCCAAGCTCAGAACTTGCCGTGCACCAAGCAGGAGACACCAGAAGTGAGACAGGCAGGGGTGTTGTCCTTTGAGCCACAAGTCCTTTCCACATCTGCAGTGAGGGAGAACTGTGTGACAACATCCCTAATGCCAAAAGGACTTCCCCAGATGGGCTCTGTAAAATTGTTTAAGCAATTGCTACTATTTTGTACCCAAATCTAAAAAAATAAACATTTTCAGGACCCTTCCAGTTCACACAGCCAACTGGTCTTTCTTATGAGGCTTTATTAAGGGAAAAGGCAGCAGCAGAAGTTCAAACTACTTAACCATATATTTTAGCTTCAGAATATTTTGCACTTTTAGCATTTTTAAAAACACGCATAGCCCTGTGTCAGAGCTATTTTTCACATACACCAGCAAATATGTTTTGGAAGAAAACACAAGAAACAGGGGGTGGGAGGAGGCTGGGCAGATTTTACCCCAATATTAAGTATTGGCATTAGTTAATGAATTACTGAAAATCAATATCATATAAAAATAGAATTTGTTTTGTAGCTCCAAGTGGCATCTTTATCTTAATACTGCAGCTTTATGTGTCATTTAGAAGCTTTATTGTTCCAATAGCAAACCTAAGGAGGTTAATTCCTCTTTAACAAGGGGCTCTCCCCCTTTTTCCCTCCCCCTCCCTCTCCTCTTTGGCTCGGCCTAAATTTCTAACACTACCTTATGAAACGTAGTATACAGCTTTTAATTGTGCCCAGAGGCAGTACAACTTCAGAGAGGGTTTGGAGCAACTGGCAGAGGATTTGCAGAACAGCTGTGTTCCGGGAACATGTGCGAGAGCCCCGTCAGCACCTGCGCCCGCTCTGGCCCTGCTCCCCGCGCTCCACATCTGGGATTAATCACCCCTTTTAAAGGAATTAATACTCTTAACGTTTTTATTTTATTATACCTGTAGGAACACGATGCTATATTAAAATCTGCAGCTTATAAGTAGTATTTTGTTCAAGCCAGAGTTACTGGGGGGAATAAAACCTCCCTGCGCTTTTGCCAAGAATGAATTGTTTTAATATCCCAACATTCAATATTATTTATTATTAAAGTCGAGCGCTGCTTTGGTGAGTAACTGACTTTCTCAAGCTTTAACCTACTTTTCCCCACTGAACTCTACCTTTCAGTTCCAACATTTGCTGGAAATAAGCCCCCATATTTCCTCCCCCATCACCATTTTCTCAGTGTACACTATTCATCTGGAAGATTAATAAAAAAAAAAAAAAAGTCCTTTAAAAATGTGATATTCTTTAAATGTCATTCAATTCCAACAGCAGTATTTGCTTACAGAGTTCAGACAGCACAGAACTCTATTCATGCATGAGTTATGCCACATTAACCATTTACGATAGATTTTCATGTTAATTCTACAGGGGAGGAATCATATTAGATTTGCCCATTTTGTGTAACTTAAAATGGAATTCAGCAACATGAATCCTGCTCATTATGGAGGGGACTAGAGAGGAAAGCTGCAAAGAAGAGGAGGGAAATCAGCTCTGGTATTAATTCATTAAAACGCAGATGTTTCCCAAAAGTCAGACACCTGAGTGAACACTCCTGAGATAAAGCCACAAAGACCTGCCACTATTGCTGACATTTTGGAGTACACTAGAATTCACTTTTAAGAGTGTCTCTGAATTAACTATTTATCCCAAAATCTGATGGACCAACCCACGAGCAATAGAAAAACACAGTGCTAATACTTTCTGCATTATTCTACAGAGCCAAAAAGACATTATATTAAACCTTGGTTAGAGACGTGGTATGACAGTTTTTTTGTCTCCTAATACACCATTTATCCAAAAATTGGAACAGAAATATTTATCCCTCCAAACCTTTGGGTAAATACCATCCCGGATTTCTCAATGCGTATTAACTTAATTTGAACTCTTAGTCTGAAAATTAAGCAAATAAATACAGCATCCAAAACTGGTGCATTTTGCCTTAGGAATAATTTTCCCTGTGATATCTACAACACAGTCCGTTTGTATCTCATAATTCAGTCGCTTAACCTTGTTCTACTGAGCTGGAATTGCTCAGCAGCAAAATGGCTCTTTAGCCAAAGCCACATTGGTCACAGCCTCTCTCAGGCTGATTTTTCTTGTCACTGAACCTCAGCAGCCTCCCAGTCCCATTTATCTGCGTTGGGTACCTTCCTCCTGATGCAGACACACTGCAGCACAAGACTAATTGCATTTTTGGCTTTCTGTGCTCAATATCTCTACCACCTTTGCTTAGTTGTTCTTCCAAGCAGATTTTTCTACTTCTGTCATAGTTCACGATATATTTGTAGTGACTGTAGCCTAAAAAAAACCTAAGCACTTAATTTAATACATTAAATTAAATACCTATTTTGAGAATTACCATACTCTGCCTGAATATTATGCACATTACATATTTTAACAGGGAAGAGGGGAAAAAGGCAAATCTTGTTGCTCCAGCCCATGCTGGCAGAGCAGCCTTCCTGACTCACTGAATTTCTCACTCCCCCTCACCTCGGGAACAGCCCCCAGGAAAAATCCACTCAACTGCTCAGGATCCCACAGCACCTTTTGTTGGGAGTTATCCCTTTTAAAAGAGCTGTTGAGTATATGTTTTTTAAATTTAATTGTTATTTTTTCACTATCCTAAGACATAGGTTTTGTTGGGAGGGCATGACAGATGTGTGTTAATGAGCCTTAGTTAGCTCCTGTCACCCTGATTTTAATGGAACAAGTTCATATGCCACTATCTAACTCACTGAGAAGTCATAATCAGGCTGATTTATGCAATGGGCAAACCCACACCTCACACTGAACCTGCAGCACAGGCTTAGCAGAAATGGTAACAAATGCAGGTATTGCTGCCCACACAAGCCAAGCTACTGGAGAAAAAGAAGAAGAGGAGACTCCATTAAATCAGTAAAGCGAATGCACAGTTGCACAATTTTGGTCTTGGAGCCAAAGGGCACTGCTTGTCCTAAGAGGTAATTCCCCCTCTGCCAGCAGGAAACAAAAACTGATGGGCAGAGGTTGGGACAAGCTGAGAGTAATTCTAAGTACTGATGCCTGGGGACAAGGGGTGAACAGAAGCACAAACATAGCATTCTTCTTTTTCCCAGATTCTGAGGTATAATGGGTAGGTGTGGTTGTTCTTTTTTTTTTACTTTAAATACTTTCCTTGCTGCCATTTGGATGCACAGGGAGGGAGCTGGCCCTTCTCTGAGCAGGAGGGGGGACAAGGTGACCTCCAGAGGTCCCCTCCAGTCCAAATTTTTCTATGACTCTAATCAAAACCCTCAAGAGATGCTGAATCTGGCAATGCCAAACATACCCAGGAAATGTAAAATTAGAACTGATTACCAAGACGTTTGTAAACCAGAAGCCTCTGATGCCATTATATGGTCATCTAATACTTGGACAGAAGCCTTTGCTGCCTGAAAAATGTTGGATGAAGCAGAGTAATTGCAAAACACTATTTGCTGCCCTGCCAGCTTTTCCCTATGGAAAATGAAATTGCAGAGATCTTGGGAACTGGTAAATTTGCCAAGCTGAAAGTCAGGTCGTGAATTTAGAAAACTTTTTTTTTTTTAGATATCAGTAATTAGATGGAAAATTGAGAAGTAATTAGATGGTAAGCTGAGAAGTAAAACTATATCTCAGAACTCTAGGAATAGGTTACAAGAGAAGCAATGTTTTCAAAAGTACTAAAGTGATATAGAAGCCTATATCTTGCTACTAAAAATAAGGAGCCTGGTCCTCAAGGCCTTAAAATAGCTCTGCACTAGGAATTTATGTCAGTGTAACAAAATTTATTTTGGACATCATTCTTTCGACATATCTCTACAATCAAAAATCCCAATATGTATAAACATCATGGGGAAAAATGCTTGTATGAGTTAAGGAACTCCTTGAAGTTCCTTTTTTTATCATTAGACACTGTATCTAAAGCAAAAGTGCCAGACCCATAAATTATTGCAGCAGAATATTTAGTCTAAGTCATACTTGAAAAGAAGTTATTTTTGTGCTTTAAGATGTTTTACCAAAGAATGCAAATTGCTTAATAAAATGCTTTTAAAAACCCAAGAAGATGCAGGAATACACATATTATTTGTTTCCCTCCAGGGAAGATCAAACAGGACCAAGTGAGTTACCTAAGAGAAGTCAAAGATTTTAAAAGACCAAACCACAGTTTTTCCACAGTTTCTAGTCTAATCTCCAAGGTGTTTATTAAATATTTTTACTACTTAAAAATAACAACAATTTTATTAATAGTCCAGCAGCCTCCATTTTCTATTTGGCAGAAGATAGAGTCACTCTTGATGGGAAAACACATTTATTCTGTGACTAGTCATAGTTACATTTTCTCAGTGTTAATGAGACACTGCTTCAAGCCAGGTTTATGGAAGCAACAAAAACAAAAAAAAAGGCTGGACAAGACTGAGGGTGTGAAGATTTAACTTCTGGTTTAAAGTCAGTGGCAGAGCTCCACGCCCTGGGTGTTATTCATGTGTTAACACCTTTGCAGCAGTCCTTGATCTCCCAAAAGCCCTGTGGGATGGGGCAGGCACAGCAGCATGGAGGGCAGGAGCTGTGAGGAGCCTGTGGGCAGTCCTGACTCAGGTGTTTCTCTCTGCATCCTGAAGGGAAGATGCTGATTCATCATCATTTTCCCCTTCTACAATAAATGTTATTTATCCAATCTGAGGTATTTGTCAGTGTTTTAGATTCCACTTACTTCATCTGACCTCGTAGTTACAGAAAGTACAGATGCTGTTGGTGATTAAGACACATTTTGTGCAATGCTCATGTTCCTGGGTGTCAGGTAATGTGTGCTCCAGAACCATCTCATAACTCCGTGGTTTTCTCACTCTACAAAAATAATTTTACAAACACTCACCCTCTTCATGATTGTCGCAATTTCTGCCAGAGAGAGCCCAGGGCTGGTAAAGTGCCAAGCAGGGCTTAAACATACTCAAGAGCTTCAAAGAGAAATGCACACAATGCTATTGATGTCAGCCTCTCAGTTTAATACATGCTTAAATTCACAGCATTAAAAATAACCAATCAAGGGGTTTTCTTTGCCATCCCCACTCTCAGAGTGAGACTGAAATCTGTGTTAAAAGAGAACACTAAAACTATTGCTTCTTCAGGGTGTTCAGTACCCTCAAACTCTCAACATGATTTTCATTAGAGGGCAAAATGTTTGGAAAATTGTTATATGAAGTCCATAAATCTGAAGATGAATAATGAAAATGAAACTTCCCATGAAATGCCCCAGTGTTCATTTTATTTAACATTCTCCATTGGTGAAAATAAATTAAGAATGAACAAGACTTGTTTATGCCTGCCTTACACCATTCTCTGTGTTTTAATAGTAACTGCATATTAATTTATCAGGATCCCATAAATTATAATTAGCCAGGAGGATTAACAACATAAATCCTTGAATTTAAAACCAACCTGCCCTGCTCTCTCTTCCCTTAGCCCTAAAGTGAAAAAGAGCCATAAAACCCATCACCACTGTTTGATCCATTAAACTCATGAGACACTCTTATTTCAGCTGAGCCACTGGAGGTAGAGGCTTTGCAAAATCTGTTTTAAAGTTACAGCAGCCTTCCTGGAAGTGAGGGAGAGCATGCACAGGAAAGGCCCAGCCTGAACATGGGAAGATGACTCTTGCTTTTTCCACTGCATCACCAGCTGACATCAGGGAGTCTTCTCAGTATGCAGGAAATGGGCAAAAGATTTTACTAGTAAAATAGGTGAGGCATAGAGGTATCACTTCCTAAGCACACCTTTGCCAAGATAAAAGGAAAATCCATCTGAAGTGGCCACATGTTTCACTGGGCTGGGTAGCAGGAAGGATGTGCTGTGGGTGGAGCAGATGCTCTGGGATCAGGAAGTTCCCCTTTCACTACAGTTTAATATCCTTAAGCATCAGCTGAGGGCAAAACAAGTAACATCCCCACAGAGCTGTAAATCTGCCAGGATGTTGCACTGGTACTCATTACCCTGAACAACTTAAGGTCCTTTAAATGGCAGAAATGCACAACCCATTTGTACATGTAATCAGGAACTTCCTCACAAACACCAACTTGAAAACCCACTTCCTTCCCCCTTCCCCTGAAAGGTTTGCATGACAGATGTGAAACACTGAAAGCTGAAACCCATCAGTCCCACCCGAATGCTCAGGGAGTGTGGAGAGGATGGTGCTGCTCAGCTGCAGCTGGGAGAAGGAGCCCACACCAATGCACAGCGAGGTGCACCTTGTTGTCCAAAAGGACATTTCAAATTGAAATATCTTCTATTTCAATATATTAGATAAACAACAAAAAGAAATCTCTGCCAGGGTTTATTTTTGGTACCAGACTTCTCTGCAAGGGTCAGATCACCACGTGAGCCACCCAAAGAAAACCTTTAACAGGCATAGAAATTTATATTAAATGCTCAGGGTTTTTTTATTTATTGCTTGCAGGAGTTTAGGCACTTTTGAAGACACCAATCTCTTATTGTCATTATAGCAGTGCTGCATGCAGGGAGCAGGGATTATGGAGCAGAGCCAGAGCCACATGGCTGCACCTACAGCACACACAGGAGCTGCACAGGACCTGCAGGCATCAGGTCACCCCATGGTGGAATAAGCACATTTCAAAACCAGGAAAGCAATGTGGTCTAAGGCAGAAAAATACTAAATACAAGCCTACACCTGAGGGTGATGAGGCCTGGCACAGGTTGCCCAGAGAAGTGGCAGATGCCCCATCCCTGGAAGCATTCAAGGGCAGGCTGGATGGAGCTCTGGGCAACATGGTCCAGGTGAAAGATGTCCCTGCCCATGGCAGAGGGGTGAAACAAGGTAATCCTTAAAGTTCCTTCCAACCCAAACCATTCTATGATTCTATGAGCTGAAACACAAAAACCCCACAGGAGGAACTGTCAGTTTGCTGCCCTCTACCCAAGCAAGAGCACTACAAAAAGACTTCTGTTGCATGGTCACCAGACGAGAGGACACCTCCTGATGCATCCACAATCTGCTACCCTTCCTAATCTCAGGAACCTGTTGATGCCTTAGGTTTTAACTTTTATGTTTTTCAAATCTGGTACTGCCCAGTGTAACTCTGAAGTTTCCTGTAGCTTGTGAAGTGCTGTTCTCTATGCTAAGATAGACATAACAAAACCTCTCTAACTTGCTTTCCAAGGACACCCAGAACAAGAATTGTAAACCATCAGCTTGGGGAGAGGGGGGCAGGCTCGGGGAAATTCCATCATTGCCTGGGTTCTGGTTGGTGAATTTATGCTGATATCAAAGTGGGAAGAACTCGTGACCTTTTGTCGATTTTGGGATCCACTGAGGCAGGAGCCTCTGGAGCCCAAAGTGTGCACCTGAAGGCCTTTCCAATAAATCCCTCCTTTATTCCTTTATTCCTGTCTGCTCTCTGTTTCTAGGTAGTCATTTAAGGCATCACTGTGAGGGACATTTATGTGCCATCTAGGCTATGGCTGGCCAAATTCCCAGATAGTCAATGGAAACAGCCCTTCTCCCTCCCTGACAGATGGAGCTGATGTCCACCACACTTGTCTTCTGGGCCTCAGAAACCACCAGAAAAAAAGCATCACTGAGAAAAGGGTGAGCAGAGAGGAATTGCAATGGACACCCATGACAGCCCATGTCTCTGAGGGGTGGATTTAGGGACAACTAAGGGGGGTAAGCCTGGCTCTGCTCAGCAGCCCTGCTGTGAACAGCTTACCTCTCAGGTTTTACTCTGTTGGCACCACACAGATCTCCCAAGCTGAGGAAAACCCCTGACCTGAACCCTCAGAACAAACCTCTCACAATACTGTTGACTGAGACTATTTTTTCCTCCTCATGATTAATGTTTCAGGGTCTGACAAAATACAGGGGCAGCATTTTTTGAGCTTGATATCAGTTATCCAGGGAAAGGCTGCAGCAGGCACACACGCAGTAGGAGCAGATAAGGGGGCTCAGATCAGCGTGTGATATACCTGCGTGCACCAGATGAGCTGAACATGACACAGAGCACTTCTGCTCACTTCACACAGCTGATATTTATCACAGCTCCTTTCAAATGCTTATCTCCATCCTTTGGAGTTCACTTATAGCATGAACAAGGTGAACTCCCAGGTGGAACGAGGGCCCAGATGTGTCAGGGGAGGTTTCCATTCAGTAAAACCAGGATATCACCTGGTTTAGAGAGATAGGGGATACACAGCTCAGCAAAACGTGTTTCTGCAGGACTCTTATATGTGCAAGTAGTATAAATGCACTTAGTATGAGATACACAAACAAAGGAAAACAACAAACCCTTTTCTTTATGCATACACACATTATATGCATATATATCCCTTATATACATATATATATTTATATGCACAGACACACAAAACCCTGCCTGACTCTTCTATTTGCCTTTAACACTAAAGGTAGAGCAAAATAGCTTTCATTTTTCCTATTCCTCCTTCCTTCTCAGTAAGAGAAATGAGACCTACCAATTTAGACAGCTATGCTTAGTTGTCCTTACTAAGCACCAAAGTGAATGATTTGACTAAGATTATGCAGCCAGGGGGTTATGCACCTCTCTTAATCAAAAGAAAACACAGCTGGAATATAAAGTATTTGTTCCCTTGTATTTAAGGGGGATGGGGGGGAAGGAAATCAGGTTGTATACAAGAAGAAAAAGAAAAGTTGTTAGGCATAAATGCAAACAACTTTGCAAACAGAGGCTGGAAATAAGCATCTTCTTAAAAAAAAAAAAAAAAAAGAAAAAAAAGAAAAAAAAACCCACTGCAGCATATTGTAAAGGAAGCTCCTGTATTCATTCCATGAGGGAATAGGAAAGTGCACTCTCTGTACAAGGCTGCAGAAGACGGAAAGCTCTGTAAGCCCATCCCAACTCCCTTAATTATTTTAATTGCAGCAGTGTGATGCCAAGGTGCTGAATTACCCCCTCAGGCTCTGGCTGCTTAGCCAGGAGGTACTGAATTAAACTGTCAGAACATGCAGAAAAATTGCAATGGTGCCTGTCAACGGTATTTGTTAAGAGACACGGGTGAGGCCAGTGACTTGTATAGAAAAAGAGCTGCCAATGCAAAGTCGTCAAAGCACAGCACTGGAACTAATGGGGTATTCAGAGGTCTTGTTCTACTTCATTGGTTAAAGCCAACAAAACTCCTGTAATATTTGGGGCGGTTTGCTATTTATGGCTATGGTAATAAAGGCCAGTTAAAGCTGCAAAGCCAGCCACAGTTAGTGGTCCCCACTGCTTCAGCTCTAAATGGCTGAGGGGGCACTATTCCATCTGAAGCTCTGCCTTTAAAATAGAGGCAAAAATTATAAAAAGAATTGGGTATTTAAAAATATGAAAAATTAAATGCAGAGCGGGCCACAGTTTTACAATACGCTGTTCTAGTTAAATATAACTACATTCTGGATGCCTTACCCAGATGATTTTGAATTCAGTTATGTCTTAGCTGCAAAGGACTGGCACACAGCTGGCACTGTGGCCCAGGTTTAGCATCCTCCCTTCTTGACACGTGGCAGTTTCCTTCCAGAGACACTTACCAAGCCGAAGGTGTGTTTGATACCAAAATCTACTTTGTAACTTCTAAACCCACGCAAGTGCAGATAGCGATCAAAGCCATCTGAAGAAGTCCTATTCGCTGCGGCTCTGCACGGCTCCCTTGCAGCTATTTTTAGGAGCAAAGTCCTGCGCTTGTGAAATTGAGAGGCAGATAACAATGGCTGGAGCTGGAGCGTGGGCAGGTGCCACGCAAACACCTCGGGGCTCAACACTCGCCCGCTGGCTCCCATTGCTCGGTCCCCCGTGGAGACTTGGTTCTCTTCGGGGAGGAGGAAGCCAATTTTGAGATGGGTGTTAGCTCCTGCAGAGGGGCACACGGAGATGTAACCCAGGTGAAAGTGATAGATGGTTTATGCTTGGTAGGCTGGCTAAAGGCCAAATACACCTGTCCGTGGGATTTTTAGAGACCCAGCTTCTCAGCCCTTCCAGAGGCTGCGGAGCAGGAATGGTACAGAGGAAAGGAGAATCTTTTTGCGTTTGCCTTTTCAAACACAAGAGATAGAGAAAATGAGCATTACTTCACTGTAGGTGCTTGTCCCTGTCACTGACCATTCCAACAGCTCTCTGCCCAGATGGAGCTACATCCCAGTTTTCCAGAGTCTAAAGAGCTTTGAGAAGTGCTACAGGTCCCACCTGGCTCCTCTGCTGGGGTATCTCCCAGCTCAGTGTGCTTACTGGGATTCTTCCTTAACAGGTCTCCATTGCCATTATCTTATATTCACTTAATGCAGTTTTTACTAAGAACACAAGTTCAAGAGAGGTTAATGATCCATTAGTGTACATTTTTAACTAGCTAATTTACATATTGAATAGCCTGTATTTATTTTATTAAAACCAGGTCACTGTATTCAGCTGACTGAATTATGTGAGGTACCACATGGATTACATAAGAATTGTTCAGTAATTAATTTTCCCCATACATGATATGTAGTTATTACCTGCATTTCTAAACAATTAAAACTGTGAATGTTCTCTTAAAGAAACTGAGAAAAGCCTTTGCTGCTACAAGGGCTTTTCAACTGCAGTGCTCTCTGAGCCGAAGGGTTCATTTCTGCAGTTCCTTTGGGATAAAATCCATACTGCTCCTGGTACAGAACACAGCACACCAGCCTGCAGGAGCTGTGGTTCAGGCCAGGTTACAAACACAGTTTCTAAGCTGTATTTGTAACTAAATAGTGGAGGCCATGCAAAGATGCACCATCATGAACTCTTATTCCCTTCTTGCCATCTGGGAATTAAAGGACAATCTGCATTAACTTTAATTAAAGAAGTTGGTTCCTTTCAGATGAGGGTGACAATCCAAGTGTACATTAAGCAGCTCAACCCACGTATTCCCTCCGAGCATTACCTGTGGCTCTGTTCCTGTGGCCCACAAATTTAACAGATTCTGTCACATGCAGAGAGAAGAAGGTGAGGTGATGACTCCACAGTTCTGAAGACCACACTCCACCTCCACATCTCCAACTCAGCAGCTTCACCAGAGTTGAGTTACATTAAGCCACTCTGATATTTTTCTTGGCATGCAGTTTACTACAATTCCATAGCCTGTCACTGACTTGGATACCTGAAGAATATGAGATGCAAGTGATATGGGAACTGCACCCTCAGCTGTCATGATCCCAATCACACAAGCAGGTCTGGGGGAGCCCAGTCGCTCTCCATTTGTCAGAGCACAAGCCTGAATGGGTTCTGTTCTCCTGCACTGAGGACAAGCGATCCAATGGGCATTTATAAATCTCTAAATTGCTCAAAGCTTCTAAAATGCGAACCATACCTTGATTGCTCTGTACTCAGAAAATGCCTTTGAATAAATTTAAACACTTCTGAGCAAGTTTTCAGCATTAGCACTGTTCCTTTCTTCTTGGGGTAGTGGTGGCACATTGTGAAATGCCTCTTCCATGTTCCTTGCCAACATCAAAACCTCTTCACTCTGCATTTTTGAATGTCACGTTCACAAGAACACGAGAGGATTTCTAGCTCTCAGTGGGAGAGTGTTATGTTTTTCCAAGTGCAAACAAAGGGTATTAAAACACCCGTAGTGCTCATTATACCACTGCAGACAACCAGAAACAAAAGTATGGATTCGATTTTCCACCACATAATGACTATATCGTGTACAGAATTGGATGAACTAATTTATTACTTAGGGAAAGTACTAATTGCTGGGCCCTTCTGCCTTTGGGTGCAGTGGCACATGCAGAGAAAGACCAGCTTTAGGGCCAGATACAAATAAGATCTGTCATAAAGGATCACTGCCATTATTCCATCAAATCTACCATTAGCTCAGCATTAGCCGTAAAGAGCAAGCCAAAGACAAGCATCAGGAATTCAGATATTGTTCTGCAAGAACAGAAGAAAAATAGTATTAACATTTCTTGGAATTCAATTAGTCTGAAGCCTTATTTTCAGTGCCAAATGAGGTGCACTTTCTATTGAGTGAGATTTGTTTTCCAGAGTAAAGAGGGCCTTGTCTCTGATAGGATTAGAAATCAAAATAGCTGAGTTGGATTAGCTACCTAACGATTAACAAAACAAACACTTCTTTTTTTTTCTTTCTTTTTTTTTGTGCTGAAGACATGGAAATGTGGAGTGAAGGAGACTTCCTGCACCATCAAGTCTCATATCCGTGTTATTGAAGACACCACATCATATAACTCTGTTCATAAACATGTCAATCTTATCACAATCTGGATTAATTTCAACAATGATGCTTTCAGCATGATAGCATCAGCCATGTGGACAGAAAAACCAGCAAAATTTCCTTGATGCAAATTCTGTTTCGTACGAAATTTGCAGTCACCGTAACACAGGATTTCTGGGAAGAAATGTCTGTGTTTCTTTCTGAAGCAATGTTTGAAGATTTACAAACCCTTATTTTTGTCAACGACATACCAAAATGTGCAAAACATTGCAGAGAACTGAACAACTATATAAAACCCCCCTCTCCATTTTTTTCTCTGCTAATTTAGCTTCATTTTATCAACTTAAAAAAATAATATTGCATTTAATGTGAACTTTATTGTTCTGTATGGCCTTACTGGGAGCCTGATGTGGCACTGAAGCCCTCTTCCTCTTTTAACACTGCTGCTTCTCAAACCAATACTGAAGCTGAACAATCTTTTGTCTGAAAATCAAATTAGCACTTTCCTAAGGGTAGTGTAAGGCATTTGCATGAGTGTGAAAACTCAATCAAAAGTAAAGTTTGAACGCTGGGCATTTATATCCTGGGCTTGCCAGAATAAAGCAGCATTAAGTTTCTCACTAAGACTCAGATTTGTAAAGATATTTAGATGCAGATAAGGTGCTTAGTGGTGCATTCAAAAAAGCCTAGGACTTTTCTGTCCCTATGATTCATTCTAATATACATTTCATTTACAAGTCAGCAGTACAATGTTGTGGTAGAAGTGATGTGGTAAAAAATAAAACACAAGAAAAAACAATAACTGAGGGTAGAAATCTGGGCACAACTAAGGCAGCTGTGATGGTCCCAGGGGCTTTAATCCATACAAATCCATACAAATTCCTCGCTCTCAGACTTCTGAAGATTTCTTTTGCTAAAAGCAGAAAGCAATACAAGAATTATTATATTTAATGACATGCCACAGGACAGCTGTGTTTAGAAGTCCCAGGCTGATTTTCCTTCCCTCAGTTCTGTTTTCCAGTACTGAACCTATTGAAAAATGAACCTAAAAACTGATTCAAGGAGTTCTCTTTCTCCCCTGAAGTTTGATTCAAATCCACAGTCTTCATGTATTTCAGGCTGATTCGGTGAGACCATGGCATGTCTCAGCTCTGAAGCTGCTTCTTGCAGATTGCAGCTGTAGGGAGAAATACGTCTACATATGAAGCAAAGTGATGGAGCGAATTAAACTCCAAACACAGCCTCCAGCTAATTTTTTAATAATCTGAGTGCAAAACAGGGCCTTGAGGGTAGGCAGAGCTTTTCAGTAAACCAATCAGAACTGGATTTTATTTAAACAACAGTAAAGTCAGTCCCAGAGAGCTCAGACACTTGTATACAAAGCAGCCGTGTCTCACTGAGAGCCTGTACAGTAGCTCAGCATCTCAATTTCAATCACAATTCATTCCCTGCTGGTAGTTTTTGTCTGCAAACAAGCTGAATGTGAGCTGACAAGGGCCCCCAGAGCAAATAATAAGAGCACTGGAGGAAGAAACTCACACGGACACGATGCTGACAGTTGTGCAGCCAATTCAAAACGATTGCACAACAAGAACTCCAGCCCTCGGCTGGGGCTGCACACACAAACAGAGAGACCTTGATCTAAGGGGTTTCACCTCCTGAACCACAGCTCACCTGGGCAGAATGGGTGTGTTAGACAGCATAGGGCAAGGCCTCGGGTCTTTCTGCGGGGCCAGAGGAGGAGCAGGGCGATTCTGTCAGCTTTTCTAAGCAAAGTTCTGCATCACTCTGTCAAGGGACTGGGTTGATATGAACATGTCCAGCCTGCACATCCTGCCTGCTTTGTAGGCCTGCAGTGCATCTGTAGAGGATGAGCCTACAAAGACTTTGTAAATCCGAGTTGTTTCCAGTCTTTTACAGTTAAGGAGCTGTGCAAGTGGCCGCAGTTTCTTCCAGGGATGCTGGTTTCCCCTGAGGGATACCAGGATGTGTTTATTCTCCACACCTCTTACCCACATTTCCTTACACAGGAGTGTCCACGGGTGGGAAAAACCTTCCAGAAGGGATCAAGATCATGATGCCACACCATATCATGTAGTATAATCTGTCCTCCCTTTCCAGGAAATCTCAGATGGACACGTATCAAGCCAAAAGAGGTGCTGGAAATACACTGCTTCTCATGGCAGCATTTGAGATCCCAGGGCTGAGAGCTGCACTGTGTTAATTGCACACATCTCAGCACAGCTTTAGAATGTGCATCCTTAAGTTTGTAAAAGACTTTGAGGCAAAATCTTCTCAATAACTGGAAGCCACCATAATCACCAGCTACAGCTGTTAAAACAGACCCACCTAAATTGCTTAATGTGGAGATGATAGATGTTATTTCTTTGGAATGTCCAGTTTTCAATATCATTACCAGCATTAAATAGGATCATATTCACTGGTAATGGCTTCTTTCCCTCATAGGGGGAATGTGGCAACTAACTGGAACATAGCAGCTAGGGATTGCTGAGGAAAAATACCCAACACTATAGTGGGCTTTTTTTAGAGAAAATAATAATCATAAATCCCAAAAAATAATTTGTGACCTTCAGATCCATTTATTGGACTACTGCTCATTATTGGATTTTTAATCTGAGAAAAAGAAAAATAGGTTAGACAACAGCCTGTTGTTTTAGACTTAATTTCCTCCAAGAGGTCTGATTTCAAAGAGTGTGGACAAAACCAGAATATAGATGTTCCCATCATTTTCACTAAAGAACATGTGACAGACAGACGCTGTCCTTAAAGATAAAACTTTCTTTACCTTATGTCATTTTAAATACACTTCTGCAGCCAGCATCCCTAGCAGAGGAAAGGATCACAAGGCTTCATTCTGCACTGCTCCTGTACCTGCCACAGGAGCTCAAAAATCAGTGTACAAAAACTGCCTTTGGAGATGAGCTAATATCCTCTTTACTTTGCCTCATTCAGCCAAACCAGAGTTTATAAAACAACAACTTTTTATGAGATTTCCAGTAACATTAATTGTTGGTCACAAAACTTCAAAGAAAAACAGATATTTATAGCACAATTCATGTTTCTCTTTTTTTTTTTTTCCACACACTTTTACCACAACACTTTCCAGCCTGGTTCCCATGAGCACACTGCAAACAGAGCTATACCCGCTTCCTGCTGTGGCAGCCTCCTTAACCACTTCACTCCTGGTGCTTCTGCTGCTTTTTGATTTTTTTTTTTTCTTTTTGTTTTTTTTTTCTTTTTTTTTCCAGTGTTCATGTCCTTTCATTGTTTTCCCCAGTGTGTCACACTTGCTTTTTTCCCACATCGCTTTATCATTCATCTCTGCTCTCTTCAGCCACCCTCACAATAATGAAAATGGTATGGGAAATGAACTATATATACAAAAATATATAGACATATACAAACACACATCCCTGTGTGTATATATAGATCTATACACACAAACTACACTGGGAAAACTTTTATTCAAAGGAAAAAAAAAATTCCTATTCAATAGAAAAATTACTTTCTAAATGAACTCATTTTTATAAACATGGAAGAGGGAGGTGGAACGTTTTCAGATACATATATTAAATATTTCCCTATTCCTCTGAAGAACTGATATTCATAACCACTTATTTATTACAATGTAATCAGCATATTGATTATATTAAGCAATCCCTGTAAATCTCTATAAGCTGAGGTTAACAATGGCTTTTCAAATGCCATTAACCATCACCTTGCAGCTTTCTCTCTATTATGTACCATAAAGTTAATCATGTGCAAGACAGTTTTTCCAAGAGAAAAATCTGCTATACAGTGCAATGATCACCTTGGTATTTTCCTAGAACAAAGAAAAGGTCTTTCTTAAACAGGAAAAAGTCCATGCCATCAAAGAATGAGTGCTGGGCAAGATAATCGTGAGTTTCCTGCAAAATTTCTCAGGTTATCTCATTAGAGCCTAAATTCTCCAGACCTTTCTTTCAGCATTAAAATCCCTGTGCCTGTTACCATGAAATAGGCTGAGACTTGTGATTCTGTAGCGTGTAAGAGGCACTGGTGTGAGGCAGGTGCTGAATGAATGACTCTCACAGAGGAAGGGCAGAGCCCTTCCAGCCTTCTCTAGAGCAGCTGCCTCAAAACAAGGTGGTCTGGGACAGGATCAGAAGGTTTCAACGTTTGGAAACCAGAGCTACAGGATTTTCTCTCTTGGTTCCACCAAGGTGTGTGTGTGCCATGCCTGGGCAGCAGCCAAGGGTGGAGGTGCTTCCCTCAGCACCCCCAGGGGTTAATTCCTTACACAATAATTTCTCCCACAAGAGGAAATGAGATACAGTGAGATATGCCACTGGCACGTGCAGGAGGAGGAGGCTGCTTATGTAAATGTAAAGATAGATCCATAAATCACCCCATGTAAAGTCACTGGCCATACCTTACACAGCAATAACTCCTACAGGAGATCATTAACAGAGTCAACTATTGCATTACATACAGGATAACACTGGTCTCACACTGAAAGAAAATCAGCCTGCCCATAACATATTTTTTCATTTGCTTACCAAATCAATATTTATCTCCCTCTGTGGTAAATTAGACAAATTTATTTAACATGGAAAAGTAACCATGTAGCATGAAGCAGGAACCTAATATTAAGTCTGCATATGATATTCAGGAGCTCAAGCCCTGAGAAGCATTTCACAGCAGAAGCACTCAGAAAAACATTTCAATTGATCTTTCCTCCCCCCTCCGAGTTCCTTTGGCAAGTGATTTGAAACATAGGTGCCAAATTAGCGTAGCTCGAAGGTTTCTATTACTATTTGGCACACTGAGGAGCCAGTGATTTAAGACAATATGAGATGTCCATTAGCTGTAACAATGAATTCAAATGCTTAGAAGCCAGGCTATAAATCTACCCTGTTGGAAAGATTAACCACTGTTTGCCTAAAGTTAGCTACTCCACCTTTGAGGGGAAAATGCACCCCTCCTGCTAGTTCCTGCCCAGCCAAAATCAGCCCAGGAGCTGCACCCTGCAGGAGCAGCCGGCACAGGGAGCACAGACAAAACAGTTGGGAAATTCAGCCTTTGGCCCCTGGCAGTCCCAGAGGATTAACTGAGTGCAGAGAGGTCTGGAGCCTCTCGAGTGCTCTAACTCCATCCTGCACCTCCGAGGCTACCCTCTCAGGAGACCTACCCAAGAACTTCTGGAGTCCAAGTCAGGGCAGTCTCTGAAGATAAATTATTAAAGCGGAAAATCTCCAATGACTTTCCTTTCCTTTTTTCACATAAAAAAAAAAAACAAAAAAAAACCAAACTATTTAAGGGCTTATGTCTTTCTAGTGTCAGGCCAAACGAGGCTTTTAATTCTGATTTTTGCTGAACTTGGGCACAAATAAACTCTATGTCACAGGAAATGGTAAAATGAAACCACGCTGTACCTACATTATCCAGGATGCAGGACATTGGGCAAGTCTTATTTCTTATAGCTGAGGAGTGGTGCTGCTTCATGTGCTAGAGCTGGCAGGTAGGAAGTGAGAGGCAGGGATGGATAAACAGAAGACTGGGTAAAAAACCACAATATTTTCTTTTCCTGATGTACCTAGATTAACAATATGTCATTCACTTATCTACTGGACAGCTATAACATAGACCGCAGCAAAAACTAGCAAGGAGCATCAATTTATTGCCTCCATTCAAATTTTGTAGCAGGTTTTGGCAAGCAGCTGAAGCTGCTAATATAGCACTTACTGTGTTGATGGCCCTAAAGTCATTTGTAATACCATAAAACAAATTTGTATGATATCCACAAATCAATTGCTCCATTTAGATGTTATTTCTTACACAAACAAGTAACTGTGGTCTTGGCAAAGAGATATGTCAGACCAAAAATGGAAAAAAAAATAATAAGGAGAAAAGGAAAGGACACAACTGCTCTTAGCAGTATTCTCTCACCCTGCCTCCATCCTTTCACAAATTTCTTTTCCCAATGTCACTGAAAATGGGTTCAAAAGGAGTTTTCAAAATTCAGTGCTGCTGGATGGTGCAGGCAGGTCTGTGGATGTCATCAGCCTCAAGATATAGATATTGGCAATAGCAGCAAATGCCAACACAGAGTAGAAAATGAAACAGAAATGCTCAGCCATGGAAAAAGAAGAAACCCTCAGCTCAAGGCCAAGAACACACAACCACTTCTTCTGAGAAGCTGCTACTCTCCTGTTTATGTTAGAACTAATGTTTGGGGCACCCTTACCTCAATAGCCACACTCACAGCAAATCTTTGAAGGCTTCAGAAAAAGAAATTTTAAAAAAAAAAGGAATATAAAACTTTGTATAAAATTTTCTAAAAATTTTATACAGCTAAAAACATTCTTCTGGAGGCAATAATGGTTGTGCTGTCAATGCTCAGCTTCTAAATATTCGTTGCAGTGTATAAACACAGGGGTTTCAGCTCCTGATTTACAAGCATGAAGGAAAGGTGCTGATACAAATCAGAAGTGTGTAAAAACACAACTCTGCTGCCCCACACAGGGACTGTGAAAACTCAGGAGTGCACTGCTCACTGTTTCGTTTGGAACCTTATTTGTCACGCTGTAAAGAGAAATGAGGGTGCAGGGTTTCCAGGGCTGGAGAACAATGACATAACATCTTTCTACATCCACGTTTTACAATCCCTCCCTGCGCTTCTCTCACGCTCTCCCACCTCAAAGTAGCTCACAAATGATGATGCTGTAGATGTGGTGTTTTATAACAGCAGCGAGTGGTTAACCAACGTAAATCCCACAGAGAGAGCAAGGGTGGGCTCCTGGGGTGGGGCTTATTTATGGTTTAGTGCTTCTTTCTATGAAAATGCAAATCAAAAGCAACTGAAACCCACCCAATTTCTGTATGGAAGAAATTTACTGGCAGTTTACACAAAAAATGAAAGGCAACATTGGTGATGTAAAGTCAGAGCAGCAAAACCTCTCGGTGTTGGTGAGCAAATAACAGCAGTCCTTTTGGCAATGTTCTTACTGAATTCCCAAAACTTATGCACTAAGTTTTATACTACTACACTTATTCTTAAAGAAGAAAAAAGTCATAATTTGCAATATCACAATTTTAAATAAATGTATCTGGCAACCAGCAGCTATCAATCACACTGCACAGAAACTTTGAAAAAAAAAAAAACCAAACCCCAAAGACCAAATGCTGATGCATTTTCCTTCAACAATGACTGTGGTTTTCACAGGGACACTGAGTAAAGTGGCATCAAGTACTGTTTTTAATGAAGTCAAGCATAACCTTTAAGTTCTGAGCAGTATCTCCAATCAACACCGAACGATCTGGGGGAACTCTTAAGCTATGCATTCTTTTTCTTTTAATTAAATTTCTCAGCTGAAAGGGTTTGAAAATCTGATTAAACTTCTTGATCAGACTTGTTTATGCCATGGCAACAAAAAAAGGGCATCTAAATTCCTTTGCACAAGAGTGGTGTTATGGCAGTACCTGCACAGCTCTCGGCCACTTCCACACACTAAAGGGTTGGTGGAGAACAAGTGGGAAAACAGGGTCGGAAAGTGCTCCAAACAGCCAGAAACAGGAATACAATGCAACCAAATAGTTGAATTTCAAAAGGAAGCACTCTAAGATTTGGTGACATCAATGGATAGCCAAAGCCCAGAGAGAGCTGAGGGCAGACTGCAGCCCCATGGCAACGAGACTCCTTCTTCCTGTGGGGGGCTTGGAAAAGAATGATCGAGGAAAAGGCAGCGAGGAGAGAAAACTGCAAATCTAGGGAGAAGCAGGAGTGGGCTGTTGGCATTGCAAACTCAGCTCCCACATCCTGCTCAGCCTGGAGGAGAGCTGGGGTCAGTCCTGCCCCATCCCATCAACACAGGGGGGCTCAGGCCTCTGCAGGGCAGGACAGAGATGGGAATGGGCTGGGAATGGGATTTGGGGAGGAGGGCCAGGCTCAGAGGGGCAGGACAGAGATGGGAATGGGATTTGGGAAGGAGGGCCAGGCTCAGAGGGGCAGGACAGAGATGGGAATGGGATTTGGGGAGGAGGGCCAGGCTCAGAGGGGCAGGACAGAGATGGGAATGGGATTTGGGAAGGAGGGCCAGGCTCAGAGGGCCAGGCTCAGAGGGGCAGGACAAGGCCCTGGTGAGCACAGCTGTCCCAGGACAGTGCTGGCACAGGCAGGGGGTGGACTCTGAACTAGGTGGCTTTTTTAGTTCCTAAATGGAAAGTTTTTTACTTTATTAAATCTACTCTTCCAGTTATCTAAAAGCATTAATGCGATTGTTAAAATTCACAGCTTCCAGTTACTAAAGAAATGTGATTGTTTTATCTGGATTTCTATTATATGAATAAAACGTAACGCTGTCTGGATAAAATGGCCCCAGAGTTTCATTAAAAAATAACAGCATAATTCCCTAATATGAAGTTATTTTAAGTGTTTTATTAATATTGTCTTCTAAATGCACATAACTGTGATCCCCCTTTAAGTGCAGTATCTTTAGGGCTAGTTGTAATTGTATTTTTCTTATCAGTTGCTTGTGCCTGCATTTCAAATATTCATTGCTTACTTCAGGCACTTCACTCAGACAAGAAAGAGTGCAGTGAAAAACTATTTAATTTGGATAATATTTGAATATCAAACTTTTCAGTCTTTAATCCAATAACTCTTGTCCCTATTAAGAATCTCTAAGTACCACTAACAAAATTCCTATGGTGCCCTTTATCTTGCCATAAGTTTCATCTGTTAAGACAAAACTCTAAATAAAAATCAATGTGAAACATGAAAAGCCTGACACAGGGAACTAAATCTTCATCCCAATCAAGTCCATAGCAAATTAAATTGTATGTAAAGGCTATGACTTGTCCCATCTAACTTTAGCATCTGCCAGTGGTGCCTGGTTTCAGACCCTGCATATCTGTGAGGCCCTCAGTGGAAAAAGGAAAGAGGTACTTCTGGTGGGAAATTCTCATTTTATTGGGTGCTGGCAGCACTTTCCCTTAGCCAGAGAGTGTCAAGAAGCCCAGCTCTTACCTGAGGTACATTGTTACCTAGTATTAAAGTGAAGGTGTTCAAGCTGGAGCACATCAGTTACAGGAGAGAATCACACTTCTTTTATTTAACTTGTTTTAAAGAAGTAAAAGGGTGCTTTTTTGGAGAGTAAGAAACAGTTCAAGGAATTCCCGTTACAGTTTTATCAATGACAGGGAAGGGAGAGAGGCAAGAAAAAACTTTAGAGAGACAATCAGTTCTTCCTTGGTGCTGGAAACAGAGCAGAGCAAACTGCAGCACAAACTGCACATCTTCACAGTTTCCAAGCCTGGTCACAGGCATCACATTACATGATGTCTTTGAATTTGTCTTTGCAGGGTCACACATATACAGCTGGGAAACTACAGGAGGGTGTTGTGATAATTTTACAGCACCATTATAAAATGGAGATGTGTGGCAAACATAATTTTTCTATCACTATCCAAATGCAGCTACAATTAAACATTAAGGAGAGCCAGTGACTCCTCTGTGAGCCCTGTGTTCCTGAGAAACTCTGTCCTCCTTATTGGATACACTGTGGGTTGAAGAATTGGGGATTTTCTACCTAGGCCTTTATATGAGCTTTTCTGCACCTTGGTGTTGTTTCAGAAGGACCAAGTCACCTGAACAGAGAAGTTTAAACCACGCTTTATTTTGTGAAGTTTTACCCTTGGCCATGTATAGTAAATTGATTGATTATTGCTGAGTAGGGTTTTCCTTTTCCAGAGAGGATCCCAAAATCGGATTTAGCAGGAGAAGATGGGAAAAGCACAGCTCAGCATTCAGGCAATCCACTCCTGTCATTTCTCTCGGGGCACAGGCTCCTGCCAGCAGCCTCCCTTTGCTCTGGATGCCACAGCACAGCCATGGCCACCTCCCCAGACCACCTGGAGCCCTCCAGGTAAATCTATATGCTGAGCCTGAGTGGCTGATTAGGGCAGGTTGTAGCATGCAATAGCACAGACAAAGCTAAAAACATAGTTTAAGAGAAACATAAGAACAAATTATTCCATGGCACCTCCCAGCCATGCAGGAACTGTTGTTGTTCCATTGGCTGCATCCCACAGTCAGCACTCTGCAACCTGAGGGACTCCCCCGCTTCCTGCTGAGCATCATCCAGCCTCAACCATCTCCTTTTAATCCTTCCTTTGAAATGACACACATTATTGACACTTTTTTCTAATGGTTTGCAGCATTTTCTAACAACTTTACGAATGTCAATCACACTCCATTCCAGAAGCCCTATTGATTTCCTCCCTTGCACTGTATCTGGTCTGCTTTAAAGCTATCCCACATCACACAGAGCAGAGGATGAACAGAAAAGCTTCTGCAGGACCTGTGCTGTGGGGTTCTACTCATTTCTCAAGAAGAACATGGGCTCTTCTTTCCATCATGTGAGACTGCAAAGTCCATCCCTATCTCAAGGGCATTTGCAATAACTGTAAAACATTTGGCTCACAGATGATTTATTTTGTGTGAGTGACAATCACAAAAAAACCTTAATTTTATTCTGTGTGCAAGCTTCACAGAACAAGCATTGTTGTGTGTTGCTCGCTGGTTTAGGGAAAGCCTTTAGCACATGCAGCACTTGACAAATTAATGTCTGGAATCAGGGCTTCCCATGGCTGCTTAAGAAACACACATGTTCCTTAATGAAAACGGGTACTTGATTTGTTATTAATTTTTCACATCCTTGGACAAAAGCCAAAAATATTTCAGTAAGTGTCTGTGTTGTAATAGTCATAGCCAGAACTATTCCACACACAGATAATTGCTGAGGAAGTTTCAAAACACTGGAAATTATCTTCTACCCTACGTCCAAACTTCTATTTCTAACCCATATCTCAGCTACAAAAGTTGTTGTCGTTTTATTTTTTCCCCCTTTTTAAATATACTTACTCATTTGCAGAATTCTTAGTGGAAAATTTTGTATCTATTCTGGCAAGAGGAAAACCAAATTTCCTCCTGATGCAATTTGAAATGCTCCACAAAACTAGGCTTAAAAATGTGATGTGAATGCACGTATCTGCAGTGAAAAATGCTGCACTGCAATGCACAGTAATTTCTCAGATACATTCAGTATATATAATAACATATTTTGCACATGTATTAATTTTGGCAAATCATTTACCTCCAGTTTAAAAAGAAAACTAGAAGTACTGCATTATTTCTACTTTTTTTGACCACCCCACCCTTTTTTCGTAATATAAACTTGTTACCTATTGCTTGAAGGGAAAAGGAACACTCAAGTCCCACATTAGCCTATTGAATGAGTATGGCCAAAGACCTATTAAGCATTTTTCCCACACCAGCCTGACCAAGTTCATGTTAAAGAGATATTTTTTCTTTAATGAGAATGAAATTCTCAACTTTTTTTTTTTTTCTCTCTGAGATCAGTGTGATTTAAAATAAAGGAGCTACAAACCAGATCCTGGTGCTTATAATTGAATTCCCAGCAACTGTCACTGCAATGACAGGAAAACACGGCACAAAAAGATACAATGATCCACCACACTGAAAGAGTTAAATTTACAATGTCTTCCCCATTGCCAGTCCTTTAAGGAAAAGTAGAGGGGGTTTCTTTTGTCTGGAGAGGAAACTGTCACTTTGTGTTTTCGGGTTTGTAGAAAAGCCTTTTTTAATGTAAACATTCATTAAACTAATTTGAAGTTGTCATTACTCTCCTCCCCTGCTGCTTTATATCAGATTATTCCTAAGTGCTTGGTGAAGAGCCCCATAAACACACAGTCTATTTCCCTGCAGGGTATAATCACACAGTTTGCACTGTGATTTATGCTCTATGGCGCTGGTGAGTGTCCTAAACTTTGAAAGGGCTTAGTTCTTCAGCAGATGCACTACTCCCTTTATATTTAAACAAAGTTCAGCTAACCCTCCCAGTCTATTACAGACATTGTTTAGCTCCTTCCCTTCACAATAAGGCTTGTTAAGTGCTGATTAAATACAAATCGGTGACACTTTTAATTAAGAAAATGGGAATTCAGAAATAATTGCCTTTAAGTTTCAATAAAAACATTTTACAAGTGTTGTTTCCCCTTCCCCCTTACCGCAGCATCAAGAAACATCTCTAATTCGGAAAGGAACTAGACTAGAAATCTGATTTGGATTTTGGTAGAAATACTAATTCTGACTCTAGAGAATTTTTTCCGATGTCTTTTATAAATGACAGATCCCAGAGGAAGCTCTACAATGCCGACTGGAGCAGGGAAAGAAAGATCATTTTGCTCTGGAGACCGAAAACCTGAGGATAGCTGGTGTTATCAGCATCTGCTGCGCTCACGAATATCGGAGGCCTGAGAAAGATAAAATTTCCCTCTCAGATAAGATAACCAGCGATGATTTCAGCCTACTCCACTAACAAATGTTAATCTAGAAAATACAGCAATTACTTGGATAATAAAACACCCTTCAGTCGATCCACTTGTACACTTTAGGCAGTCGGTGCCCGAACCCTTTCCTCCCGCACGGAGTCCCAGCCACAGCCGCTCCAGCTCGGCTGGGGAGCGCTGCCAGACCCCAGCATGCTGGGGCTCACACCGCGATGGCCTGCCCCATCCCCCCTGTGAAATCCTCTCTCGGGCAGAGCCGGGGCTGCCCCATTCCCCCTGTGAAATCCTCTCTCGGGCAGAGCCCGGGCTGCCCCATTCCCCCCTGTGAAATCCTCGCTCAGCACCATCCAGCTGTGTGCCACCCGAACGGGACCCAGCTGCAGCAGCAGCAGCCAACTCTCTGCCTCTGTCCTTTAGGAGAGCCCAGAGATGTCCCCGTGAGCAGAAAGTTCACCTCCCAGCCTGGCTGTGCCCTAAAGATTTCCCTCATCTCTAAATCCCCCTGTGTTTTCAGGACTCGGGGACCAGCAGAAGCCCAGGTGCTGGCAGTCACCTTGCAGGCTGCTCTGGGCTCTCCAGAACTATTTTTGGCCATTGCTGCAGATGTAATCCCGTGAAGTTCAGGAAAATTAGCAGGAGTGCAATTTAGATGGCTATTTTAAAATAAAATTAGACCTTTTGGGTCTCTAACCTCTCCCCTTTCTGTTATGATAGCAGCTAAATCGAAGTCATGCCGCAAGGAGAGTACAAGGAGAGTGCTCAGCAGAAACTACATTTTATTTTCAGTAATTTAAACCTTAGTGTCACCTAGTTAAGTTAATTAAGGTTCTCTATTTTTCATTGTAAATAATGAATTCAGTTAAAGAAAGTGTAATTTGGAGTATATCCACGGAACATACAAAAGTAAATCCTAAAATAACATTTAAAGAGAGTAAAAAATAGGACAGACATTAAGTATGGAATATATTCCTGGCAATTAAAATCAGAATGTGCTTTTCTATTTACCTGCTTGGGACTAATGGATTCAGCTAAGATACATTTCACATTAATATCACATTGTATTTTCTAAACACAGTGTAGCTGTTAACATATTTATAGGTTAGCTGTAGTAAAGACCTGTACTTGGATGTAACATTTAAGAGATATTTTTGTCAGAATACCAGGAAAAGCAATTCAAACAAATTAAGCCTAAATGCTAAAAAGAGCCAGTGACAAATCCAGAAGTGCACGAGTGGCACTTTAAGTTCCACAAAATCAGCGTAAACTGATGTAAACCTACCCACCCAGGGAAAGGAAAGGTGAGAAAATAGCAGGAAAAACAGCTAACAGAAAGGTGTAAAAAAGATTATGTGCGGTGGGAAAGTTTTATCTGACACCTCTCAGATGCTTTTCCTCTTAGCACACCTTTTCTCTCTTCTCCCTGTGAATTACACCAACTCATATTATGTAGAATTGATGAGCAATTTAATTTGGCATATTCAATTCTAGGAGTCTTAAAAAAAAAAAAAAATCCTAAATTGTACCTGTTTAAAGCCAGCACCCCCCCCCAGTCACACAAAGCTATAAACATTTATCAATCTGACATGGCAAGGCTGGGCCCCCATTATTATCCTTTTGTGACCTGCACAGCTGGTCCAAAAAACAGTTGTCTCCAATTATGCCCACAGATAATGGTGGGTAAATTCAGCTGTGCAGTATTAGCTCAACCTAAATATGATCCCATTTGACTAATTTCCTAATTCTTAGCAGGGTGCTTAAAGAACCTATTATCATGCAGACTCAAGGAACACAGAAGTCTGGTTATTTGCATCTGTTCTGTGAAAGGCATTTATCAACTGTGCCACTAATTTGTTACCTACACATCCCAATCACAGGCGCTCGCTGCCTAAAATAATTGCATCTGGAATTTGTTTTAACTTTTAATGTGGCATAAATGGGTGTTTGTTTCCAACCAATATATCTTATAATTAAACAGCTTGAAATAGGAAAGGTTGAAATTGGGTCAAAAAAGATATATTCCTTCATGAAATCATGTGTGTATTCATTAACCCAGCTGGAATGCTGTTATTGGCACGGTTGCTGCTACTTGACTGAACTGTGATCATAAAGGTTGTTAAATGGGTTAAAAAAAAGGTAACAGAAAAATGGAAATTACTTGCATATATAACCACGCTTTTTATGAAAAAAAAAAGCAAATTGTGCACATGGTTTGTATGCTGTGGAGCACAATCTGATGTGCATTACACCGTTTGCATTTTTTGAAATCTGATTAATCTTCTCAGTAGCCTAATATAAACTCCTAGAGCTGCAGGCATATTGATATTTGGATTTTCTCCCTAAATTCACTTCTCTAATCTTCTTCCCAAACACATCTGTTACTGAATCAATCTTCAGTGTTTCTCTCTGCAAACTTCACACATCTATTTGGGCTTCTTTGACTTTCTCATACCTTCAGCTGAGTCTTCTTTGTTGTGTAACATACTGATGTATAGCAGCCCTCATCCCATGTCCTCTGCAGGGTCTAAAACAAATCTGGACTCAATTTCAAGAACCTTCACAGATATCATTCTGGTTATGGCAGAAACCTATATGTAGATATATTTCACTTCCTTGCATGCTGCCATACTTCTCATCTTCCCTTCCCTCTCAATACATTTCTTACCTTTCTCAACTAGCCAAACTTCTTTGACTCCTTTCCTCACCTCTGTCATTATTTCAGGAACTTTAAATGTTCAAGCACTTAATTATACTCCTACTTCATGAACTGCTTGAATTTTCATGCCTCCTGACCGACTTGTAATGTTCTGCATCCCACTGGTTGTCCTAGGGTGACATGAACATACCAGAACCCATCTACCCATGAACAGACTCATCTTAAAGGTTTACTCTTGTTAACCACAGGTAATTGCTTCCTAGAAAAGTGATATTTTCCCAAAGTGGATCAAATTTCAGATTTTAAGGAATACGATTTTCTGCAATTACAAATTGAGAAAATACAAACAAAACCTCTGAAGGCATTGTAGAGACAGAGGAAGTGGCAATAGCAAGGCAAGAACAAGCATATATTGAAGCATTTATAAAGGACGACCACAAAAAACCTGGCTGAAAGTGATAGGAAACAGTAGGATTCATAAAAGAAGCTATATATTCAAAAAGGGAACCTAAATCAAATAGTCTGTGACCAGATCCTCAAGAATAATCAATAGTGGTGTGGAAAGTGGTGCAGAGATGCTGCACAGGCATTTTGTAATGCACAGATATGCACTATCTAAAATGAAGGTGATTCATTTTGGCAAGGTTCTACCTTCTTCAAATATCACAAGTCTTAAGAGAGAAAAGTTGTATCTGGAGGACCTTCGAGGTGGTAGTAGGCACCTCAAATGATTTTTATAGGGAGAGAGAAGGAAGGGGAGAAAACAAAAAAATAATATGAGATTCAGTGTCCAGATAGGAAGGTTCACACCAGGGGAGATGAATAAGTGTGACCAGGCATAAGTGCAGCAGCCTGGCAAGGGAGCTGGGAGGCAATGACATTTTCACATAATCCCCTTTATTACTCCCCACACACATCAGTCTGGGCTGCTCCTTGGTTTCTTTAGCCCTACCTATCACCCTAACTCTTCAAACCTCAAATCTCTTTATTTTCTCCCTGGCCAGTGATTCTTATCCCTTTCTATGCTGTAAATAACCAAAACTTCACTGCTTGACCCCCAGCTTTACAGTCTTCAGCCTCAGAGTCTTGTAACTTGATCACTGAACCAGACTTCACCCCTGCCTTCCTGATAGGGCAGTAGGCTTCACCTCATTCCTGTGCAGGGCGAGCTTGTAACCAGATATAAACCAATCTGTTTATTACCTTAAAAATTCTTTAATAAATATATGCCCTTTCAGTGCAGTTTGGCAAACCTACTGACTTGGATGTCCTGTTAGGAGCAGAGCTGTAACAAAAGCACACTCAAAGAAAACTTTCATACTTATTCAGACATTCCCTTGCACATGGGCACATTCCTCACAGGTTTACATCCTGACCTGGCATGGAGATTAATTTTGCTTTGGTGATGATTTAGCTTTTGATCCCCTACTGAGCCCCAGGACAAACTGGTAGTTGTGAGGTTTTTGCTGGGATACGAATGCTCTGCTATTAGGGGATTGACTGACATCCCATGCTCGTCTCACATAAATCCCATTCTCAATATTGATAATAGCTTTCAATTCCTGCTGGCGTGAGCAGGAGCTGACTGGATAACCAGGAAATGAAAGACATAACCAGCCCCTTGAGTGATCCTACCCCTTGGAAAAAAAATATATAAAATTGATGAATGACAAAATGCAAATACTGCATTGCATCAGAGAGACAGTTATCAGTGTAACATGGAAAATGTAGATATATATCCAATATGCATGTGGGTAAATGCATTTTCCGTTTAGGTAGTATGTGTCTGGTTTTAGCAGTAATATTGCATTTTACCAATAATTTGCCTGCCAGAAGACAAAGAAAGGGTAAAATCTAAGATGCTGGTAGTGAAAAGGAGCTCTGGATGGCAAGAGGTATTGTGACCACACAGTTGTGGGTGTCACAGGGGTGTAAGAAGATCTTGGGTGGGATGACTGCCAATAAAAGAGAAGGGAACTGGCTGCCACAGAAATTCTGCAGTGACCTTGTCCTGCTGGTCACCGTGAGCAAAATAGGACACCCAGAGGCACTGACTGCCTAAACCAGGGTGTTTGTACAGCAGCTCATCCCAGCTTTCCTTGGGGATGGTACAGTGTTCATAACACAAAGCATGATTCCCACAGCACAGCTGCCACTGAGGCTGGAGATAAATGGGATGGAGCACATCAGCACTAAGTGCAAGCTTTGAGGAATTTGTTTAGGTTAAATTCCACAGATTTTAGGATGGTGATAATAATGGTCATTATGGACCAAGCATTTTCCAGAGAAAGTGCCTTGAAATTGAAAACACACTAAACTAATGCTTAGTGAGAGCAGTTGGTAAAGTGTTACTTCTCGTGAATTACAGTTGTCTTCTTTCTTCTCTGATAATTTGCGACAATTGCATCCTAATGCTATTTCATTGATTTCTACTCCACTTCAGCTCCCATGCTGGGTTTAGTCAGGGTGACAATACACAGACATTAACCTGCTATGGGGAGATCTACTACACACAGTTTCTTCATAGAAAAACCCTATGGAATTTAAAAGGAGTGGACTTTAAAATAGTTCTACGCACAGTCCTTTAGAGATCCGTGGGATTGAATCAGAAGTCACATTAGCCACAAAATTTACTGTTCCCTTAAAGTTTCCAAGGGAATTCTGATCCATTCATCTAAAAAGATAATACAGAGAATTTCTTGGTATGTGGGAGGCATTACTTTACAAAATGATCTGCCTCTGTTCTGCATATCTGCTGTTGCTGGTAAGGCCTTTACCCTCAGCTTACCAGGCCAGAGACAATAACAGCCTTAATCTAAACTAACACACTCAGTCGGAGTGGCTGCTGTGATTCCACTTTTCTCTGCAGGGAACTTCATTTGGAGAGTGGGAAGTTCCCAGGCACCAAACAATAACACAGGTGTTTGAAGGGAGAGACAACGCAGGAAGGCTCCCAGAGGCAAGTGGAGATGTGGGAGATGAAAGAGGAACCTGCTAAACTGAGAGAAGAGCACAATACACATTGGCAGGAAGGGTTAGAGAACAATCCCAGTCAGGGCATCAGCTGGCTCCAATGGCCAGCAAAACTGGGAGCTGCCAGGTTCAGATGGCAAGCAGTGAGTTACAGAAGGACCCTGGCCCAGCTGACCTGAGATCTAACATTTAAAAAATGCTTGATTTATGAGAAAAATAAAATAAATAAGCACAGAATTCATTTTTGTCTACATCTGTGTATCTCACCATTACAAATAAACAGCAATCGTGTTGTTAGGGTCCTCTGCAAAGCCCATGTTATTTATATGTTGTACTAACAGAGATAAACTACAAAAGAAAAATTGTCAAACTCTAGAAAAAATAAAGATCTGTGGGAGAGAGGAAGTGCTGGAACTTCCAGCAGTGCTTCTAACATTTTGGGTAAATATTTGTTAAGTTCAGTCCCCTCATAGACAAACCATAACTGGAGTTTCTATAAGAAGTTTCAGAATCAATGTTTGTGCAGAAAACTCCCGTGTCATCATGAGCCTATGCTCTGGCAGGTCCTCAGACACCCACTTCTCTTCTCCCTCCCAACTTTGGTATGGACAATTCCCACCAAAATATTTGTACAGCTTCAAGATGTGCATTCCCAGGCCTCTAAACTCAGACTGGTGCCCACCTCTTCCTTTCATGCCTGATGTCACAGCCATTACCAGGGAAGTGTGGTGAGAAAAAGGCATTCCTGTTGGAGAAGTATTTATTTTTTCTCACAGTCTGTCCAGCTGGGTTGGCCACCACAACACTTTTTGGGCTTCTCCGCTGGTCAAGCGTGGTGGCTCAACATTAATAGCACAGGATGGAAAGTCTACATTTGTCCTTGTGAATGACAAGTTCCTGGTCCCTAGGTCACCAAACTAGGTAAGACATATGGAAATCTCATGCACAGGAAGATCAACATTTATATTAGTATGCATTTTTCTACAGATTTTCTACAGCTACTCTGTCCTTTTTCCTCAGCAATGACATATAAATACATCATAAAACAGTGAAGCATCATAAGGGAAAATAAGTCT
This sequence comes from Erpornis zantholeuca, assembly GCA_013400515.1. Taxonomy (NCBI): domain Eukaryota; kingdom Metazoa; phylum Chordata; class Aves; order Passeriformes; family Timaliidae; genus Erpornis; species Erpornis zantholeuca. The sequence continues at coordinate 237,267 of VZTN01004343.1, read as the reverse complement.
CTAAAACCAATGACCTTTCCTGAAAGCTCAATGGCAAACTATCTGAAACAAGAAAAATCAACAATCTGACTGAAATTACTGAGTTATGCAGACACAAGGGAAAGATTCTGAAAAAAGCAGGTACAAACCCAGAGTGAGGTTTTCACAGATGTTACCTTACTAGGGTTCCCACTATATTTGACAGGATAAGCCGGAAGAGAGCCTATTTTTGGATCTTGGTCTAAGCTGTTAGAAGCTATTTTTAATTCTACAGTAATGATCAGTACTTTCATTTCCCTCAGCAAACCAACAAAAAACCCCAGAAGATAAAGGCATAAAGTAGGGAATAGCACGCTGCAGGGAAAGAGCCAAGGAGTTCACTATAAGCTGCTAATTGTACAAACAGAGGAAGATGCAGACATTAAAGGAAATCTAAAAAAAATGGAAATTTTTCAAATCACCAAGGAATTTGACGTGATTGTGGATGCCACCAAAAATAGCCGACCGTAATAGGACAGATACAAACTCCTACACTTGTGATGATCTGTGCAGGGTTTACATTTTCCACAAGTTAAGCAGTCAGCACTCCATATGCATGTCATGCTCAGATGTATGCAAACTAGAGAGTTCTCAATTTATCCATAACTGCATGTTCGTACTGCATATAATTAGAGCTACGCCGAAGCATCACTGCAGAGACATTGGGTTTCTGTCCCCCACCCCACAAAACACAGTCCCTGGCACAGGCAGACAACACAAGATGCATCCCTCCAATTTTTGTTGTCCTTCAGTCCACATCACAGATAAGCAGATTACTGGGGTCTTTACAACATTCCCCTTTGCTGGGCTTGGGTATTTTAAAGCTCTTTGGTTGCTTGCTTTCCTTAACTGGCAAATTTCACTTCTGGAATTCAGGCTGTGGGTTCACGAAGCACACCTTGAGAACCTGGTCAGAGGATTAGCTGTGCCATTTGCATAACTGTAAACTTAATGTCACACTTCCAGAGCTTGTATCCTCTAAATTGCACTTACTGATGAAATACAAAATCCTCTAAAAGGGTTTTCCAACCTAAACCAATTTGTAAAGTTGGGGTTTTTTTATCTAAAACATTAAAGAAATTAAAGTGATCGGCATATAATTAGATTAATTATTCATATCTTCCAAGTTGCTTTAATTCTAATATATAAAAAAAGATTAAATATTCACTCAAAGGATTAAGAAAAAAGTCAAGCAGCAGCAATACATTTACATTACCTTACTGTGCAAATTATAAAACTAATTAGTCTAAAGTTTCACAAAAATGAATTGGATCTTCATTCACACGCTGACACAACTTTACATATTCAAAATTGACACCCATATTATTTTCTCATGTTTCTAGTACGAATCAGCCTCCTGCCTCTGCAACTGCCATTGTGCTAGAACAGCTCTGCTTTTGTTCTAACTAGTGAAAATTAAATCTTGACCTAAATTTATAAAAAGCTAAAAATGTTTCAGTCAACTGCATGAAAATGAAAAGTCCAGCAGAGCCTCATTATAAATCTTACACTGGTACTGTTGAAATAGTCTGAAATAATTCTTTATTAGAATCTAAATATTGTTTTGGTTGCTTTTTTGATGCTTCTTTCTGATCTAGATTTCTTTATTCTGAAAGTGCATGTAATTTCCAGTGTGCTGCACACTATTTTCTCCTCATCTCAAATCATGGGAATGTTCATTAAAAGTCCAAGGCTGTGTACTATAAACAACTCTACCCCTCTTCTTTGAAAATTGCTCTTTTCTGAATAAAAAGAGATTTCAGAGGAGTACAATGAGAACCAAAAAAAAAAAAAAAAAGGATTTTCCTAGACTGCATTTTTGCTGAGATGATGCTGTAGGACAGTTTCTAGGATGTAATGAGTACCCTCAAATATCACTAACACTCTCTATGGTCAGATATTCCTGTTCTGGGTAGAAAAAAAAAAAAAAAAGAAGAAGAAGAAAAATATTTCCATTGGCTCATTCACCACTGAAAAAAAACCCAACAACAACTCGTATCTTGAAGATAATGTCTGTTTTGATCTTGTGGGCAAAGAAACAAATTGTTCTAGTTTCTTAAGGTTGTTACTCACCCTTATCTAAGACACAATGAAACCCATTGCTTTTTACGGTTTTCCAAAGAATTGCTTTACCTATTTTTAGCCACATAAGCTATGTAACACTTCAAAAGCTGATGGTGCTGTATCAAAGGGCACTTTTTCATTACACCAAGGAAGTTAAGCAAATTACCTTTAGAAAACCCTAAGTGGGATATTCACATCTGAGGTGTCCAGTGATACCCAAAGATGAAAGCCAAATTTGTCAAAACTAAACTCTCTGTAGAATGAGGGTCAGAAACATCCCCAGGACTCAAGCCCTGCTGTTTGAGGCTTCCAAACAGCTGCAGGCTGATCCTGTTCAGGTCTACAGAGCGGGGTGGTTGCTTTTCAGCAGCTGATGAAGGAGGGGGCTCTGGGCTGGGAGAGTTCTGCTCCCACACCTTGGTTTTGTGAAACATTTGCTGGCTGCTGGCTCAAAGTGTGAACCCACTCTGGCACAGCAAAGCTCAGAGCTGCAGCCAGGCTGGCACAGACGCCAGTGGCATGCCACAAAAACAAGCAGGCTTTTCCAAAACCCTTCTCTCCACAGCTCCCTTCCATGCATCATGCAATTAACTCCTTGATGGGGTTCGGAAGCAACATTTTGTTCCAACTGGTGGAAAGATCTTTACGTGATCAGACAGCAATCATCTTGGATGGGCTCTAATAGTTCATTTCAACATGGAGTGCCCAGCTATTAGGCATCTGGAAGTTCTGATGATAATAGGAAAGATAATTAGGCTGGTTCACTGACAGCAGAAGGAGCACTTGCCCTGCCATGGAGACAGCTAAAAGTTTGAGGAAACAAGAAAAACTAGAAGGAAGGTAAATTCACTAGAATAAGCAGTTGGTACTTTAGAGCATAATTATCAGAAAGAAAACACGTTGTTTAGCATACTTTATGTTAATAGAGGGCTAGCGTGGCCCACTGTGCATAATTTAGCTGAACAATTGATAAGAAATTTTAATACATATATATATATATGATTACAGCTACAGAAAAAAAAGACAAAACACAAGAGAGATCATAACAGGCACGCATGAACTTTGAAGGCCTAATTACATCACGGGGGAGGGTAAGCAGTTACTGCTGAATCAAGCAGAAAATTGGGGTAATTTGTAAACAGGTAGAGCTGTTATCCAGGTGCGCCAGCATGTGTGTGGGGGCTGGCGGTGGGGCCTCGAACCCAGCCCTTCCATCTGCACTGCAGAGCCAAGAGAGCAGCTGACAGCTCCCCTCACCCAAGGAGGCTGCAGAAAAAGGGCCAAAGGACCACCCCTGCCTCCCACAGCAGCCCACTGCCCAGGCTCCAGCCAGCAGCTGGGTAACAGGGTGCAGTGGGATGATGGTGGGGAAAGAAATACTGTCTGTGGGTGAAAACTGTGCTGGTGTGTGTGAAGCCCAGAGATAAAGCTCCTTGACTTGGTGTTTTGCCATCAGTACACTCCCTACTCCACCGACAGGGAAATGTTTCAGACGTGGCTCCCTGAGAGCAGAAGGAACTGGGCACAGGTAAGATGCTGCCTGAGGGTGGTGAGGGCATGGTCTCCCCCCTGGGGAAGACAGGATTTCTTTAGGAGGACACTTATAGGATGGAGAAAAGGAAATCAAGCTGCTGGGACTTCCAGCAAGAAGGATGCTGAAGGTACCTATTACTAGCATGGATGGATGGATGGGAGAAGCTGTCTTGCACTAGCCAAGTGTCTTAGAAAGGTTTGAAACTGTTTTTAGACAGACACTTAAGAGAACATGCTGTTTTAACAAGTGCCTATTGGTCTCTTTTGGGGTGGGATGGCAGAGCAGTTAAAATGTCTCCTGGTGCCTTCAAAACAGGAGTTTGAGTCTCACCCTGACCTCCACCAACAAAGGAAGCTGGTAGGTGCCACTCAGAGAAGCATTGCACCTGAAAGCTCATCTGCAGCAGGACACTTTCACTGCACAGACAACCCCCTAACCCCTCTAACCCCTCTAACCTCTCTAACCCTGATGCATTAAAAGTGTGGGAAATAAATAAACACTTTGGAAATGCTTACGTCTCCAACCAAGTGCTCACACGTGTAGGTTTTGCAGCCTGCAGGTTTCAGCAGAAGCTCATGAAATAGCTCCTGACAGCACTGCATGTGAGATATTCTTCATGTTTTTGGAGAGGCTGTTTCCAGCTGTATCGCTGTGGTACATTCCTAGCAGATTTTGCTAAAAAAAGCAAGAGTGTGCAGACCTGCCATGCATGCACAGCAATCCTGGCAAGCCCAGGGTGTGTTTTTACCCCCACCAGATTCGCTCATCTCACCAGAAAAATGCAAAGCAAAACCAAAATGGGCCTTTATCTTTAGAAGGAGTCAGGCCTGTCAGAGTCCCATGGTGCAGGGACAGCTCCACCAGCACCTTCCCTGCAGGACTCCCCTATGGCTTTTGGTTAGGGAAGGATTCCAGGAGGCATCATGTGGATGATCCAGGCCATGCCCACAGACCTAAGGGAAGCACTCCAAGGTGTGTGAACTCTTTGAGTTCATGGATATTTACGTTGCATCTTTGCTGTATTATGTTTTTATGTGCCCAGGATGACCAGCCAGCCCCAGCCACCAGATCCCACCTGAAGCTCACAGAGGTACTTAAGGATGAGGAATGGGCATTGCAAACAGCCAGGACTGTTTTCTAATCTTTTCTTTTTTTTTACCTCAAACCTCCCTCCATCTGTGCCGCCTTGTGCCAGACAAACCAGTAATTATCAGGAAATCCCTTCACTTTTAATCTACATCAGTATGAAGGCAATCTCAGAGCAACCCACGGTGACTGGAAGCTATTATTTTCATAGGAAATAATAGTGACTGGAAGTGATAACTCACGGTGCTCAGTGTGTGTGTCATCATCAGATAACATGCAAGGCTGTACATCCCACCACATTGCTCTGTTGCAGGGCTACTGCAGCCTTTATTAAAGGGGAATGACTGAACCAGGCAGGGGAGGCTGTGGGGGCTGTACCAACATGAAACTTCCATTCATTATTTATGGTCATAAAAATTTGGGGCCTTGAAATTGGCAGCATGAGAAGCTCTTTTAATTTGAGCTATAATTCTCTTTTGTGCTTTCAGTCATTGACTGTGTTTCAGATAAACATTCATTTGGGAGGCCAAGATTACGGTGTGGAAAAAAAAAAAATATAACAACCCAAGGATATTTAGCTCTCCTCCCACAAATTCTTCCTGGAAATATTCTTGCAAAATCCTCTGCCCACTTGAACAGTATGCTTATGATTAACTGCAGATGAGCCCAGCAGCTTGCATATGTAGTTGATTTGCTCTAAATTTCCATGCTGTATTATAACACTAATGATAACTAATAATAGACAAACCCACAGTTTATTGAGTAAGTAATTTGAGACATGATGATTTTTATCGTGTGAATAGGATCAGGCTGACCACTTTAAACTGGGCAGAAAAAGATAAATAACGTGTAAATCAATCACACCACCAGCACGCTCTGTTTCTTCACAAAATTATATGGATTGATGGGTGGAAAGAAGGCCCTGCTACTTAGTACTGCTAGGAAAAGGAGTCAATAAACTTCCCTGCTCAGGAGTAAAAGGTCAGATGTGGAAGGAAGTTTATGCCTAAACTGCAGAAGGGATTTTTGTCACCAAACTGCACAGGCTGAGATGAACTCACATTTTGTCCTGATGAGCAAGGCACGCCCTGAAGGGGTAATGAAGACAGATAACCTTATCATGCAGTCAATAAAAAAGGAAACCATGCTAAACACAGACAAAACTATGTGAAAAACAGTTGTGCTCCGGCCTGTGGTCAAAGCTATCTTCCAAAATCATGTAAACAAGATTGCCATCACGTGCTGTCTGAGACGGCTACTCTGGAGCTAAAATAGATGCTTCTGTTTGCTTTTCTTTCATAGGAATTTTTAGTTTTGATTGAAGCATTTATTTTTAACTTTAGAAAACACTGGAAGTTCATTAATTAAAAAGCCTATCTAGCACATTTGTAATTAACTGCTGTAAAGAATAGTTTAAAATAGAAATAACCAAACTACATTTAGCAACTTCAGGAGAGATTAGTGCACTGAAACGATGAGAACCTGCCTGTGGCAGTGGGACTTGCAAGATACTTTGAGAATTTTGAATGGAGTTTTGTTTAACATAAAGAATATAAAGAATTTCTAGAGAACAAAGGGAAGAAATTTCTTGGATGAATCTTTCTTTGGGCTTGGCTATAAGAGCTCAGACACAGCCTTCACTCCAGCAGAAGGCAGCTGTGCATTCACATCTCCAGAGCCTGCTAATAATGCTCAGAGGTATAGACAGAGTAGAAAGTTTTAATATAATGTCTCCACAGTACTCTCCTGGGAATAAGAGTTAGCATGTGAATTGAACTTGCACCCAGTTATCTCATAACTGCAGCTTACCCTCCATCACAAGACAAAAATACTACAAAATATACTGTGGGGAACTATTCTTGATTGTTTCCAGGGCATGGATTAAGTGTAGCCAAATGACTCTTTAAAAAAGACTCATTTATGGCCAGCAGGCCAGTCAGATTCTTCATGTTTAAAGAGAAAACCTGGAAATGGATCACAATATATTCCACTTTCCTACGGATTTTTACCACACTGTGCTCAAAATACCCTTTTTACTTTATTATTTTTTATTTAAATGCAACTCATTTCCTGTATGCATATGTAGAGCCATGTCCTGGAGTGATTCTGTACTGACATGTCTAGCACATCAGAATCCATTAAATCTTGGAATAAAAACAGCCCAGCTTTGCCTATTGTGCTTCTCAGGAAAATGTTTTGTTAAACGTTGAAAATTCCCTTCATTGAAGCAATGAGATGCTCTCTCAGAAAGGCACAGAGAAGAGAAGGAGCAAAAAGGAAAGAAGGTAAAAGAGGCTCAAGTATGATTTAGTGGGTGGGGTTCCTGCCCATAGCAGGGCCATTGGCACTAAATTATCTTTAAGGTCCCTTCCAAAACAAACAATTCCGTGATGATTCTATGCTGAAACAAGACAATTTGAGACTTCTACTTCTTCACCTCTCTTTAGACAAAATCACTCCTAGCACCTTCAGGAGAGCCTGGCCTAGCTAACTCCCAGCTTTAACAAAGCATTAAATACTGATAGCACTCCACGGAAATGGCCAGTTTGGCTTCCACACTGTTTTTTCTCTGGAAGCCCAGACTAGATGGAAACAAAACAACTTTGTGCAGCCTCTGCTGCACTAGAGGAAAGCACAGGGAGCAGGACAGCTGTGCTGAAAGCCCTGCTGAAGTTTCCCAAGCAGAGAAAGGATGGAATCAAACAAGGATTCCCCTTGGCAGCAGAGGAGGGCAGGCTCATTGCTTCAGCCCTGATTTCAAACCAAAGGAAAAATCCTGAGCAAATAAAGTATGAGGTACAGCAAACAGAATCAGAGTGGATCCACTACCAGCCAGCCCAAAGCAACCAACCACTGCAGCCAAGCCTTGCTGAAAACAGGAGAATTTGGCCATTAGGGTGTGGATTTGACCACACCTTTGTGGAAATATGTGATATGTGAGCGATGCTCCCCTCACCCTCTTTGCTCTAAAGGTGGCTGCACTCCCACCTCTCCCTCTGCCTCATCCATCTGTAGAGTGCTTCTCCTGATGGGCAGCCAGGCTGAAAGCAGCCACTTTTATCTTCAAGTGTAATTCTCCATTTATACAATTTGAGAAACACTTCGCACCTTGTAAACTTTTAGATGGCACTGCTGAGCCAAAATGGACTCGATATTTTTAAGGACTCATGGACCAAGTGTGCCTGAAGTATGAATGAATCATCTGCATTCAAGCCATAGTACTGGCTGTGAAATATCTACTGACTCAGTGCACTGTCAGCAGAATATGCTTAAGCATATCCGTTTTTTTAAATTATTTAACAGATTTTAAACATTAACTTTAAATGAAAAATACGAGGATAAAAAAAGAATTTCTAATCCAGAGTAAACTCACGTTTTATTAAAAATAATTAATTGATCCCCTGATACTTCACAGGATGCATGCAGTGTTTCTGATGTCTCTTTTCTATCTGTAAACATAGATATGGATAATTAATTTGACTTGCTAGAGCCCATGTCTTCCTAGGCCAGGTCATAGAGGGATCACCTAAAGCCATGGGATATATCTGTATTGATGTACAAGTTCAACCTCAACAGGGCAAGTGAGCTGCCCTCCCTGCCCCCCAGGCCAGACCCTCTGGATCATTACAAAGCTCTTCCTGCTCCACATCCTTCCCCAACGAGGCCCCAGCCTGGATTCACCAGGGCCCCAGGCTGCCAAAGCCTCCTGAGTAACCCATGGAACATTATCCATGTGCCTGGAGCCTGAGCTCACTCACACCCTCCTGCCTCAGTTGTGCTGACCCCACTTCTTGGGAGGTTCAGGTGAAAACCAAACCACCAGCCCGAGCCTGGACTCAGGAATCCCAGGAAAAAAAGCAGGGAACTGCATGGTTTCCTTGGGATAAGGCACCAAAGAAGATCCAAGAGTAAAGCACCTTTCAGAACCAGCACTCTAGCAACAGGATTTCCCAGACTGCAGGCAATTTCCCCCAAAACACCTCTGAAGTGCAGCCTTCCCCTCCTTTTTAATTCCCTTAAGATATTAAGTTGAAGAAATGGCCTTCCCAAACTGCTCATTTCTCTTCTCACTGACTCCTGCAACATATTTCTTCCATTTAAACATTTTTAATGGAAGCTGGTTTATCTTTGCTAGCCTAGAAATTCAACCAGAACTTCAAAGTTCTTCTTTGTCTTCTTCTTTTCCCTCCAGCTGCAATAAAATGTCTTGTAGGTGCAGTGTTCCTCTCTCTGTCCTCCACAGATACAAATGGGAACAACAGTCACAGGCTTTGGTTACTCTGCTGGTCATTGTATGGAGAGGAAGAAACCCTCATCAGTCTCTCAGAGGGGTTGACTATCCTATATCCACTGAAGTAAAGAGGAGCAATAATTTTATCTTAGCATAAAATAGAATCCCTGGGAGCCCACACTGACTGAGCCATGACTTTGCACGGTAACTTCTAAGAATGAAAGCCTTGAAATAATGGCAATGTTGTGCAAGCAGTGGTTCAAGACCTGCAAAATACCCCTAGGGCTGGGGGAAGTTTCAGACAGAGACAATAGATTTCCTCTCTGTATGACGATTCTTTGTGACACTCATTTGGAGAGTCAAGGTCACAGGCTTCAGAGAGCCTCAGCTCTACAAGTGTCTGTGGAAAGAGTTTTTCAATCCTCATCCTTTTAGCACAGCTCACCCTTTCTCTACAGATGTTTATCTTGGGTGAAAGATGAAGCTAAAAAATAGAAAGGAAAAAAAAAGGCTGTTTCTAAAAACAAATCAGCATTTCAAAATTTGTTTTAAAATTAGTGATTCTCAAAATGTTAATGAATTTCAGCTTGGGTTGTCCATCTTAAAACTCCAGGACCTACATCCAGGGACTTAATACCTGCAGTATAATTTTAAAGCTGCTAAATAATCCCTTTATGGCAGGTAACAGAGCACTGTTGGGCTTGGAAATTGAATTAAAATTAACTGGATTTTTAGCAACGTGAAGATGTTAGAATTAGAGTTGGGAAGGCTGTTAAGTATATTAGTAGGATAGATAATTAAAAATTACCTTCCCAAAAGAGGAAATCCCATCTATTACACATTTGCCAAAATTTTGGATCGGACAAGTGAGATCACAACCTAATTCCAGTTCTTTTTATATTTCTGCAGCACTTTGAGGGGTGCCCTGTACCAGAATCTGAGATGATGTGTCAGAATGTAAGTTATGCAACACTAAGCATAAGAATATTTTTCAACTGGGTGTTTCAATACCTAATCTGAATTTATTGTGGTGGGTGGAAGCAAAGAGAATGCTAAAGAGGAATCAACACCTCTGAACTGGCAGATCCTGCAGTTCATTTGCTATCTCATGTTCATTAGCTTCCCTTGTTATTCAGGGAACAGAGCACACAGAGGAAAAAGTGGCAGTTTCGTGCTTTCTAGACTTGATTATGATCACATCTTTTCAGCAGCAACTGGCACCTCCTTGGGCACCAAAAACCAGAGTGGGATGTGGCTGTGCTGAATTTCCAACCCAGAGCCCTTGGCTCTCTGCAGAGGAGCAGCAGCACGAACGTGCAGAGGCCTCTGCAAGCAGATGTTCAGTGCTACAAGAAGGAACCACAGGAGTGGGAACCAAGTCTCTGCAATCAGTTAACCTCAGCAAGAATATGCACAGTAACAAAATTTACCAAGCCCCTTTGATAGGAGGCATTCAAACAATGATGGGAAAGGGAACCAAGTGGGGATTCAGGAGAGCTAAACCTATTCCATTTCCAGCTCTTTCTCTGTTTCATCTACAAACATTTAGTTTTCCTATGCCTCATCTGATCCCTCTTTAAAGTGAGGGTAACAATATTCATGCACCTTTTTCAACTTATTTGAGATTCATATGGAAGAAACCTTGCCAAAAGACTGGGCATTATCTTGCCAGCTGTGCTATTGCCTTTGCTTGCAGCTGGTTCTTCTGGAAAACAGATCATTCATCCTCAAATTCATAAGGAAATATTTGGCTTATATTGGATCTTTCATGTGGAACCAAAATAATAGAACACTGTAAAAATCTGCTACCAGAAAAAAAAAAAAATCGTGATTATTGAGCTGGTATGGCAGCAGGGGGACAGAATGAAGGTAATCTGGTCAATTTGTATGAGAAATACCAACATCTATTTCCTGTGATTTCAATACACTAATTTTCCTCAGCCATGTTGCACAGTCTGCTTATGGCTTTTTCAATCACAGCTTCATCTCAACAAAGCTGTCAGTGTGGGAATTATGAAGTTGCTGTTTCCTTCCAGCCTGGATCATGCCATTAATTCCTCACTGCTCCTCTCTGTGTGCATAAAAATGTTCTGTCAAGCACAGCCTCTAACAAAAGAACTTGTGATCCATCTCTAAATGGGAGGAGATTCTGGAGATTTAATATGGCAGTGAATAATCCTCTCCTCTTTCCAACTCCACCGTGAGGACCTGTGAGGTTTGTTCCCAGTGATGTTAATGGGAGCAGGATCTGGAATATGAATCCCACCACACATTATGTGGACACAGCTGGCAAGAGGTCAGAGAAGTTTGGGGCCTACTTAGAAATGCTGGAGAGGGTTGGTTCAGTAGCTGGTCAGTAGTACAGTGATATGCAGAATGTACAGGTTGGCTTACACTGATGGTGGAGTTTCCAAGTCAGTGAAACTCAATTTAATTTGTATATTGTGTCATCCACCTACAGCACTCTCTAAAGCAAAAGAATTACATAAGTGGCTTAACGAACCAAAACCATGGTGTAGCCAGGAGTGAAAAATCCTCTACCAAGCAACTGAGATTCTCAGAGCAGCTTCCCCCACAGGACTGAGGAGTAAAGAGCAGAGTTATAGATTTGCCTTCTTCAGAGAGCTGGTGTGGCATGTGGTAGGGAATAATGGTTGGCACTCACTCAGCTCCTTTGTGGTGAAGCCTGTAGAGGCATCTTAACCTGTCACAGCTAATGGGTTTTGCTACAGATGCCAAGGCATAACATGGTGAAAACATTTGAAGAAAGAAGTATAAAAATATCTAAAGCATTGATAGTCTCAGGGCAATTAAAAAAAAAAAAATTCCTTTTCTTCTTTTTTTTTTTCTGATCGGTTTTCAAGAGCTCTACAAACACTGGAGGGGAGTGAAGATAATGAAGAAGTAATGAAATAATTGAGGGGGAAAAAACTGTGCAAGTTTTTTTAAGTAATACAAAATCATTACAAAGTCCTGGCTAGACATGCATTTTTAAACAATGGCTGTAATAACAGAAAATTAGGTTCCATGACTTATTCATAGGCTTCTGGTTACACTGCTCTCCATTGCAGGTGGTTCACTTTATAAATAGCATCTTTAGGTGAGATGTTATTGTTCTGGCCATGCAATATAAAAAGTAACTGCCTGTTCTTGTGAATCAGAGATCGTTTGTCTGCATTCTGTAACCACATCTGAAGATACAGATTTCACTGAAGAAATCGAGGAATTGCTTCTGTTTGGAAAGGTAGAGAGACCCTCAAGCAATAAATATTGCACTTTCAACTCTAAAACTGCAGTTGCCTGTTTGATATAGAAATCATAAAAATTTAAAGGAAGAAAACAGTATTTGATGAGTCTACAATCTTTATACTTAAGGGATATTCAGAAGACCTATAAATCCTCAGTGGAATTAATAACTGAGACTCCTGAAAGCTCTAAAAGGAAATATTAAATATGCAAAATCTTGGTGAAAAGCATAATTAAGGCCATAAATGCCTAAAGGTTTAAAGGGCAGGCTACCTCTCTCAAAGATTTCCCAGTATAACATTTATATGGAAGTATAACACAATACATTTTTAAGCAGCATTCTATATCACCTTTTTTTACACCATTTTTTATCTTTTTCTTTCAGTGTTAATAACTACACTTCCGAATACAATTTCCAAGTTCTCCTGAATTAAATGGTTAAAAATTTCACTCCTCCAACTTCTCAAAGTTAATAGTGTCCTCTGTGCAGAGCAAGCAGCATTAACTCATAAGGCTGAGGTTTTCTGTTCTCTTTTATCACTAATTTCTTCCCCTGCTCTTCTAATATTCTCAGGTTGGCCCTTCTCCAATTTTAAGCACAGTCTTCAGTTAAGGAGGAGGAAGCCTCCAGCCCTGACACAAAAGTCCTAAGACCACAACTGAGCTGGCCCAGCTGTCAGTGGAAGGAAATCTTTCCTCTTTGGCCCCAGGCATTGGAACATTTCCCATGAGTTCTATATGAGACCTGTATGTGTACACATGTCCCCTGAGCTCTCCTGAACACTTTCTCTTGAAACAAACAGAGAAATATATCATATATCCTATGAATGATCAAGGACACTGTTTTCAATAGTTCTGAATACTTAATTTAATTTTTTTTAAAGACAATAGGTGCTTAGTACCTTTGACTATCAAGCTGTGTTTTCCAGAATATGCTCACTTGATAAAAATATTGATCTTCTAGTGGAAAGGAAAAGAATCAGGGTTTGGGTTGTTTTGGGGTTTGTTTTTTGCAATCATTTCTAGATAGAAAATATTTTCATTTTGCACAAGGTGGCTTGCAGAAAAATAACCATTCATTATGGCACAGCCTATTCACAGTTTCCCCCTCTCCAAACTGGCACTTTTTCTTGATGCTAACCCCACCCTGTGTATTTGGAACACCTTCCCTCTTAGCAGGGATTTCTGTTTGCTTTTATATCTAAGCATTTCTGCTCACAGCAGGTCGTGAAGTAATGGAAGTTAATATCACACAATTCTGATAACCATCTTGCTTTTTCTTCTTCAGTTCCACTGTCTTCGGAATTTAGGGGCTAAAATACACCAAAAAAAAAAAATCCTGCTAGATTTAAAGATTAGTTTTGTATCATTTGAAAGAAGTGATTCCAAGCCTCTTTTAGGCAGTTTCATTGCTTTGTAACTCAAGAGCCTGACAGAGTGAGGCAAGTGAAGTGGAATAGAGATATTCACACGACACAACTCCAGCAAGACAGGACAGGGCCCTTCCAGTTCTATAAAGTCCAAAGCTGTGGTTTGTCTCCTGATATGATTGCTCACTCATTAGGCCAGCCCATGCTTTTTGCCAGAGTCCTGGGACTGATCAAGTTGGAAACTTCAGTCCAAAAGCATTTTTACTCTTCCACTCCTTTTACATTGTTGTAATGCCTATTTTGCATTGGAGAGCAAATTTCAGGATAAAGAGAAAAAATAGGGCCATCCCAGCTCAAAGGTAGTTACAGGTATTAATTTTCACACATATCTAGATTATTCACTGCCCAAGTTTTATGAACTATATACTTTAGCACAGAAAAACAAAATGCAAACAAAAAGTATCAGTGATGAGGCAATTTTAAACTGCATCTTTTCAGAGTAATTTTGTTGGGAGTATCACTAGGAAGCCTGCACTCTGTCAAGACAGAACAGATGATATATAGGTATATATATATCATATATATATGATAAAGGCTTTGTAAGAACATCAGTCTTTTAACTGCATGCTTTGTTGTCATAAACACTCAGCTATGTATGTAAATATTATATTTAAATGGCAACCAAATTCTTAAGAACTAATTTAGCCATGAATGCACAGATGCCTAAGTAATAGCTCTGTCTGGATTAGGATTAAAAAAAGAAAGTAATGGTGCTGGATATCACCAGAAGATCAGGAGAGCTCTCCCCTATGACCTTCCTAAGGAGGGGAGGAATTTTATGTTGCCACTGGGGGATATTTCGTTTTGCACAACAGTCATGATACTCTGGATCACTGGACTCTCACAACTATTTAATGCCAACAGGAGCCTGATTATCAGGTTGTTATTTTTCTTTGCACAGCTGCTGTTCTCCACATTTTATACGTTTATCCATGAAGCAGTGAAACAGGACTCCCTGGACAACTTTTGAAGCTGTGAGCTTCTTTGCTGCTTCACAACACCTGCTCTTTGGGCATTTAGCTCCCAAACTTTCCAGCTGTTTTCAAGCTTCGGTTTGCTCTTGGTCTGGTTCAGAGCATGACTTTAAATGCAAAGCTGAGCAGCTCAGCCCCCTTTTAATGGATGGCTGTTCTTCACCCACACTGCCAGTGTACATCATTCCAGCTCCAGCACCGCTGACAGATAAGGCACAGAGATATGGGAGGCCACCCCGGGCCTCAGATTTAGGGCATGTATGGGAAACACGGTGTTTCTGACACTCTTTTAAAAGGGAAAAGAAATATGTGAAAAATGAGGGGTTTTTGACACCCTTTAAAAATAAATAAAAAGGCAGTGAAACATCTGAGCTGCCTCAAACATGGCTCTGAAGGCTGCAAGGGGATGAAACATGGGATATCTCCCAGCAAAGTCAACTCAATGGCATGTCAGATGGGCTGGTGAGAATATTGTATATCAAGGTACTTTTTTCATATTTAGTCTTTTTAAAAAGAAGCCATCATAGAGCATGCAATAGGTATTTCTGACCAGGTATTCTTAACAAAAGCCACTTGAACTGTCAGCTCAACTTCACTGCCTACAGCAAAGCATGTCAGACAAGAATGATGCATGGCACACTCTTCCTTGCACTAAAAAAAAAACCCCTAAATCCAAAACATTTGCCAAAAATTTGACCACTACAAACCAGGATATAAACTGTTCATTTTCCATTTTATCCTATTCTCATTTTTCCAAGAGACACAACCGAGAAAGTCAAAATAATCCTGACCAGATTCACAGATGAGGTGATAATTACATCCCTCCTACACAAAATCCAGCTAAATAGAATTTCTTCAGGAAAGGAAAACAATTTATACTTCCACTTAACCCATAGGGGTTTTGCACCATTCTGCAATTATAACAGAAGCTGGAGAGTTACCATTCCTGACACATGGAGTCTTGTGTGGGTCATGGATGTGCCTGCGCCACACACTCCTCCTCTGGTCCCCACCAGCTCTGGTGGAAGGCAGTGAAGTGCCAAATGCAGAAAACTCTCATTTCTGCCCTGTTCCCTTTTTCACCAATACATATCCCACTTAAATCCCATTCCAGAACCAGCCTCAGGTGAGTTTCTCTCATTCTCTACCCACTTAAGAAGCCTGACCTCCCAAGTTCTTTCCTGGTGCAAATATAATTAATAAGCCACTCAATCCATCATATTGACCTGCATTATTTTAAATCAGAGTTAATGGCAGCAATGAGAAAAGGATTATAGGGTTAAAATATATGTACTGAATATCTCTGTGCCATTTCTTTTTGGTCATATAGATAAAATTTACATGAAAACATAGCTTTGCCATGGCCAAATCATCACTAGGTACACACATCATGAAGGTCAAATGCTTTATTCTGTGCCAAACTTCTGCTACCTGGTACTAACAGATCTCCAAAGGTCTGCAATAATGTTGTCATCCTTTAAACAGCTACCAAGTCAACCATATCTCTAATTTTTTTTTTTTTTAATAATATCTATTTTTTCCCTCTATTTTCAGGATTAGGAAGGGGAGCTCTCTCATCAGGTAGGAACATTTTCTTGTGGGTAGGAAAGGAGTCCATACAAACCACAGCTTGCTGCTCAGCTCGCAAAATTACTCATTCTGTTTAACGTGGGAAAGGTTGTTGATAGCACATAAACAAAAAGCACAAGAGAAAACCAAAACTAAACATGACAGGCAGCAAACTCATGATGTATCTTCCCTCCTTAGGGACCACTGATATCAGAGACAATAGGCTTTGGAGAAATGCTTTTATCCAACTGTTGTAGAATAAATACCTTCTTGTGTACAAATAGTACTCCATAAATCCACTGTGGGAGTAACCAACACAAGGAGCCCTCACAGGGCAATTGCAAGTAAATGATTACTGAGGAAGCTGCTGAAAATCTCTCATGCTGGACAAGGCCCAGTGACTCACACATCCAGCAGAAATACTCCTTTGCCAGCCCAGAGCCCCAAAGGCCAAGAGCAGCACATCAGATGATGCCTTCATCCCCAGTGACCCCTGCAGGACTGACAGCCTCTAAAGGACTGCCTGAGAAGCATTCCAGGTGCCACCTCACAAGAGTGAGAAGGAAAGGCTAAAACCCTACAGCTGGTGTGACACCATGCACTCCTCGGTTCAGCCTTTCGCTTCTTTAGCCCAAGGAACCAGATGAAAAATACATGGCAACAACCAACCTGCAAACAGCTCCCCATCTATTATACAGCTGAAATCATAAGAAATGAGCTTGTTGAAATAACAAATGAACTTGCAATTGCTTTGCTCCATATAACTCCCATATGTTTTTAAACATGTTTTGAAAGACAACTTTTTGAGATTAATAACTGCCATGCAGATGCACTCAGTTCTTGCCCACTGAGGACTGGGCCCAATCACAGCTAAAAGCTTTTGCCACTTAGAATATGAATGGAGAACATCACAGCACAAATGGAAAAAATATATGTTTATGGTTATGAGAACACGCAAATGTGCTGCCTGGTCTCCATAATGTCCTTGCCATGCTCATAGATTTGAATTTCTCACAAGGGACTGAGCTTTACAGAGTAGAGGGCAAAGGTGGAAGACAACTGAAATATCTTCCAAGGGAAAGGCAATGATATTCCATACCTTGCCTCCCTGACTCCAATAAAGCAGGACTTACCAATTGTTTTGTTCCCTGTCTCATAATACAGCTTATTGTTGAAACCCCACCAACTGAACAGTGATGTGTGGCTACTGGAAAGGGACTTCCCAGAAATAAAACAAGGATGTTCTCATTCACAGTTGTTCCCCTTAGTCGCGGGGAATGCGAATTTTCTTTCAGCATGAGGAAGATTTGCATTTTGTTTTCCAGACAATCCTCATTAAATGATCCAAGGATGAGTGGTCCAATGTGTGTGGTGCAGTTGCAGCACCGAATTTACCACGTGTGTTCCTCACTCATCATGGAGGCTTGCACAGGTGCTCTCCAGCTTTCCTTGTCGGTACTGAATTGCATGGGTGTAACAGCTTTTATGTGTCGTTTCTTTTTTTTAAATAATATGAAAATGGTCTTCACATTCTGTATGCCATACATGAGTAAACACTAGATGAGGGTTAGGGAATGCTGTGCTTGGCCTGCAGTGCAGCAGGGTCTGGGATACAGCTCACACCCCTTAGGAAAAAAGAGCCTTTGGTGTAGGAAAGCACAGGTTATGAGAAAGATCAGTGGGAACAGAAACAGCTAAATGAATAGTATCTCGCACACATTTGTTTTTAGTTAAATTTTTATCATCTTTCAAAAACACTTTTTGAAAGAGACAGTTTGTCTAAGACACTATTTTACTTCCAAGTCATCAGTGTCTGCTGCAACAGAGCAAAAAGAAGAGCAGATGATATCAGATACAGCCCACAGAAACTAGGAAACACAAAGATTAAATTCTGCATTAGAATCATTTTACACACTATATTTGCAGTATACATAATAAAATTAATTGTAAATTATGCAAATGTTTTGTTTTATGACCACTAAATTCAATGCTCTCTGCAAGTCTACCTTCCTACCCAAGAGCTTTAAAATCCCTGAGCCTCTTCTTCACTCATCATCAAGTGTCACTTGTACCTCAGAGCATAAATAGAAATTTTTCAACCAAGAGCACTGGAGAAAAAGAACTGACTACAGGAAATAAGGACCACATCCAAACCATCTGTTAGAAAAAAAAGAATGACTCAAACCAAAATGATGAGAACAAGAAAGACTACAACTGAAAACATATAGCTTAGCACTACCACTTCTCTAAAATCCTAAAAGCAGCAATTTGAGCCACAGTAAACATATAAAGAAGTAAGCAATCTGTTTGTCTATGCTTAGAGCACAAAAAATATTAAAAAATAAAGGTCTAAAAGCAATAAGCTCTGACAAAAAAACCCCACATGTCCCTAAAGCATACCACTGAAAAGGCTTCTTTAAATCTCTTGAAATACATCTATTGAGATCTGTGGAGATCAACTTTTTTTTTTTTTTAATTGCATATTTCTCCCCAGTTAAAGAAGTGAATGAGAGGAAGGCTGCCTGAGAGAAGGAATGGGAGGTGGTGTACAGGGACTCCCTGCTGGAAAACAACCAGTTGTGGAAAGGACTGAACTCCCAGGTGCCCAGTGAGCTCAGGAACAAACCAGAGACTATAATTTTAGGGCTGATCCCATGTTATATGCCAATTTTTATTTCAAAGAGCAAGGTCTGACTATTACAAAACCTGTAACAACTGGGCAGCTGATCCCTCACTTGTGGGCCTTCGCCAGCACGGATCTGAAAGTGTTTTACGAATGCTGGTATGTAAATATTAACAAATATTTAAAGTGAGGTTATTGATTTTGTTGGAGAGTTTTTGTTGAGTCTCAGGGTTTTTTGCTTAGTTGATTAGTTTGTGGTTTTTGAGGGGGGAGTTGTTTGTTTATTTATTTGTTTAAGTAGGGAAATAAGGGTGAAAGATGAGATTAAGAAACTCTCTAAATCTCACATGACAAATAAATCACTACACAGAGCAAGGGAACAAGGAAGAACCTATCTGTAAGCAGGGCTGACATCCTGCAGCAGGTTCAGTGTTAAATTATCTTTCTACATACATGGCATGAACAGAAATTAGATGATAGAGTGGAAAAAGTGGACATTCACAAGCAAGTAAATTATCTGAAGTACAAAATGTACTACTAGAAATCACCATGTTCTCCTAACTGTTGAATCTTTCTCCAAAATTTGCTACCAGTTCATAAAAGAGTTTTCAAATTATCAATTGAAATTTGCATTTTAATTTCATTTGTTTCTGAGACTTGCCACTCTTTCTCCCTTTTTATGGCTTCCCAAAGCTGGAATTCACAAGCATTCTGAATGAATTCCCTTTGGGCCTCATCACTGGAATCAAAGGAAAACAAATGTCTAGGGGAAAAGGTTATTCTGGAAATCAGGTCTGTTGAAAGGAGCTGACATATTGCACAGCACTGCAGCTTGATTGGTTGTAGCTGTCATTTTTCTGTATCTTATAAAGGAATACAAAACTATATCTTAGCTATGACAGCCAAAACAAGACTTCTTAAAAATAAACGGTCTTGAAAACCATTTGGCCAATTTATATGTCAATTAGGTGAGACTCTTATTCACTGTACACTTCTTATTTAACTAGTAAATAGCAGCTAGAATAATTTGGCAGAACACTGATAACCAGCTTCTGAAGGCTGAAGTATCACAACTCAAGCCTTTCTCCATGCTCAAGGAAGGCTTATCTTTAATGACCTCACTAGTTTTATTTCATAACATCTCTGCATGGCTTTTCTTGATGTATTTTTTCAATTTTTCCCTTCAGAGAGAAGATCACTATTAATTTAAGTGAGCTGAGAAATGGTTCAGATGGATGGTTTTGGTTACTCTCCAGTGACATCCATGCAGTTTATTACATAAGCAGTTTACTGCAGTGAAGTCATTACACTGCGTCCAGCCACAGAGCAGCCTCTGTTTGTTTGGCTCCTCAGCTCCTCTTTAACCACTTCCCTCCAAATAGGTGAGTGTGCTTTCTTGCTATAGCAAACCTTTACTTTACCATTTGTTTCCATTTCATTTCATCCTTTTTTGATTTTTTAAATTCTTTTTAATATACTGTAGATGATTACATAAGTGATTTATTATAGGAACCTTACTGTACGAGGGGCAAAACTTGTTTAAAAGAAATCCAACAGCTACAGTAATCCCTTAGGGCAAAATGTACTTCCACTTAATTTCTCTACTGTGTATTACACACCATATAATTGCTTAAAACAGAAGCTACACATACAAATTTTGCTTGGCACCAAATACCTGGCTTCAGAGAGTACACTCAAGTTACATGCTGTGTTTTGCTACAAATCCATTGCACCACCTAAAGTATTTCAAAGAGATCACTAATAGAAATATTTTGAACTACCTAAAATAAATCAGCAAGTAAGCAAACCACAGTATTTTGCTAAAGGTTATATTAAAATAAGCTACAGTGTTCCTGAAAGATATTTTATATGTGCATGGCTTTAGCATTCCTCATGCCCTTTTTCCAATGCACTAAATAAAATCATGAGACAAACTTCAGAGATGGAAAATATCTGCTAGATCATTTAGACCATCCCAGTGCCAGTTCAGGATTGTTTCCTTTATTTTCTAGTGTTTTGTCAAACCTACTTTTAAATACGCTGTATGTTCCAAGTAACGAGATTTCCACTACTTTCCCCTGGGAAATACATTTATATAACAACTTTCTTCCCCAAGGATCCCAAAGTGTTTTATAAAAATATACATACAAATCACTTCCCCACTGGAGTACAATCACTTATGAGGCACAGGGTGGCAGCCAGGAGGGAAATGATACACGGTACTCTGCAAATTTATAGCAGGAGGGAAAATCCTGCCCAAGGACAGAGGGGCAAATCCCTATCCTGATGACAAATGCCAGGAACTCACACACAACCACAGACAGCAAATAGAAGCGTGGTTTCAACCTGCACCTGCAGAAATGAGCTTGAGCACCTTCTTAGGCAAAGGACATTTTAGACACATTTTGAACACATGGTCACAAAGACCTGGCGTAGCTTAACAAAGTAAATATGTTATTCTGGTAGGAATACCAGAACAGAGGCTGATTCTGAATTCCTAAATTGAGGAATGTGGCTACTGACTTGAGGACTGTGCTCGGACCATTCCATCAAACACACACTGACACTGACGGCAGGGCAGTCCTGGCTGCTCCCAGCTACCCCAAGTCTACTCACAGCCCACATGTCATTTATTTATTGTTCAGCATTGGCATAGCAGAGCCCATCCCTAAACGCACTGGGGACTGCCTGCTGCTACCCCTGGGCAGCCAGGGAAGGAAGGGGAAACAGGAATCCAGGAGGAAGGAAGGACGGCTTGGTGCTGCTAGATTGCTGTGTTTGAGACTGAGTGCCATTGTGCATTAAAAGATGAGAGTATTAGAAAGGCTAGGAAGCAAATAATGCCAGAAACTGCATCATATCTGGAAGGTTAACAGTTTCCAAGTTCAAACCCCTTGGGTGGAGTTCAGGGATTTTCAGTGCAGATGGTTTGTAGGCAGAGGTTGAGGGTAATGAGAGGGTCAAACCTCATTATCAGCATTGTTTTAGCAACCTTTGCTCATCTTAGGGGGAGAATGAGAGGAAACAGGACAGCCTGTGCTCTGAATCTTCCTTCTGTTTGGTTTTGGACATGAGACTGTTAACAGACCTCCAGTTCCCTTGCTCATTGCCAGCACTCAGCTAGGAACTAGTCTTACATACAGGACATAAGTGATATGTACAAGTGATTTAGAGCATCTTCCTCTCACTAGACAGGCCAGATGCAGCTTCTTGGATTCTCTCCACCTGGAAGTACAGAGGGTATTGGTAAAACTGGACTAATAGATTCTGAAATAAACCATGTCAGGTTGCTCTGAATCACAGTCATTAAGCATACTTTCAGGATAGATGAACGAAGGAAGCATTTTCCACCTCCCCTAAAAATGGATAACTTTCTGCACTCTCATGGTGGGACACCACATCAGGCAATTGACTAGTAACTAATGAACTCACAAGGCAAAGTCTTCTGCCCTGCTCCATGCACATTATTAACCTGAAAATCAAGCTTAGCTGTTGTGCACAAGCAGTCCCACTCTCCCAGGCTGCAGCACAACCATGGCTTGGCAAGTGCTCGCCTGCCCTTGCCTTCAGCCACCACAAGACATGCACCATTCCTCTCCCGTCATTGACGAGCAGCACTTGCACTTAAAATGCAGAAACGAAGTTTTATCCTAGAAAGAGAATTTAACAGGTCCATGTTAATGCTCCTCGTTAGCAAATCCCTGTCCCATTTGACTCTCCATCGTGCCTGCAGCTGCACAGACAGCGACAAGCCACTTGATCCAGTGCTACCGAGAGTCTTTGTGCAGAGGTGAGTCTTTGATCCTTCCCAGTGCTGAAGGAACACAGATGTGATTTCCGAGGGCTTTGCATAAGTTTCAAGCTTGTGGGATTATGGGTGCACAGTACAGCTCCTAAATGTCTCCACGTGCTGCCAGGATGGCATTGATAATGGGAGCATTAGCAATGCAAAGGTGGGGAGCTGAGTCATTTTCCTGGGGAGGAGTCCAGCTCTTCCAAAGCCTGCTCTAAACCATGAGCTGATATTGCCAGATGAAAATGAGCACGAAATATTTTACAGACACACAAGGAGGTACTTTGCTCACAGGGACACAGAGTGGGCTGGCTGTGGGTCAGAATGACTCCAGACAAGGTCCTGATTGCTGTAAGCCCATGGCTCAAGCAGGTCTGAAACAGACAATGAATTATTTCTTCTGTAAACACTGGATTACAACACTTTCAATCCTGATGAGCAGATACCTGCATATTAAACCCTGCTACAAAGACAATATCTAGGCACACACGGGGCTGCAGGAAGAGGTAGAGTGCTTCAGCAGTTTTGCATGACAACAAAATGAACAGCACTACATTCAGGGTGCTATTGAGTTGTAAACTATTACTGCTCAATTTAGGGGTTAGAAAGTCTGCAATGTGATAGAGCCAAGCAATATCATTTTTCCATGGGTAGAGCCATGCAGATCCACACACCCTCCAAATTAATTTATTTACATCATTTTGTTTCCAAAGATCCTCCACCATGTGTATGCTGAGAAGCTGCCCAGGCCAGACAAGCAGATGTTCCACAGACTTTGGATCCTGACAGCCCATTCTCCAACCATTTCTGACAGCTAAATAATCAGTCAGTGCCAAAGCAGCATATTTAACTTAAGAGTTGCCAGAAATCAGATATCTGTGCCTTTTTTCTTAAGGAGTACAAGGATATGAAAATCAGGAGAAGTAGCATCATCCACTGCCAGATACACTTACATCCTCCTCATACACATCATGAATATCATGTGAGTCCATCGTGGTTATTTGTCATTAAATTAGACAGAAGTGATGAAGTAGGCTGTGGAGAATTCTAAGATATGCAAGCAATTACAGTGTTCCAACTGCACACAATCATATCCCATACTGTATCAAATTTTTAAAAAAATAAAATTTGGTGTCAATTAGATCATCCAAGTGCAGAAAATCACGGCTCTTAGCTAAAAAAAAAAAAAAAGAAAAAACACTCCAAAAATTTACCAATCAGTGGAACAAAAGAAGAAAGCAACCCATCCAACTGATGAAAACTCCTTCTCTAATGCTTAATTTATGGGGATTAAATCTGCTTCCACATAGAGAAACATTTTCTAGATAAAATGATAAATGTATAAGTAGAAATTAGTTTATTTCCATAGCAGAAAGCATAGTTACAGCACAGAAAGATGATTCACTCTTCAGCCAATTTGGACTTAGGACCATAGAATCAATAAGGTTGGAAAAGACTTTTAAGATCATCAAGTCCAACCCTCAAGCCAGCACCACCACCATGTTCACCCCTATGCCATATCCTCAAGTGTCTGCCTTCACCCACGGCGGACTGAGGGATGCTGATCTGCTCAGCCAGCACATTTCTTCTGTTTAGGAGTTTCACAGCAGATAACTGCATGGAGGAGCTGGGAAGGGGAAAGAAATCTTTCCTACTTCACCAGTAATTCATCAGACAAGACCACTGCTTTATACATTCTTGAACCCCCACGGCCTTCCACTTTACTTGTGGGTGAACAGCAAACTTGCCCCCAGTGCCTGCCAAATTAAACTGCAGCTCCTTGAGAGACCCTGTGAACAGCTCCTGTGAAGCGCAGTGCTCATAAACACCTTCCTGCAATTCACAGAGATCTCTTTAATAAATTAACAAAGCTGTCACAGAAGTATAAATGGGAAATCATTTTTTAAAATAGAACCATTTAAGATCACACAATTTCAGAAGCCTTTTGCAACATTTTAAAATTCCTTCAGGCCACTGCAGGTCTCCTTTACACTTGTGACGATGCCCCTTTCAATTTGCATTTAAAAGACAGTAAATTGCAGGGTTCATAAACATTTTTATAGTGATTTATTGAAGACTAGAATGTCACTCCTGTTCTTCACACTTTAGCAGTCCTGGGAATCGGCTGCAGGGCTGTATGTGTAATCTTGCTTTACCCATAAACTATACAAGAACAAGCCAGTTCTGAAACCTATTATTTATTTATTTTTTCTTGCTTAAAAGACATTCGTGGCACTATTTTACATCTATATTTATCTTTCAGTTATAAGATGACCCATTTTATTCAGCCTTCAAGTTATAACCAGGTTTCCACAATTTACAAAGTACTTGGTTTGCAAATTAGAACTGTTCAGAGACAGGATTGCATTATGCCATTGAACAAAGGATTCTTTCTCTTCTCTTTTTAATAAAACATACAAAATCCACAGAATATTGGATTTATTATCACCACTAGATAACTTTACCATACTGGAATGTACTGAGATTCTTTTTTTATTTAAAACCTAAACCACAGAAATGCACTGTGAAACTTCAGCTGGAGAATATTCTAAGGTTCTGCTCCTTCAAAGACAAAAGGGAAAATGTTCATTGCAATTGGACCTCTGATACTCCTATCCTCCTTCACAGGCAACAAAGTCACAAAAGAAGGTAAACAGTGCCAAGAAGTGTTGTTTATAAGGGCACTGTGATCTTTCCTGCATCCCAGTGGAGCTTTACCAGGGGGAATCTAGAAACCTCCCTGCACAAACAGTATAGGGAAAAAAAAAAAAAAAGAAAAAAAAAAAGGAAGGGAAAAAAAAAAAAAAAGCCTGCACCTCATTTGCCCTTCCAGTGACCAGGAGGGAGTATTTCTTTCTACTTTTTTCACATTACAATAATGGCTTCACAGCTCTTGAAAAGAGCGCTAGTGCACCAGCAAATGGTGCATGACACGCTGAAGCCCTGGTCTTTGTCGCAACAGCTCCGCTCCAAAGAAAGTCCTTCCTTGCCTTCTTTTCCTTGCCATTAACTGTGATGAAATGAGTTTTTCCCCCTTTTGATTCCACCCCCCTCGCTGTCTATTACAGTCTGACCTGATTGCACTTATGCACAGATTATTTCATAGAGACATCCTTTTATTCAGGTTTGCGAGTTTGCCTGCAAGGTTATCTGTTCACAAAGCAACGCCTCATTCCTCGTACTCATTTTTTTTGAAATCTGATCTCATTGATAAGAACAAGACCATTCGCATTGCATTTGTCAGATAAGTAGCTCCATGCCAGAGTAATAATTTTTTGTGACTATTGTCAGGGCTCCAGTTAAAATACATCAACCGATAAAAATGCAAGTATTGTAAAAATAACCTTGCATCAGAAGTGTTGGCCCTCCAGTTTTTCCAAAGCACGTTATGTCCTTTCCCTTCATAACAATCTATTATAGTCAGAACACCTTTACTTTTTCAACACTAATTATTTTTAGGAATTATTTTAAAATATTCCTATTGTGGTGCTGCCGTTGGTACCACCGAACTTGAAAGGAAATAAGTAAGTAGAGAAGGATCTATGTCGCACTGATTGGTTGAATTGGGTTTTGATTAATTTTAACCAAGCGGTTTACTCAGCTCTGATTTGCGACCATTCCCAGCAAGAACAAACAGATAAATCTCGTCAGTGAGCGAGCAGCAGCGCGGGCAGGATACGGACAGAGCCGCGGCTCAGCCTGTGCGATCCAACACTAGGGAGACTCCGGGATTGCCAGGCGGCTGATTACCTCCAAGTTTGTTTGTGAGAGAGCGCTCTGCCCCAGCGCACGGAGCTAAACCCGAGGGGGCAGCGGGAGAAGCGCAGGCAGAGGTCAAACCCTCCGGAATAGCCTGGACGGGAGCCCGGCTTCCCGCATCACCTTGCCTTGGAAAGCCACGCAGGCACCGGCGCTCCTCCTCGCCCGGAGAGCGGGGCAGGGTTTTGTGTAAATATTAGCAAAAAGCGAAGGCGAGGGGCCCCGCTCTCGGCCTTTATGCTGGGCTGCCGTGGCGGTGGCAGGCGCACAAAGGAGCAGTGAGGGCCGGGAGCGGGCAGGGCTGGCAGCCGCAGCCGCATTGAGCAGCCCCGGGCCCGTCTCGGTCTCGGCGCGATGCTGCCGCACACGCGGGCCTGCAGCTGATAACGCTGTAATAGTCCTCCTTTGAGGGCCGGGGCTCCTGTGTGCTGATTACCCATTTATCACACCTGGCAGCCCTGCTGAACTATAATTACTCTTCTCTTATCCTGCTGCACTGTCATGTCCGAGAGGAGAAGAGAGGCAAAGGCTCCTGCTAATGACACATTACCCTCTTGACAAGCACTTGAAGGTTTTATTGTAAATATTCAAGATATAAAACATCTGAGATTCCCTTTTTAATTATAAAAAGCAATTTTCCGTGCCTCCCGTTCGCCCCCTCCGCCGCCACCAATAGTAAAGTTTAGGCGCCGTTATCCTTCGCTTCCTGCAAACAAACCCGGCTCCCTTTGTCGCCTTAACTCATTGCTAGGAGGGAACTCCGGTATCTCGGGGAAATTATCAAATGTAACGCCTGGAAAATGTGCCATTTGAACACACATCGCTCTCCTACAAAAGTTACATTGCTGCCCCCGGAAAAGGGGAAAATGTGCATTTATATTAGAAAATTAGGAAGAGGGGGGAGGAGAGAAAAAGTCCTGGGCAAATGGGTGGTGAGCGAGTCTTTCATTGGGTGGCTCTTGGGAGATGTGCCTCTTCTTGAGAGGAAAGGTCTTGCACAAACTAAAAATTAAAGGTATGTGAGGTGCTGTGGTAAATCCAGCCTGTTTGTGGGTCTCCAGATGGAGGGCTTTGAAGCCAAAGACTTATTTGCCCCTTGCTCTCACTATCAGCTGTGAGTTGTAGAGGTTTCAGAAGCCATGGGATTTCCCAAAAGAGTGGGGATTCCTCAACACCAGGATGGGATATGGAGAACTAAAAACCCAAACAGCCTTTAATCTGAGATACACTAGACAGTGATTAATACTCCAGCCTCTACAATGATGGTACCAATCATTATTATATATGTTATTATATGTTAATTATACCTACGCCCATAACGTCCTACAGTGCTCTAGCCAAAAAGCACATCAGAATTCCTGGAAATCTTGGAATTTGCCTAACCTATAGTTTTTCACCACAGAGACTTGATAGCTAGGCTGATTTCACTCTCAGGTAAAAAAATGCCCAAACAGATAGTATACAAGATAAAGAAAAAAATTAAGCTGCAAATGGAAATGAATCCACTCATGTGCATCCACAAGTCCATTGAGAAAACCAAACTGCAATGTGTAACAACAAGGAGTCTTTAAGCATTTCAGAGGGACCTGAGTGAAGACAGGCCACTGTGCAAAAGGAAGCCGTGGACATATCATTCCAAACCTTCTCATTCCACTTCTGTGTAGCAGCAGTCTGCTCATACTTGGCTTATTTACTGATCTTCCTTGAATTCTAAGAGTTGCCCACTGTGAAAGGAAAGATAACGTGACAGATACAGGAACTGTCCATTAGAAATTGGTGCTCTGGGTTCTTGCCTAGTTTGCTTAACAAGTGTAATGGCTGTGATGGTCACCCTGACAAGACTAGACGTGGGTTCCTTGTCAGGAGCACAGCACCACCTCGGTGACGGCCGAGGAGCAGCAGTACATGACATGCTGCTGTGGAAATCACAAACATTTAATGAACATAAACGTCCTACCAAATAGACATACATGAGGATGGAAAGCAGCAGCAATAAAAGTCGCTCAGACTCACACATAACAACTCTAGGCTACGCTTGGAGCATGCACACGATTTAAAGCAATGGAGAGCGCAGCTATTTTCTAGCAAATCACACAGATTTGTATATACTACTGACTGCTCTGTAAAATACATTGAGATAATTAGATAAAAGTTATTTGGTGCTATTAGAGGCCAACGATTCGAACTGATTTGAATTACCAAACTCCCAAATGCCTGATCTTGGTATATTTGGGTTCCTGCTTTGGGGTGAAACCATCATTAGCCCTTCAGACACTCTTAATAAAAGAAATTGCAGCGGTCAGGCTTAAAATGACCATTTTCTCCATCTATTCACAATGAGTTGAGTTTCCTAAACTGAAATATTAACAGCCTTGCTGAACCAGAATTATTCTGCTTCTCTCGCTTTCTGCCTGCTTCTGTCAGAAAGCCACGGAGCATAGAATGGCAGTGCACAGCTAACCAGATAATTGATATCTCCCCAGCCTATTCACTGTGGGAATCTGTCAGTTGGAGTCTAAAGACACATACGCACGCTATGAAAATGAACTTACATAAGTCTTCCTGTGAACTGAATGCAGCCAACATTTTGATGTTTAATTGGCTGGGTCCAGTTTACCAGAGCACATGTGTATTCCAGGGGCTGCACGCCGCACTCCAGCTCTTCCTGACAGATCTATTTAGTCGGGAGGAGGTGTATTTTCCCAAGGTAATTGCTCAGAATCATGCTTCCAAAGTCAAACTGATTCAAACTTTGCTTATTCACTCCTTGCAGACACACAAGTAGCACTATTTGAAAGCAAATGAAAAATCCATAGATCAATGTACGGAGCCTTCCCCACACAGTGCCACAGAGGGAGTCTATTTCAAACAGGGCTGGTTGTCAGCAGCAGTTACTGCCAGCATCTTTTTAAATATACATCTTTCAGAGCAATGCAGGTCTTTGAGATAATGAAAGATTTGCAACTACTATATTATCCACAGGGAAGAAATACACAGACTCAAATTGGGCACACTCCCACACGTAGGTCCCTGCTAAGTATGAGGAAAAAATAATTGACAGTTATTCAAGTATTTGCGAATATTTTTTACCTAGACTTATTCCCCTAATTAATAGGGCATGTCTGATAAAGTGTGATTTTTAGAGACTTCTTCCTGTGGGCTTAGTGGCTCAATGTGAAAGCATTTGGAAATCATTTTCCTACACCTGACATGGCACACACAATCCCAAATTACTCATTTTGCGCCTCTTTGGCTTCAAATCAACAACTTAAAAAAGGCTTAGACTGTCTCATCACATATATGTCACTAACACTAGGGATAAAACTCATGTTTTACTTGTCTACACAGCAGAATGGGTTCTAGGTCTTTCTATTGCTGAAGCAAATATCTAGTCAGACTTTCCTAAAGTTTCTCATCAATTTAGACAATCAAGACATATTTGACTTTCTTTTCACTCTCTCCTCAAGACTATAAAGAAATTGAATGATTTCCAGAGATGTTGGTCTCATTCTGAATCCAAAACACAGCCCTGTTAACAGCTACTGAGAAGAAATGAACACTATCCTAGCTGAAACCAGGACACCAAGTCATGACTCAAAATCACTTCGATAGTGAGTCTTTAGCACTTGTGCTACTCAAGGAAGGACAGCAGATTGCAGAAAATTTTAATCACAGGGGGAGACAAACACCATCTGCACTGCACCCTCATCAGCACTGGCCAGCGTGGGCTCACACTCCTATGTTCCACCACAACACCCACAAGCAGCTTCCTCCTCCCAAAGCTTGGATCAGGACAGCATTCCCACTGTGCTGACTGTGCCCTTTATAACTGGCAGCTCTGAGAGGCAGGAAAACTTGGACAAGGAACACCTGCAACTGTGTTGGGGGAGAGAAACACAACTTCTTCTGCACTCCCTGGGTTACAATCCTTTATGGTTTCTTGGCTGTAGATGTCACTGTCAAATTTTCCCACCATACCCTATCAACCTGTCTTAATTCACCCAGAAGTTAAAAAGATGACACTGTGACACATCTGGAGGGAGAGCTACAGGGACTATAGGGAAGGATCAGCTCTGTGCTCCCAGAATTAAAGCACTTCTTTCTGACACCATTCCCAGAGTGATCCTTCAAGCCCTTCCTTTTCCAAGATAATTATACAAAGGTCAGAGTGCCACTCACAGCTTCACGCCTTCATCTCCTGGAACCCAACATGCTTCAGAACCTGTAAGGCCTGCTTACACTTCAGGTAAACACAGGAGAATATTTCCAATTGATGTCTCTTTTTTTTTTTTTCCTCTTCTTAAAATATAAGCTAATGGAAAAAATACTTTTACACATTATTAATGCACATTAATGATAAAACTAGCGAGCATTAGTTCCAGAAGGGCACATTTTCTGTAATGATGAAGAACGATGTATAAATTAACACTACAGAGCTTCCCAGGTCCATTTCTGGACCAACCATGATTAAATTAACTACAAAAAGACTCTTGACACAAGCAGCGCAACACTTGACTGAGTTTGGGAGTCATGTAGGGATCTCAGTGGAAACCAGGAAGTTAAATAAATCCATCTTACAATAGTGACCACGTTCATGTGTATTATTTAATACAGTCAGGTGCTTATTCCACTGTTAAGGTTTCAATGAAACAAAATAAACTGTGCCTTCACCTCCATCCACGGCTCTGCCAATAAACTGAAGCTTTTCCCAAATGCGTGGCCTTTAAAAAATAAACTCTTAAGCTTTTCACAGAACCAGATTTTAAGAAGGCATAGCATGTTTTAAAGATTCCAGCTATTTGTCACTTAATACTTATATTAATTTGACCCATCAGACACTCATATTTCACCATCTGATCTGGAAGCCGGTTAATCAATTAACTGGTTTATTCCTATATATTTCAGTACACTTTACTGAATTCAATAAATGACTACTTTATCAACTCATTTTGTTAACAGGCTGGTTTCTTCATTGGGCTTAATTTAATTTGATTTCACTGTAACGGCTGACATAGGGGGATATTCAAAAAAACTAGGGTATTTCTGCACAAAAGCAACTTCTTGAAAGCAGGATAAAGATATTCAGAGAGCTATGCTTTCTGCTTAATTTTTTTTGCCTCTAAAAAAACAAAGCTACTTGAAAGAAGAAAGTTAAGAGTAAGTTAATTGCTTAACAAACCATAAAAAAACACAGAAAAGAACTAAAAAGAGAATAGGGACACTCAAACTAGAAAAAATTCAGGACTATTTTTAATAATTGGAGTTCTTAGGGGCATAAGAATTATATATCAGTTTAAAAGCATGAGTAATGTTTTGAACTTTACAGAAAAAAAAAAAGTCTGTTTCAATTCTTTTCTCCCCTGAAAAGATAATTTCCCCTCAAAGGCCACAAGCTTCCCATAACATGTTTCCAGAACTACAGAACTGAACACTCAGAGTTGAAAACTTTCATTTATAGAGCAAAAGGCTCAAGAAGAAAAAAAAGAAACAAAAGAAAAGCCAACACCCCATCCAAGAAATAAACTGCCATTGTCATATCCTTGTGAGACTCCAGGATAATAAAACCTCATTGTTTTTTGTTTATCAGATGATATAAGTTATGAATTTTTAAAGCAATGTCTTTTACACCAGACAGGTTATTTCTGTAGGCTAATTTTTCATAGCCACTTTGCATTGAAACCTCCGGCTTCATGAAGATGATATTTCTAGAACAATTCTATTTTTCTTTTTTTATCACCTTAGTAGTCTTTTCCCAGCTGTATCCACAGGGGAATGGAAATACCCAATTGCAAACGTGACAGCGCTGACTTCTGCAAAGTAGCTTAATTACTCATTACGAGATTCCATCAACAGAAGCTCCGGTCTGTGGTTTTGTAATAAGTGCTGTTATCTTTCCTTGGATTTTCATTCCTTCACAAAGGGGGATATGGCAGTGCTTTCCACATTCACATTTTCTATGGAGAGGAATGAGAGAATTTTAATGCATGAATTTGATGTCATTAACAATGCTGACAGCTGTTTAATCCCAGAGGAAACAACAGCTGAGTCCCAACTGCACCAAGAAAAAAAATAAATAAATAAAATAAAATAAATTAACTCTTCAGTGCATCTCACTGGAGGTACACTATGAATCAAACCACACCCTATCTACAGTGTTTGCCAATTCTTTAGTTACAGAATCAGTAACCCCAACTGATAACAAAACTAAAAGCTACTCCATCCTGACTGCTAGACTTTAGTTCTGAAAACACATTTATTAAATGGTCCTGTTCTAAATTTCCCATTAATTAAAATTTAATTCCCCTCCAAACACAATGTGAAAAAAAACCAGCACAACAAATAGTAATGATAATAATATAAATTATAAATATAGGTGAAGCTGAGTTCTGAAAAATAATGTAGACTAATCCAAAAGGGAGGTATAAAAATATATTTTAAATGGATCCTCCAGCAGAAGTGGAAAATACAACATGGGTTATGCTGCAACTCTGTCACCGTTCAATTTAAAATAGAACGTTTAGATATGAGCCAATGACAGCAAATTTGCTTTTGTTCTGTTCCCCCCCTCCACACACACACACACATACACACTACAAGGACTTTTTAAGGGTATGGAATGAAAAGGACTACTTATAATATGTCTATTTAGGATACATACCCACACTTCTTTAATCCATCTATTTTTCCATTGGTTATGGCATCATTTGCCATGTACATATTTTTTTGAGTTTTGCTACTGACTCAAATATTAAAAGACCCAAGCTATAGCTGATTAAGACATATCTTTACAGCCTGCAGCCCTCGTGAAACAGATAAAGCTTTATAAGCCCTGCCTTGGGAAGGCTCCCATCCATTTAGAACACTAGACTTTAAACAGATGTCCAAAGTATTCCCGTTATAAACAGCAACATTATGTGAATTTAAATCTCACTCTTTGTCTGACCATCCTCTCTTTAATAGCAGCTGTTCCCCTTCACGTGGGAGCAGGGCTGCCTCTGCAGGGACAGGGCTACCTCTCTCCTCCCACGCTGGACCCTGGTCCCAGGGAGGGCTCTGGGGACAGAGATGTCCGAGGGTGACAGCACGAGCTGGACGAGCTCTGAGACCTGGGGGAGGCAGCGTGTCAGCAGGTTGATGAACTCCAATCCCAGCATCATCGAGAAGACAAAGGTCTCCCTCTTGACTCAACGAGACTATTCCAGGCACAGCAAATGTGCTGCTCAAATGCTTCATAACAAAACGTGCAGTCATATTTTCTTGCAGTTAGTATGGCAGAGGGTGAGGGAAAAACAGATTTTTTTTTTACCTTTTGATGTTCGGAAACAGTTCATTCTCAATAGGGGAATATTATGTGACAAATGTGCCAGACTCCTTTTTTTGTGGTAATATTGCTCTTTGCAAATGGCACACATCCAATCCAATTGAATGTAATAAAATGAAACAATCTGTGCCATCTTCAATGGGTTTAATCTATACCATGTTAATGAATCCTTAAACAGACGTGCATGATGTTTTCCTGAAATACATGTAGTTATACTGTGCTCAGTATACTTGTCAGCTTGAAAATAATTTCTGCTTGAGAGACCACCTGCTATCATCACCCTATTTAGAAGCAGCTCATATTTATTTGGAAAAGAGAAATAATAGTTAAATAAAGAAGCGACTCCTCTTACCCAAGCAAGGACAGTAAAATGCCTTTGATCCTCTCTGCACACTCAGGGATATTTTTTTTCTTTCTTTTTTTCCCCCTTTGCACCAGCTGCTTCCCAAAATTTCTGGTGTATTTGTACTAATGCAGCAATAGGCAAAAGCTGCTTATTCTAATCTCCCAGTGTTCTCCCATTTCCAGTCTGATAAACTAAAATATTAGAGTTGAAAAGATGAAGTGAGTTAGGTGACAGGTTTCAGGCATTATGCAATATGGGTTGCATTACACTGTATCATATAATTTTAAATTGTTAAATATGCCAGAAAAACGTATTTTTGCTTGATGAAACACCCAAATACTAAGTACACAGAATATTTTTTCTTCTATTTAGACTGCGCAAATGGAACAAAGAAATATTGTGCTTCTACTCCCTAGCATTTATTTGCTGAAAAGATGAGTAAATTAGATCAACTTTTCCTAAAAATATACCTAAAATAAACAATATTTTTCAGGCAAATGCTGTTAGCAAAACCACTACTTTTCACCCACAAGAGAATAAAAGAATCAATCAATCAATAAGGTTGTGAGAATATTTATGAACACCAGCACAGGTTGTATAAAAGGACGCCTAAAGAATGTTTAGCCACATAAATCCAAAATCAACAAACCCACCAAATATCTGTGCAATTTGAGGTATACAACGTGTCCCATTGATTGTGTGATGCTAACAGGATGGCATTCAGGCTAATTTTGAGTTTATACAATTTTCTGGTTTAGTAGCACAACTGTAAAAAAGGGTGAAGTTCACCACCATGCAGAGGAATCAAGAATTACAATTTTCACTCTTTGGACCAATAGCAAATTTAAAAAGAGAGACAGCAAGAAATAAGGGAAGAGTTCCACACCATGCCAGTTGTGTGCTAATCAGAACCACCAACTTTAAAAAGTGACTTTTACCAAGGCACAATACATTTCTTTCTATAGATAAGCACATTTAAAGCACACACTTGGTAAAAATGTAATGTGTGGACTGCATGCTTGTGGGGTTCCTAAGTTTCAGCATGTGCTAGAATGTCATCATGTGCAGAGGAGGGACTAAACTGATATTGGTTTGAACATGAACAGGTAGAAATAAGTTTTGCACTGCTGAGGAATCCATAACTGATGCTAGTCTCCAAACCTCAGACATTTATTGTTTTCCTTGAGGTATAATATTAATTTTATACCAGCTTGCTGTTGTGATCAGGTTCACCTCATTGTACACACAGATGATGTTCAGTATCTTTGTCAGGAAAGCCCTTTCCACCTGACAGCCGAGGTGATAGGATTCAATAGATGGTTAGATAACTTTTCTTTCTGAGAAATTAAATTTTCTCCCTGTTTATATCCTCATATTTGTGTATCATTTTAAAGGTGAAGGGAAATAACACCACAAAAAAATTCCAGCAGAGAAGACACTTGAGTGGCAATGCGGCAGAGCCTGTGTGCTGCTGCTCTCATGGAACGATTTTACACGACACAAGTTTTGTGGTCAGCCTGAACACATCATCTGCAATAGTTTTTCTGGGGGGCAAAGAGATTTTAGAGGGGTTTTTTTCTCTCTTTAAGTGTACAATTGCTCACCTCTATAATGGGGTGCTGCCACAGCAAGCTTTACATCAAGTTATCTTAAGAAACCACATGGAACTGTCGGTTCTGTTACTGCTCGGTGGCATTTCTGATACAGCACATCCAAGGAGCTGGATCTCAGAGACGTTGTTAATTTGTTTCGTGGTGTAATTCCAGTTGTTGGTTTTGAGCTGAGATATGCTTTGTTATGTTTTCTGTGGTGACTTTTACAGAATCCTTCTCTGTGTGTTCAAAGGTGGAAGCTGAGGCTACTGAACTGACAACACTGACACTTACATGACTGAGAGTAAGGTTGTTCTCAGAAACTCTTACTTCCCTCATGTAAAGTCTTATTTTTCAGGGCCATGCAAACCCAAATCTAAATCCATGCTTCCTCTGAGCTCATGATGAAAAGATTAAAAGCATCCATAGAACCATCAAGAGCTGATGCAGTGGAACATCACAACCCTGAAGACAAACCTGGGACACTGGATTCCTTGCTAAGGGCGTACAGGTCACAGAAGATAGTGGCTTTATTGTCAGGATTCAAAAGGATGAGAAGAAATCTTGAATTAATAGACAAAGATAATCTGCCTAGTCCATGCAGACAAACAGAAACGTAAAAAAATGAAGGTAAAATACTGAGAAATCTTGTGAAGTTCTAACATAAAGTCAAACACTCAGATACTTTTTTAAAGCCATCAAACACTAAGCAGTGGGACAGAAATCTTTGCAGTGGTTTCAGCAGATTCTGATAATCTCTTCCAGACAAGATTAAAATAACCAGATGGGGTTTTTTTTGGTTGCATTTTTACATTTCTAGTTCCTGTGCAAACTAAACAGACACATCACTTAAACATGTAATAACTTGAAGATTATTTTCAACATCACCAACTGAAAATTTACTTTTAAAAAGTTTGTTCCTACTAAATCCAAAACAATTTTCCCTTCCTTCCTAAGCAACAGTGGTTACTCCTCCTTGCTGCTCCGTTCTGCATTCCTCAGGTTTGCTTACTACCAGTAAATTCAGCAGAGTTGCATCTCATTTCAGGAATTCTTTGAGTATCAGAGATTATTTCTGGTCAGGAATGACAGAAAGCACACTGAACAAAACATTTCTGCATCAGTAATGGAACATTTTACAAAGAATAATTCATATTATTTTAAACAGGAAAAAAAAAATATCCTAGGATTTTGATGAGAATTATCCAGAAGAAAGAATGCTGGCAATGATGGAAGTTCAGGCTGTCAGCAGAGATCACAGAAAGGGACTCTAATATTTCTAAATATTTCAAATATTTCTAAATCTTAAACATGTTGCAACCATCAAACTTTGTGTAGGATTCTAAAATGAAAAATAAACTTACATCCAATCTTAAGGTACCTATGCTAGAAACTAAAGTCAATTGAATTTAAATTCATGGATACAAATATTCATCTAAGACCCACACTTTCAAAGGGTGGCAGACTAACAAGAATATTTCTGTGACTCTGTTAAATGTCTTGTTCAGCTTACTTTAAAACTGGGCAAAAGGAAAGATAATTTGAAAAAATCAGACTAAGTTGGTGGGTGCTATGGGTTCTATTGAAATGTGTTTTTAAATTATTTCAGACTTATAAAATCTTTCCATAGAGAGTGCTTTGAAACTGCAAATTAAATATAGAGCTTCTATGAACTGTATCCATTTTTTCCTGGAAGCATAGATTTCCATGGGGGTTCATACTATCTTTTTTGTCTGTTACACCAGCTAATAATGCAGTGAATTTTCAGTAATAGGGTAAATGTTATTTTGATGACATTATCTGATTAAATTAAGGATGACATTAAAAGGACCATTTCAGTGGGAATCAAAACCTCAAAAAGTGGGGTTGAACACTCAGTCACTCTGTCCCAGACTTAAAAAGACAACACAATATTTCACTCATCTAAATGAAAAATAAATTCAGATGACATCTGACTTTCAGGAAGGTACATCTTCAAACTATGAAGAAATAATGTTTTAAAACTTGTGTTTTTACATAGACACAATTTGAATCTATTCACACAGAACCAGTTCATACAGCAACCAACATACAAATATGCAGCAAATGAAGCTAAGACAAGATTGAGAACTAAGATTGCATCTGCTGGCACAGTGGCAATAAACCACCAGAACCAAAGAATGAAATCAAAAATGGAAGAATCAGTCACCTTCCTCACCAAGTAAATCTACAAAATTCCTAAAGTGATGAGAAATCAACTTCTACACGACTGAAGGGTACAGAACAGAAGAAAAAGAACATTAAGAGAGTTAAAATTACTGGAGATTTTCTGGTGCATAGTACTAAAGAAGTTGTAAAATAAACTCCTCTTACGAGCTACATGTTCACATACATAAATCAAGTGACTGTTTGAAAATCCCTCGACTTAAGCTCTCAGAGATAGAATCTGTCTAAGGAAACATTCCTGAATAACGTGACTGTGTTATGAATTACAGAGGCTTCACAGGAAAAAGATAAAAGATTAAAGGCATGCAGGGCTTGGGACCCATCCTCCTCAGAGCCAGAACACCTCCTGCAGTCACCTGGAGCTGTGACATCTCTGTTCTGCACAGACAAATCCAGGGGCTCTGCCAAACAACAGGTTCAGGGCACACCAGGATGGTGTTGCAGGCCAGGATGGCTACCAGGGAGGTGTTTGAGGCTGATTTTCTCTGTGACCTCGAGGAAGCATCTTTGTGGTTTATGAAGTACAGAGGTGATGGGTGTGAACACACTCAAACACCTCAGCGACTCCGTTTGCGCCAAGGTCACATCGCTCAAGTCATAGATGAATCCTGCCACAAAGTACCAAAGTCTCCCTATTTTGGAGAGTTCCCCTCTTACTACAGATTCTCATAAAGCTGAATTCTCACTTTCTCCATAATCCCCATCTTTAAAAGATGATACTAACCGCAGACAAGTGTCCATCGGGAAGGGGCATGAGGTCAAGCTATCAGCCAGGACATCAGCAGAAACTTCCCAATTTCTGCAGCACTTTCTAAAAATACAATTTAAGCCATATTAAACTCTAAAACAAAAGCTTCAAGGAAGCACCAACCAAGAGAACATAGACCTTTAAAACACTTCTCTGAAAAAATCCATTATAAATTCGTAGGTTTGCAGGGACATCCATGAGAAGAACACATTCAGGATTCAAGAGAGTTGGGGGTGAAAAAATTCAAGAAATGAAAAACAGAATTATAAATATCTGCCCTTGCCCCCAGCCTCAGTGGAACAGGGTCTATCAAAAAACTGCCAAGAGTCACCAGCTGCATGGAGACAAAATATTTGTAGTGTTTTAAATACTACTTCAAGATAATCATTTGCAAATAATGACTTTTTAGTGGATAATGCTGGAATGTATTCATGTTCATTACATTATACCCACGAAAAAATGCACCACTGTAAAAAACCCACACACTCACACAAAAAACCCCTAAAAACCAAACAAACCAACCCAAATAACCCAACCCCACACACAAAAAAAACCCCACCAAAACCACAGACAACAGAACCCCAAGCAGAACAGGTATTCTTTGACACACTGGCACATCATTTATAAGTCACCAACTCTTAGGGCATGAAGTGGTAAGGACATCATAAATCTTACACTACTACATAACAACAACTATTGTATATAAAGACATTTGCCACAGGCCTTGAAAACCACAGGTTTCGACCATTTCTAGATATTTGCTGCCAGGGATGTGTTCCCCTATGTTCTACCCAAAGTGAAACATTTGATGCCATGTTTCCCAAAACACTAAAGTTAAAAGCTGGCAGCAGTCCCATTCAGTAAATCTCGGGGTATACTTTAAAACAGACCTGTCTGGCATATAGGTTATAGATGATATTTGCACATATGTATTTTCTGGCACTCAATGAAGTAAATAACATAAAATTTTTATTCTTATCACTGTGATAAAGTTGTTGGCGAGGGGTTTCTGTTAGAATCATTGGGAATAACATTCCTCATAAACTTAGCTGGAATACAAACCATAAGCAAAATTGCTTGATTCCATTCCCTCTTTTTCAACAGTTACAGATGTATAATTCAGAATTTTTTACAGATGTATAATTCAGAATTTTAAAGTGGGATAATTTTTGGTGACATTAGAAACAAAACCCTTTAATGAATTTCCCACAGTTTTTATTGAAACAGTGAAATAATTTAGACAGTATTAAAACTAAACATATTAATGAGTTTAAAAAATAATAGAAATTTAAACCACAGGATTTTCTGTGCTTTAAGAGGGCAGGCATAAAACTTAAATATGAATACACTGTATATATTTTTGTGTTTCTCTTAACACAACATAACTTTTATGTTAAAGTCCAAGTTAACCATTCTTTCTTGGACAATGAGTACACACCAAAAAAATCAAGTAAGCAACAGAATTATTACCATGGTCTTTTGGACTTACTTCACCAAGGAATGTAAATAATTAAATGCAGTAAGATAAAAAATGTCACATCACTTCTATCCACCAATTCCATATCCAAAAGGGTCACTCCCTCCAGCTCCTCGAGCTTGTACTACAGATGACATTAAACAATTCTAAAGACAGAGGAACAGACTTTCAGAAAGGACATCCTTGTTTCCCTGAGCATTCCAGCAGCCACAGCACAGGTCTCTGGGACACATTTAAGAGGGTGATTAATTAATTAGTGCATGTCCAGCCCAGAAGGGTTATGATGCCCCAATTACAATTCCAACTGTGAGCAGTATAGCATGTATAGAAACCTTTACATACCTATCCATACTCTGAAATAAACCACTCTTTAAACATAAATATCTATCTCCCAAATGACCACTGACAAAGAGAGGTGGAGTATTGTCATCAGCCTAATCAAAATGATTGAAATATTATTTAGAAAATATTGATATCCATTTGAGGGAAAATAAGTTCACCTTATTTTGTGGTGAAGGAAAAAAAAGCTGCTCTAGATTGAATCAAAATATTTTGTTAGTCCCCATGTGCCACAGATATTTGTACATCTTGAAACACATCTCCAGAGCAGACCATTAGTAACCACAAGCCAAATAAACAGGAAAAAGCTGCACAACTTTGCAGGATTGGTACCAAAGTGGACTCTCCTTATGATTAAAAAACCCAACTGAGCAGCATGTAAAATTTAAAAAAAACCCCACATTTTCAAGCAAAATAAAGAGGGATTATCTAGAATTGGACAGACTATTTCAGGAAAAATCCATCTGAGCCAAGACTCAGCTATTTAAACTGTTTCTCTGCTTACAAATTTAGTTATCAGACTTTTATCTGTTCCATTCTTAGCTGCAACTACTGCTACTGCCTTCACCAGCTCCAGCAGGCACCTATCTCATCATCTTGGTGAATATCTGACACCCAGGAAATGCCCAGGAACACCAGCTCCACTTTTTATAGAAAATGGATAGTCAGCACCTGAGGGAGAAGTATTTTGTCTATGTGTTTCCAGTGATATTCCCCAAAGGACCATCCAGAGGTACTGTCAGTAGCGCAGGTCAAACACCTCGTGTGTCCTCCAGATGGAGGAAAGCAAGGCTTGGAAAAGGGGATTAGAACAATAGAAATGTGTTCAGCTGTGAAATTAAAAGTAGGACAGCATGACATGCAACATTATGCGTTGAGCTGAGTCAAGAGCAGTAATTAGGCTAAGCTAAGACACGAACTCACTTGTAGTCAGAGCAAATGAGCATTTTGTGTCCATCGTGTTGACTCCTCACAGCACAAGTGGTCACCTACCCATCCCCAAGCTCCTCATTACCCTCCTGGTGTCCTCAACCCCACCTGCAGGGCCTCCAGTCCCTCTCCAGCCACTGACTCTGCTCCTTGGAGCCCTCACAGAGCCACCTCCCCATGGCCTTATCTCCTGCATGTTGTCCCCTCCGTGTTGTCCCAACAGCTGGGCAGGAGGCAGAGTGTGCTGTGTCCTGGAGCTCTGCCCCAGCTGCCCAGGGCACACATACCAGCTGCCACCCAGCAGCCACTCAGCAGGAGTAAAAGCTGAACTTTTCCTAATTTCCTGCAGCAAGAGCACTAATTTGAGTCTGTGTCTGCTGCCCTACCTGCCAGCTTTCAGCAATTTGGGAAGAACCCAACTATCTGGAGAATTCAGACCTATTTGGCTGAAACAAGTCTGAGTTCAAAAGTTAGTGGGAGGCACTGACTGACAAACTGGTAGGCAAACTAAACAATAGGCATGAAAACATAAAACCAGCTGTCATAAAAGCACAGATGTTAACAAAAATAGCACCACAGCAGCAGGTTCCAGGCTGAAGTACAGTAAGAAGTGCACAAAAGCATTGCACCGTTCAGCTAAATAAGCAGTTGCAGCATAGCTATGGACCAAAAAACACAGGTACATGTCCACATGGATGCACATTTAAACTCTGAATACATTGTCTGTCCCAAAAAAATGCAGTGGATACACAGTGACCACAAACAGGAAGACATTAACTGACTTAGAGAATAATGGTATTGTAAAAATGAAACAACCTGACAAACAGTCTGATCTTGTAGGTTTTCAAGGGTCTACATATTTTCCCTGCCATGTTCTGAAAAACAGCAGACTCTCTCCATTCCTTTGACTTCTTGCAGCCTGACCTTGGCCACAAAACTCTAATTTAAGAAAAAAAGTTATTTAATCGCTAGTGTTTTGTCAACAGCATTATCATATGTCCACTGAGAAGCAAATCAACCTGAACTTTGCCAGGGAGCCCTGAAATGGTTATTTTGGGACACTTTATACACTTCACTCTTATAGTTTGAAATTACATTTTCAATTTAGAATACAGAGTACGTATTCCAAGTAAAAGTAAAAGCTGTTATAAATAGTTGATAGGTGAAACATCACTTTCTACAGTGCCAAAGCCTGTAGGATACGGGGCAGACCAATTACTACACTGAGCAATGCAAAGTATTATCCTCTGGCTTTATTATAATAACAGGTTATCAGATTACAGCCCGTGTTCTGGCCTCAGCACGGACTACATCCCCCCACGCCACTGGTGGTACATTTTAGAAATCCATTAACAGCTAATTCACCCAGGAAACTTGAGATTTCTGTATTGAGGCATGAAAATTAACATTCCTCATGCAAATGTCCACTTGGAGCAGCTGTGCTCAGTGTTTGCTCAACAGGACCATCCAAAAGAAAAGGAAACACTTTTTCACCCTCACCTGAGCTTATACTGAATACCCTGTCCTAAAATAGCAGTAGAAATTTAGCTATAGGATAGATATAAATGCAGATTTCCTGTACCCATTTTTTTCTCTCTTAAATTTTGGAATTTTAATGTTCTTATCTTTATTGCTTCAGGAAAAGGCAAGAAGCAAAAATCTAAGTGGCTTCAGAAAATATAATATTTATCAAACTCATTTACTAGCTATGAAAAGGGAGTTGTATTTGTTTGGATGTTTTCCACTTCTTCACTAGATATTTTAAGTATTAAGGAGAAGGCTAATTTCTTGTCTCGTCTATTGGACAGGTTAGTTGCAAAAAAGTGATTAGATGTTACTGAGACATTGAAGCCCAGAAGACTCCTCCTTGCAGATCCACACTGGCTGAAGTGTAGCACTGGCACAGTCCAGCAGCAGCCACCTAACACAGGTTTGGGCTGTCAGGTTTCACAGACATAGCACGAATTTCTACAAAAAAACCCTGACATTGGTCAAGGAAGTCAAATATCACAGAAAAAAAAAAAAAAAAAAACCACACACCACAGCTTTGGGATGAAAAAAATAGGTTTCTACAAAATTTTGACCGTAAAATAGAGGTTAGAAAATTTATGGTCTGTGGGTTTTTGAAGGTCATCAGAGGGAAGGAAGACTTATAACAGTAGTAAGAAAATAAGTAAATTCTGGCTGGTATTTTGGAGCACTGCTTGGTATTGCTCAAAGTAACTTTTTACAACGGACTTGAACAGCAGCAGCCCTTAGCCAGATTCCTGGCACAGTACCAACCAAAATGCCTTCATAATATTACCTTTTCCCATAAGCTGCTCCTTTACTTTCCCACAAGAATGTTATGTGAATATGAATAAAAGACAATGTGGTCCTGACTTGAATGGGAAGTGAGCTGTGTCCTACAGTCATAATTAGGGAGGGCAGTGGCCCATGAAATCTTTTCACCAGGAGAAGATCCACACCATAAAAATATCTGCAATCCTGTGGTATATGGTGCACTGTTTTATAATCAATATTCATTCATAACACTCTATAAATGGGTGTTTTGTAACTTGATGCTGAATTTGAGCTGCACTTTGTTTAAAAAATGATGTTGAGGGTAATCAAGGACAAAGGGTGGAGGAGTTTAGAACTTGCCTACTGATAAAAGCCAACGTAACATGGAAAACCAGCAAGAAGCTTTTCTGTTTACTTGAAGAGTACTGAAACCTTCAACTGGCCTTTACACAATGAAGTGTTAAAGAGGAGATCCAGCGCCTTTGAACTAAATTAGGTCAATATTATATGCAGGACAGAATTTTATGAGGGTAGAGGCAGAAAGCTGTCACTTTCTTTTAATTTCAATAAACCATACACAGCATCTTTTAAAAATTAACTAGCTCATAAAAGTTCATCAGTCCTGAATTGTAATTAATTTCTGTGTGCAGAAAGATCATTTGCCCATAGGTGTTGCTTACTCATTTAAATCAGGGGCACTGCAGCTACCTGACAATTCTATTAAAACAGTTCTTGATGAATCCCGGCTTTATTTAACAGCCTTAAACACTGTTAAGGATTAAAACAAAGTGGTGACACCCATCCACTAACAGAGGTAAAACTGCTACCTGACACTCATTGGGCAGGTGCTGAGGTAGAACAGTTCATGGGGAATTCCTGACCTCAGCTACAGCATAAAGATCTTCAAAGCCTGACACCAGCAAAAAAAAAATTCACACACCGTGCCCTCATAATGGATGTCAGGAAAAAAAAAAAAAAGGACAAATATACCATATATACACCTCAAAACAAGGCTGACAATACTTGTCTCTCCTTATCCAGGAGAACCATTTTTACGCATTACACAC
The DNA here is from genome assembly GCA_013400515.1 of Erpornis zantholeuca. Taxonomy (NCBI): domain Eukaryota; kingdom Metazoa; phylum Chordata; class Aves; order Passeriformes; family Timaliidae; genus Erpornis; species Erpornis zantholeuca. The sequence goes on along the minus strand of VZTN01004343.1, from coordinate 192,632 downwards.
AGTACTGTTCAATACCTCAGCTCGGTTAGAAAAGCAATTCTTCTGCCATAATGACATAACCAATATTATTATATATCAAGCCTTTTAAGAAATCTGGAGAAGAAAAGATCCCATTATTTCCCACAAGAAGCTGCTGCTATCTGTATCCAACAAACTCCTGTACAAGGTTCCCACATGCATTGGGAAAGTGTTTTTTCAGCCACAGTCACCCTCCTGTTTACTCATATAAAAATACAACGTGGCATATTGCTGAATTGAATGTCACTTACAGCTTTAATACACATTTTTGGCATGGCTGATAAAATGCTTTCTCTCCTCCTCCTCGCACATCCACACTGGAGCTGCCCAGGCCCCAGCAGAGCAGCGCCCGTGACCAGGTAGGTTTATACTCCTGGTAAGAGTTCCTCAGCCCTCAGCAAAACACATTTTCACTATCACAGGAATAAGTTCTCCTAAACCCCGTGGAAAGTCAACATCAAAAATGCCAAGCCTTCAGATTCAGGGTTCAGATACCCACGTATGTAACTGGAGCCTCCAAACTTAAAAGTTCAAAGCTTTTGTATCTTTCCAAACCGGATCCAAGCAGGGCTCATTACACCTAAATAACAGTGTCTGCAGAAATTTCAGGAATAAATCGTGAGTTTGACCTTGACTTGATCTCTCAGTTTCCACTGCAGAGGAAGCTCTGAGCTTCATGTTGGCAGCGATAGGCTTCTCTCATCTATGCTCTGGCCTTAATAGAGGCTTTTGTAAGCACATCCAGGAGAAAAACAAAGTAATGTCTATAAGGAAATAAATACATTTCAGTATTCTATGAATTACACATTAATACAATAATGAAACTCTTGTCATATTAAGATGGACTCTGTAAAAAAATATATGTATTCAAAACACTGAGGCACTTGCTCCTTCCCCACATTCATTTGTCCTAAAAAAAAAATCCAGGTAGCCAAGACAAACATTTCAAGTTCAAGAAATGTCACCCTTTGTCTTGCTACAGTCTGTCCTTTGTTTTCAGTATGATGTGCTTCCACTGAGGTATAAACACATGGAATGGTGTAGTAGGAAAAAAAATATTTTTACAGAGATCCATGAGGAGGCAGAATTAAGCTAGCATGGACAAGCATGAAGTCTGACCTTTTCCAACTTCGCATTCTGGATGGTTCAAACCAGAAATTATTTCATATAATATTTTTTTTAATTTTCAGCTAATATTCTGAATTTAACACACACTTCAACATTCACTTCATGTTTCCTTTTGTTCTACTCTTAAACACTGGCAATTTTGCTTCTCTACCATCACCTTTATCTTTCTATCAGTTCTGGTCAAAACACGTTTCCCAAAATCAAGGCCTTTCTCCTTGGCTCATTACAGGTAATGACAAGTTGCTCTCCCAGAGCATTCTCAAAAGTTTCCTCTCTGGGGCAAAGGGATGATTTCAAAGTATCCACACAAATAATACTGTGTAATAAATGTTGACTTTTCACATCAGGCTAGTTACAGGTTTAATAGAGACCTGCATTTATCCCAAGCGGTGTCAGACTCACTGGTAAAATTATTGCAATGCTGGGTTGTGAAAAATACAGAAAAAATACTGACAACACAGAAAAACCTCTTTTCCCAGCCAGTACAATGTATAGGTGTTGGTGAGTTCAAAAGGCATCAGAGACAGCTTTATTAATGCAGCAAAAATAGGGTCTTTGAGTTTAAGAAGCAAAAATACCCATAAAATAGCACTAACCTCCCAGCCTTAAAAAATAACAAGTTTTTTTGTCTATACTTTAACTCCTCTTCCCAGTTGACCTCCTGCTACATAATGAGGCAGAGAATGCCCTGCAATATTAGAAGTGTGTTAGAAATAGTTGGCTTCATACCCAAACCAGAAAACTGAGGCTCAGTGTGCCTCTGCAGCTAAACAAAGGTAAGCTAAAAATTCATATTGTCAACCTTGTTCTGAATTTTCCTGTAACTGTAAGATAAAAAGCACTAATTATTAGAGAAGAAAAAAAAATGCAAACAGAAGATTCTCCCCCATCCCAAGAACACATGGTGGAGGATGCAAAAAACAATATATGGCAGGAATAACAAATGCTTTCTTTTCCAAGTGCTCTCCCATGATTTATGAAAGGTGTTCCTCACTGTGGGAAGATAATGCCATTTGAAATGGTCCATTTCATAAATCTATCCTCTTCATCCCTAGCTGCGTACAGGACTACTAGGAGCTCCTGAATCCAATAATGTTTTCATCCTCTATTGACAAAAAAAAAGGACTTTGTTTGGAGTGAGGTAATGATGCAGTTACAGAGGAGCAGCGGCTAAAGCTCGCTCTCGGGGGCTTTTGCTGGCACAGCCCTACAGCTGCAAGGGAGAGGAAATGGTACAAACAGAAAGAAGAAACAATCAACACATCCCACATCCCTGATGTCTTTTTAGCACCAGTGGCATTAATTATAATGTTTGACTAATCCTCTGCACTACCACATAACCAAATGTTTTGCCTGAATTTTCTCTTCATCGCCACAATGGATCTGTCACTCGGAACCCAGCTATTTCCTACTCATCTGTTCACCAGCCCAGCATATCTGCTTGTTTATCTGCAAGACTGCTTCCAGAAGGTGTTTCCATGCCAAATGTGGTGGTTGCTGTAGACAGGGACTAATCATAAACGTAACTGAAATTCATTTTACTGATTTTTTTATGTTGCACACAATGGCAGAGGGTAAAGAGGAAAACACTTAATATCCTCAGTATTATGGAACAGTTTTGAGCTGGGACTGAAAACCATTAGAAGCAATGCTTGGAGAATGGGAGTATAGGGAAATCAAGAGGTAAAATATGAGATTAAAGTGTTTCTGTGAGTATTTGATATGTAATTCAGCCAACAGAAACATTTAAAAGAGTTTTATGTTATTTGTACTATTTAGGAAAGAGGAGATGGAAGCCCCACAAGTTTCTCATTTCACGTTGGAACAGTGAGTTGTTCTGCTCGTTTTGCCTTTTCTGACACTCTGAACAGTAGCAAAGAAAATATCATTAAATAAAATTAAGCATAGATCAGTCAGTTTTAGATACCAGTTTAGTTTTCACTTTTGTTAGGGAGCTGGAAGCTCTACACTGCACTGGCAGCATGGTCACAGATTTCATGAGCAAATTCTGGCAGACTTCTTATCCTTCTGAAGCAAAACTGTGATTTCACCAAATTTCCCTCTGAGTGCTTGAGCAATGCCATTTTTCTACCCTTTGCTACACACAGTTTCAGAGGCAGATGAATGGCCTTTGTAGAACATGAAATTTCCATGGCTTTGGCAAGAACTTTACAAACTATATACATGTTTTGAACTGTCACTTTGAGATCTTAATTTACATATTTTGACTTGTGCATGAAAAGCAATTTCAAGGTCAGCTTCTGTGGAGAAATACAGGGTAACTCCATTAAAAGTCTACTGGCACTTTGCATATTTATTTTTCTTCCCTGTAGTACGTATGGGATCTCATAAATCAGGATAAACAAACATCAGAGGTCACTCATAGGTGTGCTCAGTGCATTTCCACACCTAGCAGGAAGGCGTTCTGCAAATACCAGGTTGCCCCCAGAGTAACAGCAAAGAAACATTGCTCCCTAAAATATATATTTATTTCTAGGGGTACAAGGTTGTGATGAATTCTGTTGGGAAAGATGGAGAAAAAAAATTAAAATCTACAGTCCTTGCACATTTGTGGAAGGCACAATCTCGCACAAGACATGGAGCCCTAACTGTGCCTGCAGCACAGATTATGCAAAGACAACAAAAAACAAACCACCAAACATAAGAAATCATAAAACAACACACAAAAATATCCCACATGCTTTCAGTTTTCATCTCTCTCTGAAGAGATAAGATTTTATCAGAGACTGTGAAAGTCTTATTACACTTACTAGATGATATTCTGAATTTTTCTGGAAATGAGATCAGGCTGTATTGCCTGATCAACACAACCCATCACCTCCAGGATTGCTGCCTTGGCTCTTGACTCTCCATCTTCTCAGAGCTGTATCACTCTTGGTAGCAATGGAAAAACCCCAAACTCATTATAGTCCTGAGCCTTTATGTCACACCTGAGGCTCCAGATTACAGGAGTGGAACTCTAAAACACAGTAGAGCTGTAAAAGCAGCACTTCTAAAACAGTGGAGACAAGAACACCAAAACTAATTAATTTGGACAGTAGAGATGACTGCTTTCCACCAAGAGAGGTGACAAACTGAAAAAGATCACACGTCTCTAGGCAAAATTGCTGCTACCTTACCATGCCATTTTATCATTTGGGTTTTTCTGAAGGCTCTGACCATGTGTACAGTACGGGATAAAAATACTGCATATAGGGGACTACTAAAAATCGCTCTATTTTGAAGTTTATTTTTGCTGATGAATCTGTACAAAAATAGCTGATGTTTGTTGAAGCACCAACACTATAGATCCACTCCTAAATGTAATTGTAGAAACTGTCCTGAAACTTAAAATCTACATCAAAGATCTTTCATATAATGCCATGATTATACAGAAATATAAAAATATGGTCTTTGGCTTTGCTGCAGAATATAAATCCTCCCGTCAATTGTGTGCATGGAGGTTTGTAAACTTGATTGCTCTAAAAAAGCCCCAAACCCAAAAACTTTTTATTGTTGTGTTAAAACCTGCTTTTCCAGGAGGAATCACAGTGGCTTTTTTTGGTTTCTGGGTGAAGCTACCAGCATTTGAGACTTCAGGAGAGGACTCTGCTGAATACCAGAGTGCAAAATCCTAAAAACCTTACTGGAAGAAGCTGCAGCCCAGATGTGGAAGGCAGGAAGAAGCAATAACTTTGGAGTGTGTGGACACCAATGGAGATCTCTCTGCCCTCATTTCACAAGAGAGAATCTCCCATCATGAAATACAGGCTGCCTCATTCCGGGAGGGCTGGAGGCTTTAATGGGTCACCCCTCCCAGTTTCCCAGCATTTCAGAAACCAAGCAGACTTTGATGCACAAACTGCCTTGATCATCCTGTCTTAAAGAGTGATTTGATGTTCATAATGATCAGATTTCTTCCTAATGTGAGCTGGGAAGAATATCTTCCAACAGGATCATGGCCCCAAGGAACTATGGTGGGGAGAAGAGGGGCATTCCACAGGACAGTAGTTTATTACTACAAATAACCCTCCATCACCCAAATTACTGTGCTCCAGAAAACACTCTGTCTCCTTTTTGACCGAGTCAAGACGAAGAAAGGCCAGCCTACGACTTGGCACAGGACAAGGCACGAGCGAACAAGCAAGCTGAGGATCAATACAAACAAAATAGAGGTGACATTAATTGCCTGGAGCATTAATAGACCGTGTGAGAGAGTAGAAACCAGCTTAATTTTGAAAGCCAAGGGTGTTCGCCTGCCTTTTGTGCTGCGGTTTTGCTAGAATGGACATAAATGTCACTTCTGTCTGCCGAGCTCTGCACGGGCTCCAGCAGAGAGGCGGTGGCAGAAGGGCTCCCCAGGGTGTTCCACGGGGGTGGATGCAGCCTTGGGCACCCCAGGATGCAAAAGATGAGTTAGTCGTACCACACTGCTGTTCCATCATTTTTTAATACTTGGCAGCATGCTCAAGTGCTTCTTGATGGGCTCATTGTAGTTACTCTAAACTGAAAATAAATCTAAAGCAACAACCAATCACCAAAGCCACCCAAGCCTACATATATAAAACTTCAGTTTTAAAGGCTTGTTCTTCCAGGGCTACTTGATCTGTTACTCAGAATGGGTCCCACTTAGACCACAGCTCCAATGTTTTTCTTTCAAGATCAGTGATTGCTGGACACTTTGTGATTCTGGAGGAATAATAAATAAACAGATAAATAAAATTCCATTGTGCTGGCAAGACCAAACGTGGGAGACTCAGCCCCTGTGAGTGGCCTTTGAGAGCCCCCTGTGGCTGTTGACTGGTAAGGATTGAAGTAGTTTTGTTAGTCTTACCACAAACATTTACCTTCTGAATCCTCTTGCTAATGAAATCAGCTGGCAGAGCTTCAGTGAAGTTTGGGTAGCAAAGTGCAGGCTCTGTGCAGCCCTGCTGCTCGGGGCCCCACTCACCTCCTCTCTACCACAGCAGTATATTTATTTTAACGTTTGACAGTATCTATCAGATTTTAGAGAGCTTGTTTAATGACCTTTTCGAAAATCTTCCATTCATTTCTTCAGCTTCTCACTTTCTCTCCCTTTTTCTTTTTAAAATAAATTACTGTTGTAAAAACAAATCCAGCAGAAGGGAAAATATTCAGCGCCTAGAAACTGAAAAATTGAGTATTTGCTTTTTATGGGGCACTGGAGGCTTCTAAAATACAGAACTGCTAGAAAACTTAAATGCTGAGGACAAAAAAGTTCACTCAGTAGCTATGCAAATACACTACAGTTTTGAATCTCTTTGAAAAATAATTTAAATACTTGTGTTTCAATTTATGGTCTTAAAATGCCTGAAAAACACATTCCTACTTTTTAAATGGATTTTTTTAAGCGAGTCTTAAATACACTTTGATTATTTCCATTCTTGACATTATGCCTACTCAGGTATTTTGTAGAGCAATTTGAAAGCAGAAAGGCAATTCCTAGCAATACAAACAGGTATATATTGATTTAACAAACACCTCCTCTTAAAGATGCACTTTCTTCTTCCCATGGAAGAGAAAATGTGAACTTAAACTGAATAAAGCCAAAAGCTAAAACACATTGTCTATAATGATTTCTTTGATGGAGAAAGCTGAGGTTCAAGTTCATTATCTTGGTATTTTCAGAGGAGTTTGCCTGCAGCTTTTAGGAACAACATTTAACTGAATTTTATATGTGAACATTAAAGAAACAGTAATGCACAGGTATAAAATAAGTGATCAAACTGAAAGTAAGGCGTACAGCTTTCTCCCTGTTAGCCTACACTGTTATTATCTTTTCAGAAGATGTCAAAACCTTTTCTCAGGAATTCTCATTTTTCATACATTTTGGAAGTAGGTACAATTACTTTAACAGCTCTCTATAGCACTAAGACATCTGTAGCAAAAACGGTTATTTACTTCAAAGCCAGAAGATTTTGAAGGCAGAAAGGAATGACAGGCAGAAACAGAGGGCCAGAGACACTGCTATTGAACTTCTGTGTTTAATGAAACACAAATATAAAGAATATTTTATGTAAATGTGTATTTACAAAGGACAAAATGCATTTGTAGGCATGTATACTATATAACCAGAGGCTAGAGCAATTAGCATTCTCTTTTCAGTTCTTGACTGGAGCTTTAGTGTAAAACACAAACTAGAATGTGCTTTACGTTATTTCATCCAAGGGTGGATATTGACTCAATTTTAAGCACATGCCCCTGATCTCTTGAAAGTAGGAGTTGTCTGAAAAACACCCTGAAGTCCAAGCCTTGCAATACTCAGGGAAACACACACATCAGCATCTACCATGCAGGGCAGGCTCAGTGGGAAAGGTGGTCAAAAGTATTTGGGAAAAAAGAAGGGTTTGTGTTGTAAAAGGAACTACATTTGAAAGAATGCAACTCACAAAGGGCACGACCATAGAAATCAGCTTGGAGATCAGACACTAAAGTCATCACAGCTCTGTGGCAGCCTTAATTTATGTCTTAAACATTTATGTGCATCCTCCCCTTTTCCTCCTCCTTCCCCTTCTGCTCTTAAATTTTGCAGCTCTCCAAGAAGCCAAACCTCTTGTGTCACAGTGGTCCCTCCTGCAGCCGCAGCAGCGCCGCTGAGAGCCCTCAATGTGCCAGCCCAAAACTACTTTGAAGTGGTTTTAAAACAGACAAAACAAGGCAAAGCAGGCTTGTTCCAGGCTCAAATTCAAAACATTTTGTGAGAGTCAAAGATTTATGCTGGCAGAGGGTAAAGTGGCAGAAGGCAGTCCGGCAAGCAAGGAACAGCATCATTCACACCAAGGACTGCAGTGGCCAGGGAGCAGGGCATGCTCAGGTGAGGGAATCTGTTTATATTTATTCTCCTCTAGCAGCATAAGAACAAGGCACACCTGGCTTTGTCTGGTGTGAACAAAGCAGGCACCTCCCTTCACTGATCCTGCAGAATTTCGGTCCCAGTTTGTCTCCAGCAGGGCCACAACCTCCCTGAGGTCTGACTGAGCTGTCTCAAACCCAGAGCTTCCTCTTGGAGCTATACTGATGACTCAATTGTATTTTGATTTGGACACAAAATAGCCCAAAGGTCCTGTTAAACTGGAGAGAGAGGAAATACAACAAAGGTGACAAATAGAGTAATCACTCAGAGGCTTAGAAAAAGTGAACATATTTGGTGGAAGTTTAAAGCACTTGTTTTATAACTGTTCTACTTGGATACTCTTCTGCCTGTCAGATGTGCAAGAAAAGCCAATATAGTTGTCCTATTCTCAACTTTTATACCTGAACATTGCTAATTTTACACAAAGGTATAGCATTACATAATTTGCCGTGGCCTTTTTATAAGTTGAACATCAACTCAAACATTGTTATCTAGTCTGATCACTTCATAAACTGGTATCTAAGATACTGAAATAAATAGGATAATTAAAATAAAACACCTGTATCTACAATAACTTTCCCTCCAATGTTTTTTCCCCTTATGTTCTATGATATATTTACAGAATTTTCATATAAATACCATTTTAATTACTTAGTAAACAGAGACATTACCTTTCCACAGCAAAACACACTTTTGCTGTGTTCTACTGCAGCTAAAAAAGGAAACCTCTAAAACCTTGGGCACAGACAGTTAATCTAGCTTAACCAAAGCCTAATAACAAAGAAAGCAAAATGGAAAACATACATGCTGGTGTCCCACTGCATGCTGCCACACTTTTTATTAAGGAACAGCCTTTTTTTTTAAGGATTGTAGAAGAGGCTGCATCGCCCACATTCCTAACAAGCTACCGTGTCAGGAATATTCTTTACTCTACGATCTTACAGGAATCTACTTGTTAATTGGATACAAAATTAGCTAGAAAGTTATTTTTTCCTGCTTCACTTCTGTGCTCAGGGTTCAGCTCCCAGTGACACCTGCCAGGTCAAGAGCAATCAGGTTCACAACCTTCATGCTCCATGGAGCCAAACAAGAGAAATGGAGAAATAAGCCTGAGGAGGAGAACACTTACGAGAGCCACCAAGCTAAGCTACAGCAGCACTAACTTCCCTGGCAGGAAGCCTCCCAGGGGCAAAACATGGCTTTGGAGGAAGAGACAACAGCTTCCCAACCAGCCAGGATAAACACCACACTACTACTGCAAATGCAGGAGATTTGCATGGAACAGAATCATAAAATCAATCCAGTCAGAAAAGACCTTGAAATGGTCAAGCCCAACTGTTAACCCAGCACTGCCAAGGCCACCCCTAAGCCAGGTCCCTAAGTCCCACACCCACATGTGTTTTAAATCCCTCCAGTGGTAGGGACTCGCCCGCTTCCCTGGGCAGCCTGTTCCAAGGCCTCGTGGGCCTTTCAGTGAAGACATTTCCCCCAATGCCCAATTTAAACCTCCCCTGGCACACACTGAGGCCATTCCACCTTGTGCCATCACGTGTTGCTTGGGAGCAGAGACTGACACCCACACACACACACATTCCCCATTCCCTCCTGCCAGGGAATTGTAAGGAGTGAGAAGGTTTTCCCAGAGCCTCCTTGTCTCCAGGCTGAGCTCCCCCAGCTCCCTCAGCTGCTCCTCATCAGGCTTGTGCTATTTGCACACCTCTTTGCTCTTTTTGGCCTAAAGTCGAACTGCTTGTACAGTTCCAAATAAAACCCATCTCAGGAAGGTGGAATATTTTCCTGTGAAGGAGGTGACATAATTTGATGTGCTCCTGGAGAATCGTCTTTCCAACACTGTCACACTGGGGCCTTACTGCCCTGAGAGAGGCTCAGCAACGCTGGGGAGCACCTAATGGGTGCTGCATTAGGATGGAAGCTCAGCATCTCTAACACGACTCAGAGGTGCTGCAAAGGTATCAGGGAACAGTTTTGGTTTGTTTTGCATGTAGAGAACTGCAGCTGCTACAGCCATGAGCTCTACTCAGAGCAGGAGCGCGGCATCGATAGAAAGGTCAAACAAACAGAAGTGTCACACGAGAGTCCAGGAACGCAGCTCATGGCTCTGAGATGCAGCCACAGGGAATGATTAAGATAAAAATATTTAAGGGATTTGTGTGGTACTAGATTTTGCTAAGGGGATGGTAGAAAAAGCAGTTTGAAGAGATCCTTTAAAGGGCTGAATACACACCAAGCTCTGCAAATGCTGCTGACAACAAAGTTGCTCCCAGTGAGATCAGAAAAGAGGTTTATTCTTCCTTTAGATTTGCCTTCCAAGTGTCCTCAGAGCAAAAGCACCAGCACATACACACAAAAGTCTCATCTTTAAAACCTAGGGTTCTGCAGTAAGCTGTCCTGTGGAAAAAAAAAAAAAAAAAAAAAAAGGAAGGGGGGATGGATTTAAAAAAACAAACAAACCAACACATATATTTTTCTGTCCCCATGGCTTGGAAGGAAGAGATTTGTCACCTAGGCTTTTCCTCACTCCCTAAAGGTGAACACTGGATATAGTCATGCTCTCTCCATTGAGGACATAAAGTTGAAATAAAGACATATCTGCCTGCTGCCCTCTGCCAGAAGAAAGGGAATGGGAGAAAAAAACCACCAGAAATCAAGATGCAAACATTAATTCTCATTTTATAAATAATCTTTCTAGTACCTTAATTGGACTGAATGATCTGATACTAAACAGACCTATTTTGTTCAGTCTATTAATGTCTGCATAGTGAAAAAATTAAGAATTCATAAATTATGTAAATACTTTCTTAAGGCTGTCTCTCAAACTTCTACTTCTATCTAAACCTTGTTAAATACTTGCAAACTCTTCTGAAATTCAAACAGCAAGAATTAAACTAGAACTTTCAGCAACAGTGTTAATCACTGAAGAGAAGCAGTAAAACAAATGAGGCTATTTTGCCTCCCAAAAAGCAGTGTTTTTCCTGCAGACCTAAATATCCTTATTATAAAGCTTAAAAAAATAAATCCTTGCTTTAAAAAAAAAAAAAGCATAATTCTTAAAAAATTATTAAATTGCTTTCTTTTATTACCCCTCTGCTAAAAAGGGTTTAAGTGGAGATAAATGCAAACTTTGGGTGGAAACAATGGCCTGTTTCTCAAGCTGCAGTGATTGATAATCAGATTTAGAAATCTGTATGAAAACAAAAAGGGAAAGAAAGAAGCAAAGGGAAACAAGGAGGAGAATATGAATGAGACTGAGAGCGAGTATGAAGCAAAACTTTTTCCTTCAATTAAATAGCAACAACATAAAACAAAGCTAAAGCATGTTCCCTGTAACTAAGAACAAGTCTAGCATCATTTGACAGTCAGTAAAAAATAACTGTACAATCTTTTGTTAATATGTTCCACCAGGATTTCTCTGAGCACTAGAAGCTGCTCACTGCTTTTGCATAATAAAGCCAACCTGAGATCAGAAACAACAAAACTCCATTATTCCCACACGGATTCCAGTACAGAAGTCAGAAAGTGATCTTTGGAATTACTGTCAAGATCAGCATAGAAGGATTTACAGATGTAGTAAAGGCAAGAGAAAGTATCACCAACACCATCTCTCCTTCCTTTTCTTCCTAGAACAAACTTTCAAAGAAGGAATCATGAAGTTTAGTGGGATGGAGCCCTGATGGGAGCCCAGACTTTTATCCCATCATTAAATTTAAATCATGTATGTATTTATAGATATCTGTATCATGTATATAACTTAATTTCTCGGATTTGCTGAATTCCTAAAATCTGGTTGATACACACTAAATAGAAGAGAAACCACTAAGCTGAGAGTGCTCTGTGGAAATTTGCATATAGTTTCTCAAGGCCAAGTTAAAATTTACTTATGCAGCAGATGCCTAAAAGGTCTTTTGATTTTAAGAGCTACCTGAGATGGGAACTGCTCTAAACCTTTTTAAATCAGGCCCAAAAAACCCTTCCAATTAACTAATTTTACTACAATATCCATAGCAAAATAACCACTTCCCTCTTTACCCACAGGCCTCACAATACTTCAGGGATTGTCTCTTTTTTGGGGTTTTGCTTGTTTGTTTTTTGTGCTACAGTAAAACAAAAACCAAAAACTCTGCCTTGAGTTATTTGAGGAGTCTCCAGCTGTCTGGGGTGTTCAGCTCCCAGAGGAAGAGGGAAACCTCCAAACAGACCAAATTCTATATATCTGACTCTTTTATCACTTGACCCTAAAAAGTAAGTGCTGATAAGAGAGGACATGTTCACATACGAAATGCTTTATTTAAACCATATTTTCCCATTTCTTTAGCATGGCACTTCAGCATCCTGGGAAAAGCAGCAAATTTTTTTATTATTATTATTTTTTAATATATATTTTGGGTCTGCATGATAAAGGGATATTTCCTTATCATAGGAAAGACACAATTTCTTTCTTTAATCTCCTCCTGTTGAAACAAGACAATGTCACCCTAAAGTGTCAGGTGGAATTTATTTCACTGAGCTAACAATGCTCATTTCCTTACCCTGTTGTTCCTTTAAAGCTTTGAGAGTCTACACACAGATGTCTCTGAAATGCAGTTCATTTTGAACACAAGGAGGGAAGGGAAGAGGAGGAACAGACAATTTTATCTCACCAGAAAATCTTCATGAAAGCATATGTCCCTGAAGAAGAAAGGCTTTATGCTCATAATTTCATTCAATATTTCTTTTCAAGCATTTGAATAATGGGCTTTACAGAACATCTTTTTTGATACTAACTGATCTTTATAACTAATAAAAGCCTCTTACCGGGCTTTGGTACTTACATCTAGAATCCACAAAGTGTCTTTTACAAATAATAACTCTAGCTAATTATACATAGTAAATAACCTCACCTTTCAAACCTCCCCATATATCACTTTGCTAAATATTAATCACAGCTTTAAGCTGTCTAAAAGCATGACGTTAGAGCAGAGGGATCTCTCTGGTAAAGGATCCCAAACTATCCATCAGTATTCCCTTTCATGAAAAGCGTCAATTAAACCTTCCTGGCGTGGGTTTTTGTGAGTTTGGATGTTGGTTCTCCCCTCTGCCCAGCCACAGAGCCCATCAGAGCCCAGCCCACCTCCCCTCAGCCCCCATGGCTGCTGCCGAGAGCCTGGGCAGGCAGCAGGAGCTGCACTAACTCAGATCTCCTCTTTCTTAATTAGGACTTGAAACAATAGGTGGGGAGAATGCAGGAACAACAGCTATTATGTATTAGCTTTCATTTCTGTGCATTGATTGAGCTTGTGTTGTTTTATGTGTGCGATGAAAGGGCGAATCAAAACCCATTTCTCTTTCTTGTCAATTCTCTTTCTCTTTTCCAACTATTTATCTTCGTATTGCATTGCAGCAACAGATGGCACATTAAAAATGAATTCACTTTTGGGGAACTGTATACTCTGCAGCTTATTCTTACCATCTAAAATGACTATGTAATTAAATTTCTTTGGAGAAGGTACCTATAAAATACAGTAACATAATGACCACTTAAGGAACAAGACATTTTACAATAGAAGCACTTGGGGAAGAACACAAGTCTTCTGGGGAAGAACACAAGTCTTCCTGGCATAGAAACTCTTTTGGCATGGATATTTTCATATGAATTGCTAACCTAGTTGAGAAAGTGTATATATATATATATTTGTATAAACATCTAGATATATCACTCAGTTTATTTCCCTCTCTGATTTTCATAGAGGAATAGGTTACAAGTGTTTTCTATATTAATTTCTCCTGGCATATTTACAAATAATTGTCTCAGAGAGGATTCACTGGATAGTATTATTCTTTAAAAATATAGCTCCCAATAAATTGAAATAAATACCATCACTGCTAGCAAGCACTGTATAGGTCAGTTTACACCCAATGCTATCAATGTACACTTAGCAAGGTGCTTAGGAAAAACAACCTCCCAATCACATGAGAAATTGTTTACATTTGCAGGCTCATAACATTTTAAACCCTTCTCAGGGGATCACATTTGAGGAGCAACAAGCCAGGACAACACACGGGTGACAAACTTTCCTCCCCAGCATTAACACATTTCCACAAACAGAAAACAATAGGTTAAATTCCTTCAAAGCACGGTGCCTAATTTGGTGGCAATTAATCAGCTCAGATAGGAGAATCACAGGAATATCAGCTTTATAGACCCAGAATAAACAGCAGCATGAAATACATTCCTTTCCTATGATCAACAGCACAATTACAATGATAGTCATTAGCAGGCTGTAGAAAAAAGGAAAGTGAGTGTGTAGGAGGAGGGACAGGTCATACTGAAGCTGCCTTTTTATTAATCATCATTATAGGAAGGGAAAGAAGAAATATTAAGTTTCCGTTCCTATGAAATGTATTAGTCATTATTTTTTAAACTTGATTATCTATTTTCCGATCCTGAAATCTCTTTCGGATGCTTGAGTGGAAAAACAAACAAACACCAAATATATATTAAAAAAAACAAACAAACAAAAACTGTTCAACAGAGCAGTTACCCACAAATCACACAGAAACCAGCAATATCACATGGTATGGTAGTGTCTGATAAGTAATTTCTACCCCAGGACAAAGTTTCAGTTATACCACCTTTATTTTCTTTGGCTTCCCACTGCATCCCCACTTTGCTACATTAGCCTCTCTTTAGAAAATGAAAAAGGAAATCAATCTGGGGGAATTTATCTTTTAATAGAAAAAAAAAAAAAGAAAGAAAAAAATCAAACATCACTGCATCTTCATTTTTTCTTTAGGTCAAGAATATCACAACTAGACATTACTTTCACTACTTTCACCTACCTTAAAATATTCCATTACATAGGACAGTGCTAATAATCTCTGGGAAAAGGGAATGGATGGCTTTCCCACCACCAAAGGGGTTAAAAAAATACAGAAAACCCTATACATGTTCCCCAGCCTTTAAAATATTGCAATATGAGTTTGGGGGATTTTTTTTTTAAAGTGCTATTGTTGGAAATTTCCTGTGCCTACATGAAAAATGGTATTTAAACTGTTGCAACTTGGCCGAGTCAAAAGCAATTTGCAGGAGGACACTGAAAGGCAAATATATACATACAAGGGACAGGTCTGCTAACATGTTAAATAAACCACACTTACACACAGAGCATGACAGTTCCTTTCTCAAAATAAATACATTTGAAAGTAAATACATTGTCCTGTTGAGCTAGGCTGCATTTGGAATCTCTGCTCTCCCTCCTGCCACCCCCCCAAGAGTGTGTCAAGGATGTTTTCATCCCCTTGTTTGTCTGTCTCCCTGAATCAGGAGGCTGTTGTTGTACTGAGCAAGTCAGGGTATTTAGTGGAAATCAAGATGGATTTTGTTTGGAATTAAGTAGATCCCCATGACAGGAAATATTAAGAGATGATGGATGTCTGACAAATATTTAAATTAAAAATAAAAAAAAAAAATCAACTCCCATTTCAGAAGGCAGTCTGCAAAGCTAGATTTATGAAACTGAACTTTAAACTTAAAGGAACATATTTTTCCAGGCTTTATGTATTAGCAACATTGCATTTAATTTAGAGATTAAATAAACACTAGTTTGAGGCAGTTCACCAGGGCTGAAATGCTTCATGGAGGCAGGCTCACAGTTTTGAGGCTATGAAATATGTCTCCTGTTTTGACACTATTGTAATAGCATAGTTGTTCACTTTCCTTGTTTCCATGGGGTTTATGGTCCATAAAGTTTAATAACAATCTTAACAGCTGAACAGTGAGCACACATCTCTGGGAGGCTTCTGTAAGAAACAGGGTCTGAATTTTATCCATGTAATTTTTAGTGGCAGTATATGTCCTTTCCTCACTGCTGTCCACAAACACCCACATCATTAAAGAAGGCACCAAATGACACTGACTCTCCTCAGAAAAGAGGCCACACACCCTCAGATCTTCCAGGAGCTGAGTGAAAGGCACTCAAAACACTAGTTCATACTATGAAATCGCTGAAGTTCAGAAAAATGAAAGAAAAAGCTTGATCAATAGGTCCCATAGGAAAACATCCAGGAGCACCCACAAAGAGCAGTGGCTTTCTTCCACCTGAGCTGGCACCAAAAACCCAGGGTGCATGCAGACCTTCTGCTCTAAGAGGTGCAGCCCTCCCTCTCCACTCATCCTTCCCCATTCCCACAAGATGAGGAAGGAACACTTCAGTTCCTTGCAAAACTGGCCCCTAGACTGTACCTTGACAATCAAAGCTTTCCACAAAAAGTGAGTGAAAAAGGCCTTATTTTGGCACAAAACCAGAAGGTGGGTCTCCCCAAAACAACATTCAAGCCTGTAAGCATCTTTTACAGAAAAGACATAGGCCCACTTCTGGTTTTATCCTCTGAGGTAGCCCGAAACAGAAGAAAAAGGGCCACACAAACCACAGAAGGCTCTTCACCAAAGGGTAGGTTCCCAAAACCACTGCAACACACCCCAAACCTCCACCTCCTCCAGCCTCTAACAGGCTCATCTTTGGAAACTGCTTTCTTTCCAGCTACCACCAAAAAAAAAAAAAAAAAAAAAAACAAACCAAAACTAACATGGGATTCATCTGCATCTCCCCAGGCATCAGGCTCAGCAGATGATCCAGGAGTCAGCCCTGCTGCCTTTGCCTGGCTTTCACCTTGGCTCATTTGGGTTCTGACCTGAGTGCATGGATCTGCCTCATGGACTGGGCTCTGTCCAGGGCAGGGCAGGCAGCACCAGTGACTTATGAACTGGATTAGAACATAAAATCTGCACACAAATCCTGTAATTATGGTCAAAATTAACCTGAGATCTCTTTTATGAAGCCTGATGGAAGGTTTTGGGTGATCCAAGGCACAGTGGTAGAAAGAGAAGGCACCTTCTCCCATGCAGCTTGGCTTTAACTTTGGTAAATTTGTGACTGCCCTGGACTGGAGTCAACTGTTGAAGAACCCTGTCAGTTCAAACCAATCCAAGATAAGGCCCTCTGTCTACTGATAATTCCACCATTTCCACTATCTTCATGATTTTTAGGATTTAGGATTTTTTTTTTTTTGAAAAATAGAAGTAAAAGGGAACATTCAACTTTCAAACCTGGATTTACATAACAATTTGTAAGGAGGCGTTCTATACTAGTACAGAATATTAAATTAATCCTCCCTTTGTAAATAACTGAATAGATTTCAACTTGATTGTGTCTCTTTAACATTTCAGTAGATCATTTTTTTTCAATGAATTTGACACATCAAGTAATATCAGAGTAAATCGACCTAAAATATTTACAATTACTTGCAAGATATTTTCACATGAACCAGTAAATTGAAACTTCCTCTCAAAGGAGAGACATAAAAAAGTCATTTTTATGGTGGTTATTGTAATTTTAATAGGCAATTTCATAGGTAAACAGAAGTGCTTGATCTCCATTCACTACTGTATAACAGGCTGTGCTGCATATCTAATGGAATCACATGGATTTGTGTACAAAATGAACAAGAATTATAAATGGCTCCTTCTGTGATTTAAACTCTACAGGTTTATGTACCTCAGCTACAGTGCCTAAGAAGAAAACACAACACACATTTATATCATGCAAATAAGCAGCCTACTCCTCTGGGGAATGAAGTTTTAAGAAGAAAAAATTCAAGTTCGGTATTAAAGCAGCTGTTCAGCAGAAGGAGCTGTGCACACATTTTTGGAGTAGCCTCCATCCAAGCTGGTTCAAAAGATCCAAAATTTGTGTGGGCTTTCATGGCTGGAGCAGATTAATGGAGTAATAGATTTAAAGGCTAGAAGGGATCATTATGATCATCTACTATGACCTTCTGTTTAACAGAATTTAGCCAAGGGATTCCCACATCCAGCCCATGGCTCATAACTTCTGGTTGAGCTACAACCAATATCTTTTAGAAATACATTCAATCTTGATTTAAGGACTTCAAGTGATGGAGAAGTCACTACATTCCTTGGCAAGTTGTTGCACTTTTTCTTTTTTCTTTTTTTTTTTTTAATTTTACAACTACAATTTCTGTAGTTTCAGCCCACCCACTTTATCTCCTCCTCCTAGATTAAAAGTCCTTTTCTAGCAGGAGTTTTCTCCAAGCAAGGAATATCTTCATCTTTTCCTCACAAAGGCTGTGCTGCTTTATTCTTCTGCTATGGGATAAAAGTTCTCATCATTCTCATAGGTCTTCCCTGAAATCTCTAAACTCTTTACATGCAAACACCAACACTAGTACTTGTCAAATAATGTTTAATTTATAGTGGCAATAACAGTAATAATAGTACTGCAAGGATAAACTTGGAGAAGAAAACAAGCATGTAAGCCATTTGGTCTTTTTCTTACACAAGCTCATGCAAATATCCTTTAGAGAAAAGGAAGAAATAAAAAATTATCCAAATATGCTCAGTTTAGGCAGGCTGGAAGACATAAGGAGAGTAAAACACTTTAGCAGAGCACAGATCTTGGAGTTTTTCTGCCAAGTTACGTTTGATGCAAGAATTCATGAGGCACAGGTACCCCCACAGTCCTCTCCATCATTCTGCCTGGCCTGGGTCCCAGACACGTTTGAGGAGGTTTTTAGGTGCTATACCTGACCCAGGCATGCACAGGGGGCTACAAGAGCAGGCTGCCAGCCCCAGAGCATCCAGAGCTCCAGAAACTTTCTAACACTATGAAAATCCTCAGCCGCTTGTCAGGACAGCTTTATGGAAAGTGAGATGAGGCTCTGGCCCCAGCGTTTAACTACACTTGGCTGTAACTCAGTTTCTCACAAATAGCAATTTTGGCATGTTCTGGTTCTCTTGCACAACTGTGATACATGCAGAGGGAATAATAAATTATTGTGCTATTACATGGCAACAGAAACCTCAATGTGTTTGGTTCCATGTGCAGGACTAAAAACGTGGGCTGTGATTTCACTGCACTTTCACTAGGCTGGAATCTCATATATTTACATTGTTTAGTAATGAACCACTGATCATGTGAAACTGAGAATGCATGGGAAAAGTGATAAACCCTTATAAATAGTGTTCTGAATGAGGGGGGTTTCTGTGATGCAAAAGCCTGGATTTCTGTGGTTAGAATCACTCTCCTACATTTCAGGCATGTATTACAGTGACACTGACAACATGGGATTTGGAGGAATGTCCATGAATGCTGCTTCTGCTTCAGATGTGATTGTACACCTCTGGAAAACACAACAAACGTATAATCCAAACACCAATGTCTTTTTATAATTCATTAAATTCTACTGTTGGATTCCACTAGAGTTGTTGAGAAGTTAAGAACAGGAAAACATGAGGCATGCAATTAAAGACAAAATCTTACTTGGGGGAAAAAAGCTATTTTCATTCTAAGAAGACAATGGGTGGGAGAATGGATTTCTGCTAGGGAAACAAGCAGTCACTTTCACTGAAAAGGAAATACTGAGTTGCTTTGTCCTAAGGTCTCAGCGGAGGAAAGCCTGATGGTTTAACCATGGCATATGGGTTGCAGCCCAAGAGAGCTAAAGAGAAAATTTGGAAGCTTGTGTCAAATTTTCTGCTCTCTATATAGCTTTGGCCTAGGCCTCAGCAGCTGTCTCGAGGGACAGAATGATGTACTGCAATATAACAAGCTGCCTGACATTTTGAAATGCCTTAACCCCCAGCTTTCCATCCACCTTTTAGCCCTTGCAGCAGCCTCCCTTCCCACATGGAGCTGCACAATGTACAGTGCAGGACTTCACTATAAAGAAAAAAGTTGTCATATCTTTGTCCTTGAGGGTTTTAATCGGCAATGACTCCTGGCTTCGTTAATAACATTTTCAGCAATATAATAGGAAAGGCCAGTTATTGTATGGAAGGGGGGTAGGGGAATGTCTAATGTTCCTCATTCAGGCATAGGCCATGTCTCAGCAAAGTCTTGATTTTCTAGGTTTTTCCAAACCAGAACGCAGGATGGGGAGCATGAAAAAGGGAAAGCACCATTTCCCTGTAAATGCAGAAATTGCAACCTCCTAATAAAACACAAAGCCTCCTGAATCCCTAACAAAGGATGATTTAGAAGCACGAATGTGAATGTTGAAGCCTAGCCGGTGCACACAAGCAAGAAGAAATTTATTTTATGCTTCCAACAACTTTCAGATTTATATCTGGCAGTTGGAGGCCAAACCCTTAAAAACAGTGCAATAATTATATATCCAAACCAAAATCTTTCTCCCCACCCTTGACAGGGAAAACGTTGCAGAACCAAAAGCATTATTAATTTAAAAAACTCTACATTCTGTTACAGGCTTGGACTCCAACAGCCGAGCTCACATGCTTCCTTTTTTCTAAAAAGGCAAAATGTTGAGGGGTTGAATAGAGCTCCTCTCATACATTATCTCCCTAATGACTTTGACCTATTAATAAGTGGAATCTATCAAGTATACTCTCTCCTACAGTATTTTGTCAATCGTTATACGCCTCAATGGGGCCACCATTAAAAATCTGCCAATTAATTCAGTATTTAGGACACGGTTACTATGAAATATGCTATGTATCATGCTATTTCTCATTATAAATATAGAAATGCTGTAAATTACAAGGTGAGATTAGTATTTTCTGCAATAAGAAGTGACGCCTTTTAATGATAATCGTTATATATTTTGCCTTTTCTCTCCTTCAGCGGAGGAGAGCCACTCCAAGGAACAACAATCTGATTGCCACACTGGATACTGGAAAGATATTCTTTCAACACCCTCATTCTTATTTCCTGCCATTCTGTATTAAATCCTTTTTGCAGCAGCATCTAAATATGCACCCTAATTAATTTTATCCTTCCAAGAAAGTTACCCAAAGGGTTTTCCCCACACTTTAAACAATGCCTTATTAAAAATAAGAATAATATTTTAAAATAATATTAGCCATCTTAAACTGAATGCATGTTTATGTACTACCTCTGAATAAAATGCTTTTGCTGACCCAAAATCAAAGCTCTTGCCCAAAAATGATTAATTGTGGCTTTCTGGTCAATAAAACACTAAATAAAATTAAAGATGAGAATCTAATGTGGGTGAAAGTCTCTAATGGCATTTATTAGTTAATTAATTTAATTTTGATTTTTTTAAAAAGCAATGTTTTGATTAAAAATATTATTTTATTTTAATATCCCCTGGATTAAAAAAAAACATTAAAGGTATTAGCATCAAGTTAGCATGATTGCAATGAATAATGTGAGAAGTGCCTCTACTAGAGTTGTAGCTGTGGTTTCATTTATTCTAGATGAAAAATGACATTTATCAAACATTTGATCTGATGGGCTATATATTTATGGAGAAACAAAAGAGAAGAGATTAACTGGCAAGAAAATCCATTTTGATTAGACTATTTAATGTTCTGTGTATGTGTTACAAATAACCCTCTCCCCAGGAGGATTCCTTTGAACCAAATTTCTTCAGTTATTATTTTTATTTAGCACTGAGACCATATGACCTGGGAACAGAACCTTTTAAAACACTTGACAAAAATCAAAGCTATTAGAACTTTAATCTATACTGTTTTCTCTGTAAGGAAAATCTTATTGCTACATGGGTTATTCTCACTAAATTAAACTTCTATTGTTTTTAAATGTATTTTTTAATATTATCATTTTAGGATCTCCGCTTGTACATTTCTGAATGATATTTCATTTGGAACTGCAACCATTTATCTAGTTGAAGTATCTGTGTGTTTAACATATGGACTGGAAACTTTCCACTACAGCGACTCTGTTCTGCCAAAAAAGCCAGCAAAAGAAAATGTTCTGATGTAAATATAAGCTGATATCCAAGTTCTTCACAGGTTTCGAATCTTTAACCATCTAAGTAAAGGAGTTTATTACAACTGCAGTTTTGTTGAAAACAAAACCAAAATAAAATAAAATAAAAAATAGAAAACCAGCAAAACCAGGCTCTGTATATTGCAAATCCCCATTTTGGGAACCCAAAGAGGGAATATAAGCTTAAAGGCCTGAATTTAACAAACCTAATTATCAAGGCTTAATTAGTACCAAGGGTAAAGCTTCATGGAACACCTGCAGACTTAATTTATGTCCTGACAGAGAGGAACAAGTGTTAATGGGCTGTATTTATGTTAATACCTGAACCTTAGAGAGCCAGTGGGATAAAATGGACTATGCACTAGTTTTTTGTTTCAAGCTACAGAACAAACATAAAAGATCTTAATCTTAATATTAGTTTGCACATAAGTCCTTGGGGAAAGTACAGATCTATTTAAACTTTAAAATTGGAGATATTGAATACTAGAGGAAAAATAAAGTTTAAAAAAAAAAGTAAGTTAATTTAAAAAGTGATGTCAGTACAGAAAATATCAAACCAAAAAGGGTCTGTGGCCATTTTCCAAGCATCCTGTGAACAGATACCATTTTTTTTTAAACCTCTTACACCACACCACTGATGCTTTCTACAGCATGAACATAGGTTTCTTCATTTTTCTGATGCATAATATAATCCTTTTCTATTTTCAGGGGGAGGCAGAAAGGCTGCCCACCATAACTGCAGTGCTGAGGGTATTGCCCCTGCCTGCTGGGACTTAGTGGACATGCTCTGAGCTGGCTTTGGGCACGTTTTCAGAAGGCAGAGCCCTGTGGGGAATGGGACCTCTCACGGTCTTCAGAGTTCCCAGAGCCCAGGCTATAAATGGGCCATATGGTGCCCCCAGTCCCAGCTCTCCCCGAGTGCCAGGAGAGTACAGAACATTCTATATCCATGCTGTTCCTCTCTCTGTGTGCAGTAAACTACCTTGGAGCTGGGGGGCTTGGCTTGGAATAAATAACCTGTGTTTTTCCTACCGAAGATGCAATTCTGTTGTAGCAACACAGGTTCATCTTCACTTCTGGCACTGCAAGTATCCTAACTGAACTCAGAAAGATGGTGTTCAGATGGCACTTTTCTGCCCTGCAGTGCTCCTTTCGCTCCTTGGCCACTCACACCATTTTGGAAAGATCCCCCCTGGGAGTGTGGCCTTCCTCCCACGGGAACACAGCCTGGCCTCACGCCCCGTGCCCAGCAGGGCTTCCCGGCAGAAGGTCAGTGAAAACTTCCCCTTTTTTCTCTTTTAACTAAAGGTTTGCCTCTGCCTAAAGGCCTAAAACAGTTTTGCTGTCCGTCATTTCCTGTAAGGACTCCAGGCTCGAGTCTCTACAGCTGCCCAAGGGAGAGGTAAGAGTATTTACAGGATGACCCACAGGAATTCAAGCTAACTTAAAGACATACATTTTGGTTGAGCATGCACGGGTAGTTTTGTTAGTGTCTTCTTCCCCCCATGTTCTTTAGTGTAATGGCAAGAGAATTCTTTAAGTTTTTCCTATCTTTTTTCATTCTTACTTTATAATCCTCCTTAAAATATTGACACTATTCCTTCTTCCCTTCCTGCTTTTTTTTTCTGGCAGTGACCACACCCCACCACCAGCACATTTGCCACATTTCAGGGGTATACAAACCACCAGCACTTTCCATGGCTTGACTGAAAATGCCACTGAGGATGTTTGCACAGCTGTGGAAACAGGGCCCACTGCGGGGCCGTGTTTCAGTGCTGCCAGCTGGGAAGTGCAGCAGACCCACCAACGACTGGGAGGGATTTGTGTTGCCCTGTAGGAGCCCCCATCACCCTGCATCTCTCAGGGGCTCCTTCTGTGTGAGCACAAACTCCCTGAGGCTACAGGAGGTGCTTAAACAGCTCCTTAAAAACCCACCCAGAAGGGACTGGGCCGGCTCAGCCTAACTGTGGAGGGACTTTGACATGCCTGAGGCCCTTACACTTGGAAAGACTTCTAAGGACAAAGTGGAGGAAAGCCTTTCCACCTTAGCTGCAGCTTTCCAGTGGCCCAAAGCATCACACCAAACCTCAAGAAGAGTGAAGTCAGCCTCCACCTGCCCCCTGAGGACTGTCCACTGCCCCAAAAATGCCTGAGAGCCCTTGCACTATCTTGGAGGAGCCGTGACCAGTGGAGTGTTCTTCCAGCTTAGACCTCCAAGGACGTGAGCTCCTTGTACCTCCCAAGCCAACTGCCTGGCATCCTCAACACCCTAAATTCTTGTTCCTTGGAGCACTGCTGGAAACATTTGCCCCATTTCCAAGTTTGGAAATGCTTTCTGAAGCATGACACAAGTACCTCACCAGCAACAGTGCTGAGAGAGTCTTTGCTCTCTGTTTGCTACTTGCTCCCCCTGCATGAAAAAGAGGAACACCAACACCTGCTTCTCAGGGCAATAATTAGTTGTTTCCATGGAGGGGTGCAGTGAAAATAAAAAGTAATATTAACGGTAGCAGCAAACTGCTCTCTCTCTCTAAAGATTCAAACTTTAAAAAGGGTCACCTACCAGACCAATCTGCAACTGAATTTTCATTCAAAAACTATTCATTAAAAATAATAATAGTCATTCTGCAGGGTTCTTTTACTATTTTATCTGTACTAGTACTTATATCCCTTTTAACCCCGTTTTTTCCTCTGTCACCTCGAAACGTGGTTTTCCAAACTGGACACTGCACATGAACACAAATCTACCATGTGTGATCACTGTGGAAACAATTCAAGCAAAGCATATCGATGGGGTTTTCTTTGGTGAGCAGCAGTGACACTGGTGCACGGCACACACGAGTTCCCAGGTGTGTACATGTGTGTGGATGTGTTCTGGTAAATCAGCTCGGGCCCAGCGTTACGGGAAGGACGCGGCTGAAGCCACGGCTCAGGGTTTTGCAGTTCATGAGTGCTTTCATTTTGGTCACGTAACCACGTTTCAGAACGCTATGCTTTCTCTATATTTTGTAAAACTAGCTCGAGACAGACGATAAACGGAAACAACGCATTAATCAGATTGCCAATGAATGTTCTGAGAATTAAAATACAAATCCTGGACAAATTTAGTCATCAATTTCGCAAAACGCCTTTGGCATGGGAAGTCGGAGATCTTTGTGAGGTCTAAAAGGTTGATTTCTTGAGTTTCTTAAAAGCAGAAACAACACTTGTCATACACAGTTTCAATCAGGCTTCTTGTTCTGTTTTCTAATTTCATTTCATCCCACTTTAACATGGCGTTTCCCACCTCCCTCAGATCTTCCCACAGAATCAGCCAGGCAGAAGAAACACTTGAGTAGCTTCTGCAAGCATGATGGCTGAGCTGGTCACAGCACTTATCCTGGACACATTAACAAATTCTGCAGCAAAAACATAAGGACAATTTTCAGATTGTGATGTTTAACATTAATGCAAACTGTATTATAGAAGGCTGTCCTCAAAACCATGTATTATCTGCTACCAGGTACTTGGTGAAGCCAAATAAGAACAAGAAGAAGAAAACCAAAACAGCTCCTAAGATTTTATTTTCCACTTGGGAAGTTTTCACATCAGTGAAATGAATAGCCGTTTTGCTTCAGTAGGTGCATTTCTTTTGGGGTCATCTTTTGTTCAGCAGGAGTGGACAAGGATGAAATGGGATTTATGGGGCTTTTAATTTTTATTCTTTAATGTTTCTATTTTCTTGTTCAAATATATTTTTATTTAATGTTTTGAAATACGGCTTCCCAGTTCAACCTCATTTTAGTTTCACAAAGTAAATGCAATTTATGCGTTGCAGTGAAAGAAAATAAAGGAAGAATAAAAGTAGTGAAATTTTTCATATTTCAGACAAGAGAAAAATTTTTACCTAACTTGAAAGATCTTCCATGCTTGCTTAAAAATCCATAAAATGAGCAATTGCTCATCAACTTAAGAGTTATATATGCAAAATCTCCTGCACACAAGTCAGGGCCAACGCACGACTGAAGATTTCTAACCATTTGTCAAATTTCCCACTCTGCAAGTGCCAAAGGATTGAAGAGCAAAAATGAATGAGTGAAGACAAGGTTCCAAGCCACTAAACTGCAGAGATGTCACAATCTTTCCTGTAGGGAGACA
Source organism: Erpornis zantholeuca (assembly GCA_013400515.1). Taxonomy (NCBI): domain Eukaryota; kingdom Metazoa; phylum Chordata; class Aves; order Passeriformes; family Timaliidae; genus Erpornis; species Erpornis zantholeuca. The sequence goes on along the minus strand of VZTN01004343.1, from coordinate 166,688 downwards.
CTGCATTTGCACCATAGTGAGGAGAAATCTCCGCTGCCTTTACACCAACACAGGATGCTCAACTTTTAACAGAAAGAAAACAGCAAAGAGAAGTGCCTCTGTCGAGAAGAGGAATAAGCAGCTCTACAAACAGACCACAAACTTTTATCCTGGTACTGCTGAGCTACATGAAACTGTGCATCAGCTGCTGACGTTACACTGACAGATAGCCTGTGGAATCAGTATGCACTTTAATAAACATGGATGGAAGTTATTTTATGAATTAGAAACTTTTGCTACTGAGATAAACACACAGGCAGTGTCTTCCTGTGCACACACGACAGCTTAGTTAGACTGAAACTCTGACTAAACACAATCAGTCAGCACAGTCAGCTCACAATAGCAGCTGAGTTTCCTATGTCTTCAAATGCAAACTGTTATCAAACATCACAAGTACTCAGGGGAAAATCAGATCCTTGTTGTTCCATGTTTAACATTTGATAAAGTCAATGAAGTGATCAAACAGTGGGTTCCAGGAATCTTTTTGTTTGTTTGCACTTTTTGTTAACAGAGAGTTTAAACCTCCATTATTTAACGGATTTTATGATCTCTCTGCAATTACATAAATGCCATTTCAATTTTGCTAGGATTTAATATAAAAAAGGCAAATTACTGCACACTGTATGGCAGTGAGCAATGTCCTATAGGTACCATGAGGGAGTGATAGGCAAGGTCATAAAATTAGTCTTACACTTTCAAAACTCCACCCAGCTCTCAAATAACTCTCATATCACCTCCTGCACCATTTGCTGTTCAGAGATGAGGAAAGCAAGGAACAGAAATGGAAGAGAGCTGCTATGCAGGGATGCAGAAACCTGGAAAGATCAAAAGGTTCGAAGTTCCCAATTTCTCCACCTGACCACTGCTTTTTTTCTGCTGCATTTGCCCTTGGTCCAATTGTTTATCGTGAAGGACTCACAGATGGTGCTAAACTGTTCCTGTGCTCCTAAATTTTAGCAATAATGTTAAAAAGTGAAGTTGCAGAGGGGAGGCAAATTTCCACCAGAGATAAAATTATAAATCTCTAGACTTCATAGCATCTTTACACTTGTGGTTCCCACATTTCCCCTTGGAAAAGATGCAGAGGAGCTGAAGCAGGGTAAGGGTGTTAGACTGAAGGTTTCAAACAGTGGAAAGTACCTTTCCTCTTCCCCTGGAGCCTGCAACACCATCTGGATTTTGGCTTGGATTTCTTTTTCTGAAATGCTGACCTAAATATTGAATTCACTCCATTTATCCAAAACCTTGTCAGAGGATTTTTGTTAGAAAATGAGAACAATTATTTTATAATGAGTAAACATTTAATATAGCTCTGTTACACCATTAAAATACTCTGCAAATAAATAAAATTTCTTTTTTTTCTTAGCACTTTCCCCATCCCCAATCCATATTTGTTCATGGCATACACAAAAAGTCTTTCACTGGTATTAACTAACTTCACTGGCATGCAATTTATACAGCTGGAACAACAAAAGAAAAAGAAAATTCTGGTGTCTTTGGTTAATAAATTTCCAAAAGTGTCATTTTTTTGAGTGTTAATACATAAAGCTGGGACAAATTTAAAATAAATTTGTAAATTATAAATATTTTGGAAACAAAATTTGAAAAAAAAAAAAGTTTGGAAGAGCAAAAGGTGACAAGACTGACTGTCTTTTTAAATTTCTACTGCATCTACATGTCAGTGCAGCTTTGCCAGCTTCCCACAGTAAGCAAGCAAAAGCCAAAAACCAGGAGCAAACATCACCTCCCAGCTCCAGGCTCCACCCATGAACTCACTGGCTTCTGTGAGCTTATGTCAATACCTCCATAATAATTCTGATTTATTAAGTCCTTAAGGTTTAATAATAATTTCAAATGCAGGATTTTGACAATAATGATGTTGCTAGAAGTACCCCTTTATTTTCTAGAATTTTTAAGTTCTTTTTGCCTCTCAAAGTATACACATACTGTCCTAAATTATGCCACCTTAACCTAGAAAATGTTTACTAGATTACTCAAATATCAGCGGTTTTTTTCTATAAAAAGAATAGTCAGTAGTAAAAGAAGGGACCAAACTGATGTAAATTTCACATGTGGATGCCCTCCCTGTGCACACTGAGATTGCAGCTGATTGCAGCAACAGATGCACTGGACCTGCTTGGCACCCTCTCTGATGTTACTGAGATTGCAATTATCATATTTCCTTTCTGCTTCTTGAAAGAAGTAACATCAGATGCATCCCAGCTGCTCCCAAACATCAAACCACAGAAAACAAAAATTCATACTAAGGAAGAGGACAGAGGGATTTTTTTAACTCCTATTTGACTGGGCATTAGGGAAGGAAATTACCACTCACAACAAATCAACAGCCTTCTAAACACCACTTACACATCAGCACATTTCAGACTGTTTTCCTTTTATCTCCCTCATCTCACATAATCTAAAAACCGAGGAGGAACATGTTTCATTTCACTGCCTCAGCAGCAAAATGGACCAGGAGCTTTACTGGTCTCATCAGCTTTTAGTTCCCCTTGCACACGAAATTTATATTTCTCAGTGTCAGTGTCCTTAGAAGAAGAGTGAGCACAGCATTAGGATCATTAGTCATCTTTCATGCTCTGGAGGTCCTTCTTGACCAATTTAGTAAAGAACAATGCAGTGCAAAAGAGACAGGGTGGCTGCTAATGACAGGCAACAGTTCAATATTTTATGCCACCTTAAAAAAGTTTCAGTAACTGAAGGTGTTCTCACATTAATTCTTTGCATCAATTATTGACAGAGAATTTAATTTAAAGGCAACTAGTCAGTAACCTAGGGGTACTGTTTTAAATAATTTATAATTGCTGCATGGGTGTAATCATATTGCTATTGATTAAGATCCAGTCACTTCTACCAGTCCAGCATGTCTTATGCTAATTAATTTTAGTGATATCACCTTTTTAACTCTGTATTCCCTGGTAACAGGAACTCATTATTAAAAAATAATTTAATCAGGAGCAATCTTTTAAAGTTTATTTGATTTGTACTTGCTGGGCCATTGAAAAGGAGTATTTAAATGCAAGTAAAATTATAAACTGAGGAAGGATAAAGACAGAGTGAATTTCAAGAAAAAGGAAAGAAAGCTTTAAAAAACTAAGATTTTAATTAGATATGGAAAAGAAGATTAAGAGAGAGTTATCATCATTGCCCCTTGATCCCAAAGTTGTTACATGCATTAACTCCCATTTAAATCAATAGAAATTTGGAAGATCAGTGCCTTTCCAGTGAATTGCAACTCTCTGTGTGGCCAGCCCAGACCCTCTTAACAACCCAATAAAATACAATACAACATTCCAAGTCAAGAGTGGGAAGTCCTTGGCAGTGTATCCCTCCCCTGTCTCACATCAGTGCCCAGCAGAGACTGATCCCTCCCTTCACCCACCCACTATGGCAGATTCCAGCACCTACTGGAAACACCTCGACTTTTTCAGGCTGCCTCCAAGTTTGAGAAGTGCTTCCTCAAACGTACACAGAACTACCTCTTATCAACCTTAAATCTCTTTGAGAACTTCAAATATGCCAACGAAAGGAATATTTAGGCAGTTGGGGCTTCACGAAACCCACTGCCTACACTGATTTATCTACCCTGGTGTCCTTGTTTCTTTGTGCTCTACTGTCCACTCAGTGCATTGGTGGTCCCATCCTACTCTTGGACTGTGAAATTCCAATCAGGAGCTGCCTTTTTACCCAGGGTGTGCATTTCTGTGGTGCTCAACAAAGCAAACATGACTTGACCCTTCGGTGCTGCAGGAACTCAAGCAATAATACAGCACCAGAACCACCCCAGAGCGTGGGAGCACACATTTATCTCCATCCCATTCAAGGACTTCAGTCAAACCCATTTGGTCCAGACAGCCCCTTTTTGATGTCACTAATTGCTGATGATAAATGCTTCCTGCACATAGAAGGCTTCCTCTACAAACAGCAATCTGTGGACACAGAGCCTTCAGGGGTGGAGCCTGAGCACTTTCTTGGGAAGCCTGGTGAACCAGTGCCAGGTTTTCCCATGAAGGATTTGACAAACCCTGCAGACAGTTTGTGACTGCAAGGGAAGCACAGTGACATGTGAGCAGTCAACACCAAGGGAAATAAAACCTTCCTGAAAGAAGGTCTTTTCTCCAGTTAAAGACAGGGAAAAGGATGCTACAGATTTCAACAAGAGCAGAATCTGAGAAATAAGCAAAGGTGTTTGGAAAGAAAGTTAACACAAGGGTAGAAGTCCATCATGGAAAGGAAGAAACTAAAACACACGGAAGAGGTTGCAAGAAAAGCACTAAAGGGACCTATTCCTGATTTTTTTGGAACCTTTCCACGGAGATCAGGGTGCTGGCTGGGAGTGTGGGCAGAGAGTTCCTCACATGTTCCCAGTATCAGCAAGGACACAGGGCAGGGACTGCAAAGACAATGAGTATAATCATATCTCCTGGAGTCAAAACATTTAGCCTACAAGTAAAATGACAAACCCTGTAATTTGAACTTGACACATGCTAGGAACAAACATCCACCAACTAATGCCACAAAGGACATGCAATCTTTGTCCCTGAAGACACCATTATGTAAATTAAATTGAATCTAGTCCACTTTGAGGTTTGCAATCAAATGGGTATTTTTAATATCAATAAAAATTGAGCTTTCCCCAGAGAATCCAAATCAAGCTGCTTTCACAGAACAAAAGGAAAACGCTGAAAAATATATGCTTTTAAGATAACTCAATGAATGTAAAATTGTTAGTAAAACCAGTACATTCAAAATCTACTATGACAAATAAACTGTGAGGAAGAATAAACTGATCTGACATTTATATTATCTTAGAATAAAGAAAGAGAGAGTTTAGGGATACCTGGGTACTGGGTATAGCTGCAGGAGGCTCTGAACACCCTTCACACTCATTGCAACCCCCACTAACTTCACACCTTTGGGGAAAAAAATACCCCAGAAATGCCAACAAGGACTGCCTATGATTTATTCTGTTCACATTGTAAGGAACAGGGATGCAAGAGGGTGAAAGCTTCTGTTGTCTGCTAGACAAGATTTTCATATATAAACTCTTTTACGTAAATCTACTATAACACACAAGTAGTAAATAAATGTAATATACCATTAAAAATAAAGGAAACATCAAAACAATAATTAGGCAAGTATGCTCTGTTTTCTAATAAGGATCAACCCCATTCCTAATCTACCTTGAATAATGGCTTTGTTAACAAAATTGCAACTGCAAAAGGTTGTGTTTGACAGTCACACCTGGTAGTATGAGACTACATTTCAAACAGTTTGGGAAAAAAATACACTATTAAATTTACTGAATACCTTGGCTAGGGTTAAGTATTTTATGCAGGCATCAGCATCTTTAAGGAGTTCACCTTTTAAAAGGAGCAGGTTTTTTGTTGTAAATGGCACTGACACTACAACAAGAAAGTTCATTTCACAAAGATGATTCATTAAGAAATAAAATATTCATGGCTGACAGCTTGAAGGATCGCCATACAGTTTTATTCTAATGCACCTGTCCTCTTTGTCAAGTCCAATATGGGATGTCATGTCGCCAAAGTTTTATTTAGAAATTGTTTGTCAGAGTGAGCTTTCTAATGTGAATGAAAAATTCATTCCCTCATTAAGAAGATTTTCCATGAAATGTCTAGGATTTTCAATGAACACCAGGACATGAACCAATTACTGTTAAACACTTAAAGAGACAGTGTCCTAGCTCACTCAGCAAAACCCTCAGTGCCAAATTCCTAAAGTATATGGAAAGATCTCAATATCTATCAGCAAAACACAAATGAAATATCAGTTTTATTTTGGTTTATGCACTCCTTCCTGCCTTCCATCTTTCTTTTCTCTTTTTTCTTCTTTTTTTTTTTTTTTCAGGGACAAATGTAAGTTCACGAAGTTTGAGAGTTCTTAACGCACATACTAGATGCTGAAAATTTCTATGTGACTTGGAGGACAAAAGCATGGCATACATTTATACAGACTCATATTAATGAGCTGAAAAGATATGTACATGTAAAGCTGACAACAACACTTACCCATGTTTCTTTATTTGCTGAAGTCCTGTTCATTCCCTTTTCGTCTTTTCCTCAAAGTTTACCCACCCCAGCTGAGAGCACCTGAGCCAAGCCCTGACCCTGGTGGATCATAGACCAACACATTGCAAAGCAAAAAGTTCTGCCAAATCTCTCCCTAAGGGTTAACTTTTCTTTGTATCTCACAGAAAAACTGTCTGCAATGATCTATGTACTTTATTTTTATCATTAAAGGAATTGCACTTGGACTGAGGGGCTCCCAATGACCAGGTCTCCACAGGTATGCACTCTCTTCAGATGGATTTTCCCACCCTGTAAAATAATTTATCTACTCATTCCAGAGTTCAGGCTGTCAGACAGCCTACCTAGAGCAGAGGTTGCAGGGTATTTGAAAATCTGAGACATCTTCCCCCACGTCTGATCTCTTCCCTGTGTGCCACTGCCTGGCACCAGCCTGCTCCAGAGCTGCCCCCGCAGGGCGCAGGGTGCATGCAGAGAGTCTCACACCTCCTGAATTACAGCTCCTGAAGGAGCCAAACTTCCCCAAGGGCCACAAAAAATACCTGTCAGTGTTGAGGCTCTACAAACACAGGTCCTGTTCATGTGTGCAGGGACAGCCTTGCTCTGTCCTGGCCTGATGAGCAGGGCTGGGAGATGTCCTCTCCCCCTGGACTGGCGTGGACACCACACCCATGCTGGGCTGCCTTGGCTCCTGCTCCATCTCTCTGCAACCCACAGCGTGGAACTGACAGAGTTTACACTACACCTTTCTCTCTTGTGCAAAAACCCCACAATGATTGGTTTAAAAAATCCTCTTATTTTCATATCAGAAATTCAAATTAGTAATTCAAACAAGTAGCTCTTTTCCTGTCTAATAAATGTTAGTAGCAATTGGAAATCTGGTAAGTTTCTGATATTTAGATTAATCCTGTTAGTGGTAAGCAGATATCTTCAAATAGTGTCTACCACACTGCTCCAGCCACCCAAATCCCCCACTTCTAATGATATCTAAAAAAAAAACCAAAAAAAACCCAAAAAACCCATTGGGTTAGATATATTAGGGTTCAGTTTTAATCTGTATGTGTAACTGACTTTCCCCTTCTTGCACCTTTGGGAATTTTTCTATGTAATCTATGTTTCAGAAAGTACAGCCCAGTAACTTTGTGTAGTGCTGCCCAGAATTACTTTCACTGGGAAAATGGTCAAGAACTGTCTACATTGTTTTGAATTTGTCAGTTTTGTTCCAGACTACAGTAGGAGATATTCTAACAAATGAAGAAGCATTTTCTTAGCAAATCAATATTAATTTATCTAATTGTTATGGTCTCAAGAGCCATAAGAGCTAAGCTGAGAGGAAAGTGTTTATTCTGAGCAAAAGTTATTTAAATATTTATAAGACTAGGTAATTTAGAAAAGAAAATACATATGGTAGAAGATAACACTGTGCCATATTTTTTTAGCCACCCTTCCACTTATTAAAGACGAGAAGTCTAAATGGGCAGATAATGGAATCCCTAATTTCCTCATGCAATTTTCAGCTGAAATTCGATGTTCAGTTTGTGTTTTGTGTCTTGAAGAAGTGATGCAGCTGGGGCTGTAGAAATATGTCCATATAGAAATGGGGAGCTGTTTTTCTTTCTTAACTAAAATTTTTCAAGATGTTATGGAAATCTCCCTACTGATACTATATATTTATATAGACACACACACACACACACACACACATAGTATGCTTATATATAATATGTATGTACATCAATTTAATATTCCATAATACAATTCAATTTAAAAAAAGCCAGTTTTCCTAAGAATATTATCTAAGCCTAGGCACACTGAAGGCAACTGTTCTGACCTTTCTGCCATGTGATGACACTGATAAAAACCGATCATCGTTATGTGCCCCAGCTCATACAGTCCATTCTCTACTTCACATAGGTGAATAATTAAAAGCAAAAGCCAGAGGAAATTGTTAATCATTTTGTCAACTGCAAAGGTCACCCAGTTGTGCATCACAATGACACAATCAGAAATGCAAGGCATTATTATTATTATAACCATGAAGAAAAGGAGCCTTCTTTTAAAAAAAAACTTCTGCTCTGGTCCAGAAGTGATCTTGAAAATCTCTTGCTCAGAATTTTATTTACAAAGCATACGTAGAAACTGCAACTATTTTAGTCCTTGCAACCTGATAGTATTTTTCTCTTGAAGTAAGAATAGAACATGCCTTCCAGCTACCATTCTTTTTTAAACACTGATTGTACTATAAGGTACCATAAATTATTGCAATAACCTTTCACCCCTCTAGACCCAAGTTCAAATGTAACGGATGTCAGACAGAAAATTAGTTTGTTATTTTAAGCTTAATCACATCAGACACTTAAATTCTCACAGCCAGCCCAGCTGAGGTGCTCTGCATTTGGCAGGCTGGTTTCCCTCACTTGCTCCCCAAAATTCCACCCACGAATCACAGCTCAAAACTCCGTCCCTGATTTAGGAACACATGTCAGACGTGTAACCCTACCCGTGTGAGTGGCCCACTAAAACCAAGGGGGTTTTGCAGGCATGTAAATGTATATGTCTGCTGAAATCTTGGCAGAACATTTGGTGCTGGTGGTCAGGAAAGGGTTATAGGAACCAGAACACAACAAAACTTTGTGCAGAACGGAGGAACTTGCCTGCTAATACAACATTTTGAAAATGTACTAGCTTTTTAAAGGGCAAATTAGGAGTTCTGGGGCTCTCAGAACTAGCAAACACAGAAAATCAATTAAACTAACATGTGAAGCTTAAATATATCACATTGTAAACTCATATTTTATGCCTCCACTTTAAGTGCACTTAGATGATCTCCTGGAGGAATTCAAAAAGTGTTATCTTATTTTGTGCCCAAAACCAGAAAAAGAGCTCCACTGGGCTTGCCAGGCTGTTAAAATTAAAATAGCTGTTTGAGCACAGCATAATATATGAGACGTTTAAGGCATTTTCCCCTAGAATTTTGGTTTATCTTCTTTAGTTAATTTTCTGAGATAAAATCCAGTTATAAATAACCTGGAGGCACTCTCAGTCTGCTGCTTGTGGGATGGCAAATCTTTAATAGCCAGAAATTCTGCCTCTTAGAGATCTCTTGAGGGAATAATAGTACTTTGAAAATTATCCAAAGGAAAATAAGCAAAAAGCATTATAAAAATTATAAAAACTAGTAATTATGCAGGAAGTTATACTATATTTATAAGCTAATAATGAACTATCACCCATAGGCTTTTTCCCCTTTTTAAATACAAACATAAAAATATTCATTGACTATATTACATTCAAACTGCTGATTTTCACCAGAATTGATTATATAAGTACATACTAAAAAAAATTTCTGAAGGATAAACCCCTACAGACATGTGCCAGACCAATAAAAAGAAATAAAACCTAGCAATTAAAGCAGATGTGGCTGAAGAATTGAAGCAGAACTGCCCAGAACTTTTAATTTTCAGTACTCTAGAATCAAGGATAGAGTTATATCCTGACAGCATGTAAAACAACTGAAATATGAAATTAATACTTTCTCTTAACCAAAGACTACAAAAACAATATCCTGGCTGTCATCCACTGACTATGTCTATAATTACCACAGTGCCTATGACTAGAAAAGTAGGAGGCAATTCAAAACAAAAATCGAGTCTGTCAGACTAGACACTGCAAGATTTATTCTTGTCAAAGATCTGTAGGCCACAAATCATAATTGAAGTTCAAGCAGTTTTTTAGAAATAAAAAGTTTGTGGACATAGGCAGCAGTCTTTTTGTCTTTTTTTTTTTTTTATTCTTTTCTCTTTTTTTTTGAGGTCTAAAACTGCTATAGAAATCTGCAAGTCAATCACCTTGTCAACATTAGCAAGGAAAACAGTTGAAAACCATTCTGACAGGCAAGGTAGAAAGGAACACATATTTGTAACACAACAGAAAATAACTGGTAGAGATTTGGAAAAGAAAAAAAAAGTCCACCTAACTATTCTCCTTGACTTTTCTGAGGTTATAGAGAAGGTTGATGATAGCAGTGCAAATGGCATAATTTACTTGGATTTTCTGGGTGCCGGCAATGAAATTTAATGTATGAAAGGTAAGAGCTATGAGGATGGACAAAAGACCTAAATTTGAGTATCAAGAGAAAAAAGAAAAAGGGGGGTGATTTGAAAGGGGAAATTCCCCACATGAGCAAAACCCAAATCTAATGTTCTGCAGGTAATGTCAATTTGTCTTGCTACTTTTAACTCAACACAAATGACTAGACAAGTGAAAAATAAAGAACTTTGAATTAGAAATAATCAAAGAAAACACTTTCTCATAGGGAGAATAACAGAAGTCTAGAAAGACTGGCTAAGCAGATTTATTCTCACTGCACCAAAGGACAAACCCCACAATTTACTGTGCACCTCACTGTCTGAAAATGGTACAAACGCTGATGATTCTGGTCCTGGTTGTCTTCACCTATCCTGCTCAATTTAAAATGACAAAAAGGAGTTGTTTGGGATTTTTCAAATGCAATTGCACTTTCTCTCACTTAAAATACTTAATCTTTGGTAGACACAGTTTTAGAGATTCCTTAAAAACTCCACTGAAGACATCAGATTTGACAGAGTTTCTAATGCCACAGAGTGCTGAGATTTCAAAAAACAGATGTACATTTTTCACTTTTCATTGATACTAAGCTCTCGTTTATTAATGTAATTCTATGCTGTGGAACTCAAAGAGTTGGAAAAGCTTTGGTTAAACTTCTTTCTCCCTAGTATTTTCAAAATTTCAGTGTAAGCCGTCTGCAGGTCTTTTTTGTACACAGAGCAGCGTGGCGAGCCTTTAAGCAGCAGTTCAGACACTCTCCCAAATATTCATTAGCTATTGCTCACACAGAATTCAGATGAAGCATTTCCACTACATTTTTTAATTATTCACAATATGCAACATTAGCTAAAATTGGTCCTAGGAAATCCATTGCCAGCAATGTGTGTAGTTGTGTGTGTGCATGACAGAGACACGTTTTTATGCTGATCTCTCCAAGATCACACAGCAAACATTATGACTTCTCCCTTGGAGAATAAAACAAACACCTGCTTATTTAATGAAAATATATAAAATTCTGAGTTACCAAAATCAACCCAACTTTGAATGATTCAATCAACAGGAGGAGAAGTTTCTTCAAATGATGGGACTGTGCTTTGGAGATATGAAATCTGGGCTGCCTATCTCTCAGTTCTCCTTTACCTCCTTAACAACTTTAGATGCATAAATAAAATCTAGGACATTCCATTTATATTTTTAACTTCAAACCAGGCATGAGAGAAAGCATTTTGCTGAATGTCAAACTCACACAAATATTATGCATTAAAAATGTAGTTGCAAGACCATTTTTGAGGTTTCAGCCTCTAGTGGGGATCACTGGATTTCACTCTAAATAGTTTGTGTCCGTGCAGCATCATCTACAGCTGCCTTTTCATTTCTTTCCCTCTTTCCTCACCAATACTGGAAAAAAGGATAGTTATTCACACTATCAAGGATGAAGGCTGACTGGGAAGAATTACAGAAAGATCATAGGATGCTCAACAACCAGGCAACAAAATGGCAGATGAAATTAAATGTAGATAAATGATGCACATGAGAAAAAAAAACAAATGCAACATCACATGTCTGCACCAAACTTACAATGTAAGAGCAAGATCTTGGGAGCATATCACAGTGATAAGAGAACATCAGCTCAACACTCATAGCAATTAAAAAGGAAATAGAAAGCTGAGAATTATTAGGAAAGAAATAGAGAAGAAAATAAAAGACACAACTATGCGACTGTATAAATTGAAGATTGTCTGCAGCTTGGACAGTGTGAGTTCTGGTACCCTCATCTTAAAAAAATGTCACAGCAGCGGAAAGCTACAGAGAAAGGCTAAAGAAATTATTATTGCTATGAAATAACTTCTGGAAACAATTAACTTTTGCATCTTCTTCCTCACAAAGAGGCAGCTGAGCAGGGATGTACTCGTGGCCCCATGTCCTGGGTTGCAGTGTATTCTGTCACCATCTTCTTGAGCTGTTGAACCCAGGTGGGGCAGTGTTCTCTGCCTCCTCCCTCCGGACTATCTCCTGTCCATGGCTCATCAGTGCCTTGCCCATGGCTCACAGATAACTCTGGGCTATCTCCTGTTAATGGCTCATCAGTGCCTTGCCCATGGCTCACAGATAACTCTGGACTATCTCCTGTCCATGGCCCAGCAGTGCCTTGCCCATGGCTCACCACCCCACTGTGAGATGCTCCACCCAGAGGGAGGAGCCAAGCATTCCATCCTGGATATAATCTGAGAATTTGAACACCGCAGACAGCCTTTACCTACTGGACTGCCAGAGGACAAGAGCTCCTGTTGGAGCTTCAGGTGAAGAACAGACCCTTTTTCCTACAGGATCACCACTTCAACAGGACCACTTCATCTGGACTGCGAGCACTGCCCTGACTAACAGGGTGTCAGGTTGTATTCTGACTCTGTCAGTATTCTTGTACTATTTCATTTTATCTTAATTTTCCTATTAAATTATAGTCCTGACTTGCAATCTCCCAGTGGTTTGCTTTTAAACTATTACACCTCAGAACTGTGAGCAGCTTGGAGAGGGGGCATAGGGACAGGAGCTGGACGCAGCTTCCAAGCTCAAAACAAGTCAAAGAAGTCACTGAATTTTTCATGCAATATGAAGTTAGGCTGTTAAATCCCTCCCACAAGACACTTTGGATGCTAAAGGTTTACCAGACAAAAAACTAACTGATTAATGTGAAGTATTAGAGGCTGGGAGACAATGTTTTTTGGAAAAAACTCTTTACTCTTTGCCGATTCTGTCTCTTTCTATGGCTTTTGCTGTTCCCATTTGTCAGAGCAAGTGCACTCAGCTGGTTTGAAATTTGGTCTATCCCTGTATGGGCATTTTTTATGAAATGCCACACATGAAATGCTTCTCCAAAATAAAATGGAAGGGATTGCATTGAAAGGTGGGTGAGAACCAAAACATTCTGAATAAACCTGAAGAATGGCTCAAACAGTTTCTTTTCCCCCGAAGATTTAAAAATAAGTATGGCAGTCTATATTTTATCAATAACACATGCCAAAAAGTTGGGTCAGCCTTTTGATTTGTAATATCCCCCTTTTCTTTTTCACCAAGTTCTGGACTAACAAAGTTTGATTTAAAAAATAAATCCCTTGAGGGATGGCACCTGGCTGCTTTCTTACATCTACAGCAAAAGGCACAGGGTTTCCCTGGGACAGAACCTTCCTACAGGAAAATGATGATGCAAAATCCCATCTCTCTTCACCACGTACCCCAAAGGATTCTCTGCTGCAACCACAGAGTGTCCCACACCCAAAATCATGGTTTCAGGCCCCTGGGGCACAGACCCTGCCCTTCATTACTGTATTGGAATAAATGCAGGTTTAATGCCTTAACTACAAATGAATCAAATGTAACATTTAATACAATAATCATCCTGAGGAAGAAATGGATATTGTGGACTGATGGCAACATTAACCTGGGGCATCACTTCCATCTTGCTTATTTTATGCATTTTTTACAGCTCTGAACACAGATCATTGCAAATGGAAACCCCTTTCAGATCTTTTTCCTATTTTCTTTCAGCAAATGTGGGTTCAGCTGTTGCAGGGGTCAACACAGCAAGGCTCCTTGTTTAAAATGTACTCTCTTGATTGACAAATACAGTACAGTTAGCATTTTAGAAAAAAAATAAAATCAGATAATGCTATCTATGCTAGTCCTCCTCAGTGGAAATTACTTTACTTCAATACAGCTCTGCTGGGGGTGACCTCTTGTCCCTTCCCTTTAAACAGAATTACACCTTTGCCACCAGCATCCACACCAGGATACAGAACCAAAACCATCTCCCCAGAATAAAACACTATGGAGATGTAGTTAACAGGGGAAGCCCTCAACAGCCCCTTAACAGCAAATGTCCACTTGGAAAGGCAGACAAACACAAAAACCCATCCCAGAAATATATTTCTTTGGGGATTTTGGTTTTGCTGTTCATCTTCCCATTCTCCTCAGTTAAAATCACCTTAGAGTGGCTATATCCCAGTCCTTTTTTTTTTTTTTTTTCCATTTCTAATTCTTCTTGTCATTCTTTAAAGAAAAATCTTATAGAAAAAAAAAGAAAAAGAGAAAAAGAGAACTTTTCCCTTCTTGAAAGGATTTTAAACTTGCGTTTGAACTGACTTTCAAAAGAGAGGGGCTTTAGTTATCCTCTGATACCAGGTCTGGTTGAACGGTATTCAATACCATTCAGCACCATCTTTTTCTCAAGACTGTGTCTTGGTTTACTGCCAATGTCCTTGATCAGAGCACAGAAGCATTTACTTAGGAAAATAACATTAAATGGCAGCCCATGGCAACAATAACAGCTCCATCGCCGGAATTCACTCGCAGAGGATGCATGGGTGGCTCGATGGCCCTGAACACTTAAGTACATTTTTTTCCTTTCAATTCCCTCTGGTACATTAATTTTTATTGATGGCTTATAGCTATGGCAAGTGGTCTTGGTTTTACTAACTTGCAGGACTGAAGAATATCACTCATGTGGAAAAAAAAGCCCAACATAACAACAAGCTACCTGGCCACCAGGCTGTGTGTTTGTATTTTTGAACCACAAGCCTTTATTAAATTGGAAAGCAGACGGCTCTTCCCTTCCCTATTTTATCTGCTCACACATTTATTTCTTTAAAAGATTCAAAAAACACATCATTTCTCTAATTTCACAGAAATATAACTGATTTTCACTGCAGACCTGGGTACGAAGTGTAGTGGATTTGGGAAATGCATATTTTCTCCTTTCTCAACCTATTCTTAGCAGGCTGGCTGATTCCTAAGAAAAATGATGTAGTACATAATGTTACACAGAAATGTAAGCCTCCACAAGTTGCAGGGAGAAAGTAAGCAAGCACCACTTCATTACAAAGAAATTTGGTACTGCCCAATGTTGTTTCCTTTTCCCTTCCTGTATCTTTGCATGAACAACACAGAGGCATTTGTGTCCACTTTTATGTTCAAAACCTGACTTACTAAAATGAAGTAGTAAAAAAAAAAAACCCTCTGTTCATTTGCATGAAATAATTGATTTGTGACAAAATCACTAGGAAAAAAGGTTATGGCATCCAAGTGGGGAGAGTTCTCACTGTAATCAAGTGTTCCCGGGCCCATGCTGGAGGTTTAGCCCCTGAATCCTGATATTAATGGATCATGTTGGGGTTTGTTCATTTGTTTTTTCCCATTGAAATCTTAAAGGGGACTTTATGTTAATTCAGAGTGAATCCAATTTCTGCTGTTTCTACATACGTGACATAAAAATGACCTTGCATTGTTACAGAGCAACACAGCTGCACATCGGCAGCCAGGAACCTGGCACACGTGGAAATTGCTAAGTCAAGCCTCTAAAAGTAACACACACATTAGTAATGCTAATGATACTTGAAAATAAGTGTTAAAAAAATACCAGTGCACTACAAATCTCCCATTACGAACCCCAGAGCTCTTACAAAACGAGTGTTCTTTCACTAAACATGAAAGTAGCTCTGCCTTCCCCTATGGTTCATCTTTTACTGCTCACTGAAACATCACCACGTACTCCCATTAACCCTGCACAGGCATGAAGGAAAAGAGCAGGGCATGAAACACTCATAGAACCACAGAATCATTAGGGTTGGAAAAGACCTCAAAGACCATCAAGCCCAGCCTCTGACCTAATACCATATCATGAAGTGCCACACCTACTCATTTTTTTTAATATTTCCAGTCATCCCATGGCCCCAAAAGCACTGGAATGTGTATTTGACAGCTGCAGAGACTGACTTTTCAAGCTCTGGTCTCAGCACGTGGGTTCTGCAGGACAGAATCTCTCCTAACAAGTGTCTTGGCACAGTTGCCAGCAGAGCAGACACTCATCACAAGAGCTTTTTTCACTACATTATACAATGAAATGCCACTGGCCATGATCTGAAAGACAGAAAACAAAATTAAGATGGAAAATGGGGCTCATCACTCCTAAAAAAAAATGGAAGTTTGGATCAGACTGCTAATGATTAGACTAATAAAATCTTATTTTCCAATTTAACAATGATTACACAGTGTTACATGTTAATTACCTGAACTATTCTCTATTTTGGGCATCTCTGGTGTGTAGAACTGGAGAGGAGCCTGATATTTGCACACTGTGGGCACATGGCTCCAGCATGGGATCACACCAATCCTCCAAAAGCAGGAGATTGCCAAGGTAAAGGCTTTTTAGAAAATGAGAGATATAAGCTCCTTTAATTTGATAATGCATCTAATTTTTATCCTCCCACTTTTGTTTTGCCTTTTTTCAACATTTGAATACTCAGAAAGGATGTAATGAAACCTGGCTAATCAGCATTTTCAGAGATGAATCTGATCTCCTGGAGCTCTTTGGGAAAAATGATTGAGGCACATGGGTTTTCTAGTTCTGATTAGGAATCTGCAATCAAAAATTATGTTTACATAAAGAAACTTAAATATTATCAACAGCATTTAGTGCTGCAGAATTGGCACTAATGATAAAATTAAGTAGTGGTGAATCACATTTTAAAATTTTAACACTTGAAACAACAACAACAATTTTCCCTTTTAAACACAAGAGCTGTGACTTCCTGATGAAAGTCCCAGAGGTATTTTCTTCTTCTCTGGAAGGCATATTTCCCTCTAATTAATTAGGGTGAGGGACTGAGGCAAAGTGAAAGGATGAAGCAGAACCTGACTGCTCTCTGCAGCTCTGGCTGCTCTCTATAAGCTGCAGAGAGGAATTCCCCCTGCAAAGCTGTTTTATTGGGGTTTTAGCAGCTGTTTACCAAGGGGGGCCCCAGCCCTTCGCTCAGTGAAGTCTGAGCAGTCCTGGCTCTACACTGGCCAGACCCACTTGTTTTGGCATGGTAGAAAGGCTCAGAATGACTGTCCTGAGAAAGGGCTCGGGATCCCTTTAACTGCCTGCATTGAAACAAAATATTGATTGGGACTTGCTTTTAATATGGTTCCCAAATTAATCTTTGGTTTTCTTTTCCTTCAAGGATTCCCAGTAGCTGAATTTTAGAAGCAGCTCATCAGCTCTGAAAACATTCCTGTCTCTATGTGACATTTCATATTCATGTGAAAGGAGAAATACATTTTAACTGAAATGAGAAACATCTTTTATAACAGTGAGAGATAAAGAGGGAAGAGAGAGATTGTTCTACAATCACATAAAAAGATCTTGGCAAACGATTCTGCTGTACTGAGATTGAATAAGGGATACAGCAGATATTTTGTCATTTGTTCCCTGGGTTTTTGACTGGCTATAGCAGGGAGGGAAGCGTTATCATAAACATCTCCGAATTGCTAGAGGAAATTTTATTGTCTGCCAGATTCACAAATTGAAATCGATCTTCATTCTACCACCACCAGTTTTGCCAAAGTTTCTGCAAAGTGGACACAACAAAATATGGTAGCCTTTCAGGTTACTTCTGATTAAATTCATATCATTTGTCTTGAAACAAAAGTTTTTTTTCTCTTTTTTTTTACCTGACTGCAACATATAATTTTAGTCAGCTAACACTAAATTAGACACCCACTGAGATTTATTATGATAAGAACATTCAGTAAGCTAATTTCAAGATGATGACTCCTATAAATTCTTATAATTTATTATTTAGTACTTTGGTTTTTAATCATTAAGTACGTGAAGACTTTGTAGGTCAAACCTGTATTAATGAAGACAGTAATCTATTTTTCAAACTCTCTGCTCCTCACCCACCTTTCAAATTGTAAATTAACAGAAATATCTTTAAACATATGTAGAAGAACAAAGGGAAAAATTGGGAGTATTTGCAGCACCACTTAACTAACCATTCCTGAGACTGTGTCTATTAAAGCCAATTCCTCACAATTTTTGCAATTCTTACCAAAGGGAATGCTGAAATCAAACAAAACAAAAGATAGCCCTTAAATGAGCAATTTTAATAATCAGAACAGCAAAAATGAATGGAAATTATGCAAAGATAAGCACTAAAGTTTTCATTAGATTGTTACATTAGCACAAATGGGGTCATTTAGAAGAACTTTCTCTTGCTGGCCACAGGTTTCTGAAACTTAAATATTAACCATATGAATTTTTTAATAGGCAAGTAAAGATATGAGGGGGGAGACTTCTCTTTCACTCAGCCCATGCTCAGCACAGGCTGTCTGATGGCTCCTCTGTCTGGAAGGGACTGGAGGGAGCTCTGCTGCCCTACAGGCCTCTGACTATTTGAAATTCTCATTCTGATTTCACAGATGCTGGTCCTCAGCACATATTGACCTTTTACTTATTATGCTACATCTGTTTGTTTTTACATCTGATGTTTCATTGTCCTCCATTCTCTGGTGCTTTCATTCCCTGTGGGACATTTAATCCTTACAACAACACTGGACATTCTTTTCAGGAATGCATCAGGACTCTGAAAATCTGAATATGTCACCCACAGTACAGCACATTAAACTACTAAAGGATGCTGTAAATCAGTTGAAATGTATTTTTAGGAAGAGCTTCTATAACTATTGCAGATCTCACACACACACATTTATCTTCCTTCTGCTCTTGCAAACTTAGTGACTCATTTGTTACTGGGAATAATAGTTGTGTCATTTCTCCATGCAATTAATAAAGCTTTGTGCCATGGGCACCTAGTAAATGAAATTCACAACAGGAAACAAAGCCCTGCAAGAAAACTGCATTGCTAGAGCTGCACCAGGTTACAATGATTCACTGGTCCTTGCCCCTTTTAACCTTCCAACACATTACTGGGAAATGCTCAATATTGTGCATGCATGCATGAAAAAAAACATTACAAATAATTTTACTCAGACTGTAGACAGGCTCCTCCACTGTCAAAAATATATTTGGGTATGATGGAAATCACATGAAGAAGAGTCTCACCTTTACTCAGATGTATGGAAAGGAACATGGAGGAATTGCAAAACAAGAGAAAGGATTTAAAAGATTGAATCCTTTAGGCACTGACTGATTTAGCCATAGAAGAAAGCACTGGTGATGACCACATTATAACTAGAACTAGAGCAACAGACATTTCCTTGGTCCTCCATTATTTCCACAATATAAGCTCTAAAACAATTGTGTCTGGGGAATGGGTTGGGGGCCATAGGGGACAGGAAGGAAGGGTGGAAAGCAAGGAAGGAACTGGGCTTGATTTTGGCCAAGAAAATAAAAAGAAAGGAATGGAAAACTGCAAGTCAGCATCTCTGTAAATGTTCTAGACCCAAGAGGGGCAAACAAGCCACAGTCCAAATGGAGGTGAGGCATTAGTCACAAGAAAATGTAAGAAAGCACCTGTGAGTGCAGTCCTTGAGCACCCTCCCTCTGTGCTGGCCTCGTTAGCACCAGCACAAAGCAGCTACAGACGGACAGAGGTTTGTGAACCAGACTGACTCCAGCACCCATCTCAGTGTGAGTGGGCTCCAGGGACCCTCATCCATGCAGACAGCACAGAGTTATCTCACTGCACTTGCTTATCTCACTGCCTCCCCAAAGAGCCAATTCAGGAATCACTACAGAGATGAAAGCCTGAAAACTCCAAACATGCCCTGAATGTCTTCAGATCTCACTGAAGGGAGAGCAAGCGGCAAAGAAGACAACCAACATGAACAGACAAACTTTGGACATTACCAAGTTTTGCAGGGGATATATGTGAATGGAGAGCATTTCAAAGCCTCAAACCCCCAGCAGTGATGTATGAAGAAAGCCAAGTGCACTCACCAGAGCCCTCTGGGCCATGGTGTGAGATGGGACAATAAACCAGACAGGTTGTTCCCACATAGTGCCCTGCACTGGGAAATCCAGCTCCTGACAGAATCCTTCCTAAGACAATGCACAGTGTTGCCCCGAGTTCATCCATATTAGACCACATCCAATCAAAATCTACCAACAACGTATTAAAAGACCCCCAAAATTAGTGTTATGATAATTTGGATACTAATACTTTACACTTGGTGGGTCTCCCCTTCTATCACATCCAATAGCAAACCAAATTTATCATTCACTCACAAATCTTTAGCAAGGTTTTTACCAACAAAATGGTGGTGATGGCTAAACTGATGGCACTGGACCTCGGTGTGATCACTCAAATCAACCTCTATTTTTTGAGGCATGCGTGAAGCCTTTCACTCCTCTTTGTCTTAGGTTTCCAGGATAAGTATTCATGAGACAGGAGGGAAAAAATTCCAGTAAACAACATTCATCTGCATCCCTGCCTGGAGGAATCACTTCCAGGGAGCTCCATCACAAAAGCCATTTTGTTCTCGGCTTCTGCAACTGGAAGGATTCATGTCACAAGATTTTTAATATCCCAAAATGCAGGTTTTGAGACGATGGAGGGCAACTTCTTTTGTTTCTGCTGTGAATAAAACTGCTCACAGGGCAGCTGGTTTTGGGCTGCAGACCCTTCTTGCTGCGGTCTAGACCAAAACCAACAAATCTTTTTACAAAGGCCACTGCACAGCTGTGAAATGATAACTTTCAGGCACTGTGGATTTGGGTCATATTTGACCTAATGATCTAGAAGTGAAAGTCTCCTTAATCCCATTACTAATGCTCTGACTCATCCAGCTCCCGATTCTAAAAATGTCTGCTATATTCCTTAAAAAGTTACATTTTAATCTGAGAATATTAATTATATTTAAAGTTATGACTCCCCCATGATTTATAACCTCGCAGAAAATACTGCATTTTCATATGTGGTTTTGTAATTTTCACTTCTATATACCTATCATTTTCCATTGTTTATTTTCCTTGATTGATGGTAGGGCTTTGGAGGTTTCCCATTATGAGCCTTATAATTATCACTGGTAATAGAGAAGCTCTTCCTATTATATTCAGTGAGACTGCCCAAATTATTCATTGTAGACCATTGGTACAGGACTACAAGGAAATAAGAATTTATTTCCAGTCTCGGGCATATGCTAGATAAGAGGATGTATTTATTTCTCCATGTTTCAAAAGGATTAAGGTTTGAAAAAATAAATATCACTTAGCTTGTCAGCATGCAGAACATTATGGTGCTGAGTTTAAAGTCCCTTTCCTGGGTTAAGTACGACAAATCTAAGAACGGGAGGGGGGAAATCTCAACTATATCCTTACTCAGCTAAATAAATGAATACTATAAATTTTAGCTGTTAAGCAGGTTTACAGAACAGACTGCACAAAACTGTATCTTGGCTTTAACAGTATAATGTGCTTATTTAGAGAAATGCTACAAAATTCCAGAAGTCCTTGACCCTTGGCTATACCAAGAGCTCACTGAATACATCATCTGGGTTTTGCTTAATTACACATAATTAGGAAATGCAATTATGCTTTCAGTGTTACTCTGCCATTAGGAAGGAGTGTAGTGGACAGCAATAACATCAATAGGATACAGGTCTTGAAATGAAAAAGAATTACAGTTGACCTATACAAACAGACAAAACATAGGAAGACTACTAAACTTTAACATTAAAAAAAAGGCATTTTGCTCTTGGCAGTAGAAGAATTCACGTTTTAGAGGCATTTTTCCAGTCTTTTTGTTCAGAGCACCGTTTAATGATATGCTCATTTGCATCAACAATCTGAGTGTCACCATTTTTTTTCTCAATTACTTTGATATGCTAACTTTCTAACATATTTATGACCTTTTATCATTATTTCATATGCTGAACTTCATCCAGGCCACAGATTAGTGAATTACTTTAATTATGTCTTCTCTAAGAATTTAAACATTTTCTTCATGTCCTCCTCCCTGTGCAAGTGGTGCTTAGGCACCATGATTAGGAATGCTGTCTGCAATAAGCTCATTCCCAAAGCAAAATTTACATGGCTTGGTAACGTGGGAAGGCAGCTATTTCACGCCTTGATGACTGCCCACCAAAGAAAACAGAAAGTAGATGAATGCAAGTTGACAAAACAGATATAAGGAAAAGAGATCTGATCATCTACCACATCACACTTGTGCTGCTTTTGTTTATCATGCTTTAGCTGCCTATAATAGCAACCAGCTATAATAAAATAATACACTCCATTAAATAGATGCGTTACTTGTAATGTTTGTTCAGTGCTGAGGAATATTTCACCAAAGTACAGTTTAACAATATGGCATTTAGTCTTTCACTGGCCTTTGCCCTCCAAAACTTCCTGGTACAGGCAAGTGTGAGGTCAGCTGCCTTCAGTCCTGAGGGGTGGTGGTGGTTCAGCAGCGAGGCAGAGGATGTCTGCTTAGACTGTGCTCCCAATCTGCCAGGGAATCCTTTTCTGCCACTTTATGAAAGCTTTCCAAACCAAGTTCCATCTTGCAGGTCAAACACAGGCAAGAGTGACTCTCCCAAACGCAGCCTGCAGCCATTTGGAGGGGACAGAAACCCATGGCACAGAGATGCCGTGTGCCGCCGGGGCCAGCCCCAAAGCAACAGCAGGGTGTGAGAACTCAGAGTCACTGCCCCATCCTTTCACCACCCAAACCAGCCCCATAGCCAGAGCCTTCAGTGGGAGAGCACGGGGATACATCTCTCAGGGTGCATCCCACACGCTCCCAGGAGGCACCCACGCCTCCTGCCCCTGCCCTCGGTGCCAGCGCCAGAGGAACAGCCGCCCTGGGAAACTGAAGGTGAAGCTTCTGATTAAGGGCAGCAACGTTTTTTAGATATCTTTGCTTTAATCTCAAGAGCATCCAAAAATAGCAACAATTCTGCAGTAGCATTTCAATTAATATTTACAGCCTGTTTCTGTGTGGGATAAAGTCTTAAATACTAGAGCAGCAGGCTGATTGTGGGGGTTTTTAAGAATCTAACACTCCACAAATGTTATTGGGTTCTGTTATTAAAATACTAAACTGTGGCTATGCCTTAAATACCAGAGGCAGTTTGAACTGGATCTACTCCCATCTTTCCCTCAGTGTTTAGCTCTGTTGCCATGCACTCTTAAACTATGTTTTCTTCCAGAAGTAACTGCAAGAGCTAAGGAGGTGTGTGAAATGAAATCCTCTGTATAAAGTGCCTATCATTTTATCAAACTTTCAGAACTCTTTTGAAACATGCAGCAATCAAGCATCACATAATACATTTATAAAATAAATGTAATATACACTAGATGTAATCTAGGCTATTTTTATATCTAGTATATCTCTCTATCTAATATAAACTACTTTCATGTTATCAGATATAATTACTGAATATATTTACTATTTGGAAAAGAGTATAGCAAAGATAGAGATTGAAGATGAAATGTAAGGAAATGCAAGTAATTCATTACTTTAATTGCTTCAAGAAGCTACAATGATGTTATTCTGCTATTAAATAAGTTCCTTAATTAATGAGCCAAACCTACTGAAAAGAATCCTTAAACCCATTTTTACCAACAGCAATATATTTGACAAATGTATTTTTTGAAAATACAGGATACATGTGATAATTAATTGTAACAAATTTATTTACAAACTGCACAGCATTCAGGATAGGATTAAAATGGGTGTGAAAACTGAGCAGCCATCAAAAAACCCTTATTTTATTTCCCCATCATACTCCAAGTCTGTGCACTGGACAAGATTTTAGATTTTAACAAACTGTAGAACAAGATGTTTGGGTTTTAGTCTGCAAAGCTGTTCCACTGACACTGCTACACTTGTTTTTATATTGGGTCCTATACTTTTCTTCAAAAAAGTTTCTATAAATAATAAAAACAAAAACACTTTCAGATTACAAAAGGATTGTTCTAAGTACAAAGTGTTGTCTGCTACTCACTCAGCAGACCTCTATTAGACCCCCACAATTTGGCTTCAGAAATAAGTGGAGGAAAACCTTGCTGCACCTCCAAAGTGTTCAGCTTTGAGCTCTGCCAGAGACCTTTGAACAAGCTTTATAAATGACATTCATATTTGTCCATTTTTTGACTTAAATTGCTTTTGGTTCAACTGCATGCAGCACTGAATTGCCTTGATGCAATGTCATATGGAATGACATAAAACACAGAAAAAAGCAAGTTGCTGGCTAGGATTAGGAAAGAAAGGAGTCACGGCCCTTGTTCACTTCAGTAAATGTTGGAGAAAATGAAAATGAAACTTCTGTTAAGAGGTAATCTCTTCAAAGCTCGATAAGAGCAGGTGACATTTTACAAGTCTCAAGTTTTTCATGTTATATTTAGCAGGTACAATGAAATAATTTACATAGAGCCCAAGACTGCTCATGTTCCTTTTCTCTTTTTCAGAGTAAAGGGAGACATTCTGCAATTCATTGGGTTCTTAGCATGCAAGGTGAGGTTTAAATTCAGTTTCACTCCAGAGCAAGGAATCTCCACCATCTTCTGCCCACAGCAAAGGTGAAGGTGAATCCCAGAATTTGGGAGGAATGTTTTCACCTGCCCCAATTCTCTTCCTATCAGTACTTCCTGCACTATTCTTCCTTTACAACTAAACCACTTCTCCCACTACACCCCAGGTATTTAAATGCTGTGGACAAATTATTCTCAGAGATTAATGACTTTTGCAAGAGCAATCTCTCAATCTATATGACATCAGACAAGGCAACTGAACAGGCAGTGTAGTTTTCTGTATGTCTTTTGATGACATCAGACAGGAATGTGCCTTGTGAATCTGAGGCTTGAGGGACCCATTAAGAGCATCTGTAATTTGGATGCTGAACAAATTACAAATGGATCTAGTTGTGGTAGTTCACATCTTTCATGTATGCAACCAAAAAAAGCTCAAGAGTTCATTCATTGAAATAGGAGCACCCACAATCTAGGAATTTTTAAAAGACAGATAAAAATGTCTTGTTATAAGCAAAAACATCTATTTCCATTAACTCCTGGAAGGTTTTATAATTTTAAAATTATTTTTACATTTTAAAACCATCAATAAAATATTCAAATATTCAGTTATTTTTGGTGTTAAAATCCTTTAGAGTAACAGTAAATTACATTATATAGTGTATAATGCATATTGAAGATAGATAGAGCTAATAATTTAGAAGAACTTCATAACATGCATTCTTTTTCAGATAACCCCAAATTACTCAGAAATTGCTGTAATTCTCACATGATTATCACATAGTGATTTTGTATTTATAGTAAGATAAAATCAAAGAAATTTAGCTGGTATAAGCTTACAAGCAAACATCACTTCCTCATTTCTTTAAATACCTATTTAATAGTCCATGGCTTCCTAAAGCCTCACAAACATCCCCTGATTCCCAAGACTGGTAGGTGAGGTTAAGGCCTGGGAGAAGAGTGGAAGCCAGGTTGGGGTCAAGTGTTTTTAAAAGTACAGAGGCTGAATCCTCTAAATGACACTGAGAAAGACCTGAAAAACTGGAACCTTGACCTCTTCCTCATCACCAGGTCGTGTTTATAGCCAGAGCACAGCAGGATTTAAGGAAGAAAATATTTTCAAGACAGGTAGATTAAAATAGTTTCATTAGAACAGTGCAGCTCACTATTTTGATTTCTTTTTTCTAGGAGCAGAAAGCCAGAGTTTGATACCATTCTCACATTTCAGTGTGCGTTTTTCAAATCAGCCTAAGCAAGAATTCATACAAGTTTCATTATGAGTGGAGTATACAGCAGTTTTCAGCTGCTTTGGAAAGTTTGCCCTCTGCTTCTTATAAAGCCAAAATGAGGCTAACAGGAGAGTGAGAAGATTTTTATTTTCCAGCAGTAAGGACCTATATTCAGTGCCCCTACAAGGGTGACTCTGGGCTGCACAACTGTATTTTTTAATAAATGCAGGTATTTATATTATTATTATAATATCAAGAGGCTTGTTGAAGGAGATAGAACATTTCTGAAAATTAGAGTGAACAGAAATGGAAATGAATGTTCCTAAGCTGGCAGTTCCTTTTGGCAGTTTTTATAGTTATGCTAATATTAAAATAGACTGCCTGACTTCACTTGAATTAAGACTGATACCTGTAAGAAATTCAAGAATAAAAAAAATTAAACACTACAATGCAATGCATTGTACCCTTATATACTGCACACAATGAAATATGGATAATTTATTTTGGAGCTTAATATCTTCAATAGAACGACTGATTTGCAGGAGTCAATAAATATCCTTAGTCTGATATTTAAGAAGGCAATGTCTTCAACACCTAATAAGAGTTTTATCAAAGAAAAGTATATTAAATTTATGTATTAAATGAATGTCTCAAGGAGACAAGCAGTTCAGATTTGATCACACGTATTTTATTAGGTAGAGCCCCAGCTCTGTACATCTGCGTATTCAGCAGCAGGATTAAGCTGATGCTGTGAATGGAAACCGAATGAACCCTTTGCTTTGTTTCTGTGCAAATCTTTTATATTGATATTCTATTTCTGAGACAATGAGTAGCAGTTTTTAGTGATGAAACCCCATCTCCTCTGTCTGAACAGGCAAGCTGGGTGTGCAGGATCAGGAGGCAGGCGATGGGAAGCAGTGCAGCCTCTAGCAAGAGGTATTTAATTCACAGCAGACACTCCCCGGGTACTGCCAAGGATCCCATGCCTGAGGTGAGACCTGTGTGAGTGAATGCCAGCTGGGAACCAAGCAGTGACACACTGATTTGTGCCTAGAAAAACAAGATCAAATGTAGATTTCCTTCTGAAAGCCTGACTGTTGAAAATGAAACATTTGTGAAAACTCTGGACATGAAGTTCAGCTCCACAGACAACAGAAGTTCAGAAACCAGTCTCAACTCAAACAAAAGCAATGGGATTTTGCCTATCTGTAGCCATGCTCTTTTTTCCCTGTGGTAAGCATATGGTTGCTTTCAAACTCGGGACATTTTTGTCCCAGCTATGTCACAGATTTCAGGAATGGCTTTGCATAAGTCACTTGGCCTTTGTTCAGTTTGCAGGCTGCAGAAAAAGCCAGCCTACTGCATTTGTCTCTTTTTGCAGCAGGGAAATACAATACTCAGATGAGCATAATAATTTATGTATCAAGCAGATGTGCAAAAGACAAGATCACAACCTTTACATCCAAATCCTGTTCCACTAATAGTACTAACATCCCATCTAACATACTTGCTTCAGTACAGTGATACATTTGTTTGCAATGATTGTTACATTGCTTTTGATTAATAATTAAAGAAAGATGCCTAACCCAGGAGGAAATCTTAGGGAATGACAGAAACATCCATTTATGATGGCAAGGAGGTAAAGTAGTACAGCAGTCCCAAGAGAGCAGCCACAGCTCAGATGTTACCTCCAATACATGCTGATGCCATCCTGCACTGTCAAATAAAACTGAACAGCACAATAGAGATATGTGACCAAAACTGTCAGCACCAATAGGTACTGCAGAAATTGTGTTAGGAAAATGGATGTACTAAGATTCAATTTTTGGATTGTACAAAGGTTTAATTTGGTGACCTTGTAGGTCTTGTAGAACAAGGGAGAGACCCCACAGCATTTAAAGAAAAAGAAAAGAATAATCCATTTTTTTGGCAATGCATATTTATCTCTTTATTTGCAATCCAGCTGACTGACAATAAAAACTAGCCCATACAACATGATGGCTTTGTTCCAATTATCCCTTCTCCTTGCTTATGATGACCAGGATCACTGCTAGGGATTCCTCTGCACACACTCTGGGGGTGCAGAAAGGGAAACTCTCATGTAGAATTTTATGATAATGACAATACCAATAAATCTGCAGGCACCAACACATTTCCCTGCGCAAAGACTTGAAAAAACCTGGACAACTGAGTCCATGGATGAAATGGATGTAAAATTTCTATGTGATATTACTCTGGGCCTTTTAGCAAACTTGTGTTTCACTGGAGTCATGTCCACAGGGACTGAAAATGTTCCTACTGAGGCTACAGGTATGGCTTTATCTGTGTAAAGATTAAGGTTCTTTTAAAGATTAAGATTCTCTTAAAGATTAATTTCTTAAAGATTAAGGTCCACTTCTCATGAAAAATGGGCATGCTCTAGTTGTTCATTGCTCCCTTCCTGCCTTTTCCCACCAGCACAAGTGGCCACCTTCAGAGTCCACCAGCAGAAAGGTTTGCCATGAAAAATTATCTAATTCCTGTTGGTCTGTTGGATTAACACAGATTTAGCTTTTGGTGCATCATGGGTTTCAGCCTCTCAGGAGGGAACAGGGCAGGAAGGAGGGGGCATTTGAGAAGGAGAGAGGGTTGTGTTCTCACTCCTGGATCAGTCAGTCCATAGCCTTCAAGGGCACTGATGTTACAGCAAGCAAAACTTTAAACCTTTCTAAGCACATTCATCACACAGGTAAGCTGTGTTTTCCAATTTGGTGTGATATACGACCTCGGATTAATCAGCATGCATTGGAAAAAGAAAAAAAATCAACACATCAAAATTATTTCAACCACCTGCACAGTATCTCTTGATTGTCAAAATACATCTCTGGGCTGACAAATGGTAACAAGATTTCACATTAGAAAAAACGTGCTGTTGATGGACTTAAATCGTGCTGTCGGTTATGTACTGCTGTCGCCTTTTTTCACAGGGCCACTTAAGCAACAAAGTGATAATACAGTGCAGAAGAACCAAATTTATCACACTTCACCACAGTCCTCCACACTAATGCAGAACATAACAATCCAGCAGGCTCGAGTGCAGCTTCCTCCCGAGTGATCTTTTCATGCTTGCGCTGCTCCACTTCTCGTGCAGGTTTTGCCAATGACTTTCAGAGGGATAAAAAGCCTCTCCCTCTTCCCCTCCCGCTCCACAGACACTGCACAAGCACATGTGGCAGCACAGGAAACGCACTGGGGAATTAAAAGTCAGCACAGGGCTCTCTGCTGGTTCATACATTGTTCTCAACGAGACTGCAGAGGTGAACCTGAAGGTAGCTTTTGGCTCCGGAAGCAGAATTTAGGTTATTTATTTATTTGCAGTGATAGTGATGGAAGACCCAGAGGGCAGCTGCTCATTCCCCTTTCCTACGCTCTGCTAGCTCCAAACAGCAAACAGGCAGCACGCAGGCTTTGCCCTCTGCTGCAAGCCTGGGCAACACTGCTGTGCACAGACCTTTGGAGAAAGGACAGGTAGTTTGGAAGTAGCCTTTGAAACACATATCACATGGAATGTGTGCCCCACCTGACAGGACACGGAGTCCTTGTTGACTTAAGGAGTTATTGCAATTTACAGCTATCACTGCCATACATTCACCCCCCTCTGAGTCCACAAAATGCATTATTATTGGATAAACTTATGATGGAGTAGGTTCGAACCACAGTGTATTTGTGAAGAGTTGTTATTGCTAGAGCCTTAATGACAATCACCACGGCTGGCTGTAATTATCTGTGCACACCAAGGAGAAAGGTGGCAGTGAGGAGCTAGGAGAGATGACAAATAAAGCTCACAACAGCAGTAAATATCCCATCCTGGTGTTACACAGTGGCCAGACAAAAGGCTGGTCAGCATTTGGTCATGTTTCACTTGTTTGCTTTTAAAAATACTACAAAATTATTTTTTTTAATTGATAGAAGTGAAAGGATGAAACTTCATACATGACTTCTAGCCTAGGAAAATAGCTTTGTAAAATGTCATTAACACTAACTCCTGGAATGGAGCTGTCCTGGAATCCTTTCTGTTTAGTGATGTTGGCTATGTTGTGTTTGAGTGAAAAAACACCAGCCCTTTTGGAACAATGTGTTTTAGAAGGAGGTGGAATAGAGGTCAAATTTAAACAAAAAAGAATAAAAAAGCATTAAGAATGCAAGTCTGTGTTTAGAAGCTGAAAACAGTGTACATTTACTTGATTTTTAATATCTTTATAATCACAAAATTTAGAAGCTGCAAATTCTGTACATTTACTTGATTTTTAATATCTTTATAATCAAAAAAATATTAAAACTGGCTCCTGTGTAATGCACATCCTCCTAATATATTTATACAAAATCTGCACTTATTTATATGAACAGCATTGAACCCATATGACAGAAGCTGTTTGGCACTTTGTAATTCTTCATTGGCTCCTTGGTTATTAATATTTTCATATTCACAGATATTTTCAACCCTTTATAAAATTACAACATTAATAGAGAACTAGATATAAAGTTTATACATGCAATACTTAAGTTCTGACTTATAATGGTAAACCCAAAGCACTTCAAAGTCATTCTTATGTGTCTCAATTTTCCTAGCCAACTGCAGCCTATATATTTAAGTTTATGCAACCTCCCAGGGCCCTGACAATGACTAAGCACAATAGGGACAGTTAAGAAGGGCGTAGGGAGAAAATTCACTCTGATTTTGCTTATTTTTGTTGGTTGAAGGCAGAACTGTCACCTTATTTTAATGCATTCTTATTCCCTACCTCACAATTCAGATAGAATGAAGATATAATAACGTGATAATCGAGTGCCTTCACAGAGCCCACCAGTGCATTACAACTCCAACATGCAGAATGCAAACATCTGCTGGCATCATTAAACCATTTCTATACTCTACATACCCAGACTTGACCCTGTGACCATTTCTACCATTAGATTTGAATGACCTCAGCAAAAGAGCTGAAAGGCCAGAGTATTAATTCACAGAACCACAAGCTCAATTTAAGATTTAATTTGAGATAACTAAGAGCAGCTGAAGGTGTATTCAAACTTATAAGTGCAGAATAAAAGATCTTACCCTGTTTTTCAAGTTAAATATAAATTCAATTATTTTTAACAGATTTATTCACAACTTTACAAACAAGGCCAGGGTTCTTTTAGCATAACTCCAGCTTAATATCTGGCAATATGATGCTTCTGTTTAGCAATTTTTTTTTCTAATTTATGAATGTCTTTCCTGTAGGGATTTTTCTGCATTCTGATTATATCCCTAAGGGGAAAAATGCTTCATTTATGAGCTATTCCCACCATACAGCTTTGAAATGCTCACTTTTATTCCATCCTAAATTAGCTAAAAGCCTTTTTGCTCAATCAAGATGTTTTTACATCTAAAAATCTTAACGCGACAATTAAAATATCTGAAAAGTCTTCTGTACAGCGCATAACAAATGCCAGAGCGTTGAAGATCTGTGCCCATCTGGCTCTTTGGTAGGTTTTAC
This sequence comes from Erpornis zantholeuca, assembly GCA_013400515.1. Classification (NCBI taxonomy): domain Eukaryota; kingdom Metazoa; phylum Chordata; class Aves; order Passeriformes; family Timaliidae; genus Erpornis; species Erpornis zantholeuca. The sequence goes on along the minus strand of VZTN01004343.1, from coordinate 135,499 downwards.
AGTGCAGGCTGTACAGACACCTTGTGCAGGTACAAATACACACACTTTGTGCACGAAACCTCCCAAATGAGAGCGGCACAGGGAGCGCAGAGCTGTGCGCCAGGACCTGTCAGTGCAGCTTCACCTCACTCGCTCCCTGACCCTGACACACCTCCTGGAGATTCATCCTGATACCCTAATCCTAAATCTGTTCCATTCATCTGCTTTTTTTTGGGGTTTTAAATCACCCTGCTTACTCGGTCAGCTCTCCCTCGTGCTGGGAGATCAGGGTGCAGGGATCACACAGGAATCAGCTCCCTGGCCTGGCGCTGGGATGAGCACAGCAGTCACCGCTGCTGGAGTCATGGTGATGCCTTAGGTTTTAACTTTTATGTTTTTCAAATCCTGTACTGCTAGTGTAACTCTGAAGTTTCCTGTAGTTTGTTAAGTGCTGTTCTCTAGGCTAAGATAGACAGAACAAAGCCTCTCCAGCTTGTTCTCCAAGGACACCCAGACCCCCCTAGGCCCAACAATTGCAAACCACAATCTTGGGGACAGGGGGGCAAGCTTGGGCAAATTCCATCCTTGCCTGGCTTCTGCTTGGGGAATTGATGCTGAGATCCAAGTGGGAAGAACTCGGGAGCTGTCCTTGTCCATGTTGGGATGCACTGAGGCAGGAGCCTCTGGAGCCCAGAGTGTACCTCTGAAGGCCTTTCCAATCAAACCCTCCTTGATTCCTTTATTCCTGTCCAGTCTCTGTTTCTAGGTAGCCAATTTAAGGCATCAATGGAGACACCACAGTTCTGCTTGCCATCAGGACAGGGCTCTGCTCTGGGGGCCTGGCACCCTCCCCAGCTCAGGGATCACCCCCAGCACCACTGCACTGACACAGCTCAGGGATCACCCCCACAACCACGGCACAGACCCAGCTCAGGGATCACCCCCACAACCACGGCACAGACCCAGCTCAGGGATCACCCCCACAACCACGGCACAGACCCAGCTCAGGGATCACCCCCACAACCACGGCACAGACCCAGCTCAGGGATCACCCCCACAACCACGGCACAGACCCAGCTCAGGGATCACCCCCACAACCACGGCACAGACCCAGCTCAGGGATCACCCCCACAACCACGGCACAGACCCAGCTCAGGGATCACCCCCACAACCACGGCACAGACCCAGCTCAGGGATCACCCCCACAACCACGGCACAGACCCAGCTCAGGGATCGCCCCCAGAACCACTGCACAGACACAGCTCCCACCAGCACACCTGGTCCAGCTGGGGACCTCTGGCAGGACTTTGCCCCCAGCACAACAGCGCAAGATGAAGATTTCATCCTTCGCTGCTTTGCCACTGGCCTGTCATCCCTGAGTTCACAATGGAAAAATGCTTTACAAACTCTTGGATCACATCTTTAATTATTTTGTAAGTAGAAATAGCTACAGAAATGATATGGGTATGTCTACGCTGCCCTCAAATTTAATTTTAAATCATCTTTTAAAATCACTGTTGTTAAGCCAAGCATTTTGCAGATGAGCAACTGCAAAGCCTGATAAGCTTTACTTACACTTGACTTTAGTCTAGGACACAACAGAACAGAGTGCAGTGTACATTACAAGATTTGAAATCACCTATGGAAAATCAAGCATTATGCTGAAGGGAGAGGAAATCTTCATAAAAATTACAGTGACTTTTTAGTTCTGTGTGAAAATGTTTTCTAAATGATTAGGACATGATACACACGGAGTAATAATACAGCCCAAATCCCAGTTCACCAAGGTGAGTGTAACACAGACCTGTTCAAAACAGAAATACTGCTCGGATTTTTCAGACAAAGAGTATCCCCTCGTCTGAACCCCATAATCAAGAGGTAAGGGTCAGGCACTCTGCTTGCTTACCTGAGGGCAAAACAGGTATGCAGATCCATTTAGCAAAATATCATACATATCATCAAAATAGCATATCCTACTTTTTCTTTTCCCATGCTTTCTCCCTTACACCCCTCCCTGCTTTTGAAGAAAAACATTTATCACTTTGCTCCTAGGTGCAAAAAGTGACTATGGTTAGGTAGGGCAGGTTAAAATTTTCTTTGACTCCTCAGCACATTTGTCATGCAGGCTGTCTGCCTGCCGAGGAAACCTTTTCACCTCAGGCTTATTGTGAAGACATACCCCATGAGAAAGGAATAAGGTGAAAAATGATGATGTCACTAGGTTGTTGCAAGGTTAGCACACCCTTAAATGGAGTAATGGTAAATGAAGCAGCTGCTCAGCTCCCTACATATATATGACATTCATCCTTCCATCCTATAAAAGTGCAGGAATCTGTGAGGACTGAGCACAAACTACTTGTTGACATAATTAGTGCTGGCTCAAGGGCTCTCTCTAATAGCCAAGTTGGCTGTATTTTGCAAGCTTTCATTGGCAAAATTCAAGTAAACTTCAGCCAAGTTCTGTATCTATTTTGTTTTGTGTCTTATGTGTTTCCCAACTTGGAAAAATGAGCCAAAATATTCTGGTAGCTTTTCAGTTCTGTGGTAGTTGGTATTTTAAGATGATACTGGCTTTTAAAATACACAAATGTTTGGGCAAAGTGTAACTCTCTAGGAGGAGACAGAGACTATAAACTCACAAGAAAAAATATAGGAATAAGATTAATTAATGAGTCTTGGCTTGCTACTATCTTAACAGCAGACTTTCTGCATAAGCACTGCAGAAGGCTTTGAATCTGTTGTCCCATGAGTTTTCCTCCAGCCAGATAAAGACAAAATTTTCCCAAATAAAAGTAAGGAATCTAAAGAAACCATTTTTATATAATTCCTTTTCTTCTTTGCATTCATTAAATGTTGAAAAAAATTGTACCCAATTTGATTTCTGCAGTTTCATATAATTGTGTTTGGATCGTGGGACAATGAATACTTATTTGCCTTCTGCGAAAAGTTTGTTCTAGTTTGCCAAAATTCTTCAGTCCTGAACTTTTAGTTGCTCATAGAAAATAATTTATGCAAGAAGGACTTTTTTTTTTCTCAATTTCTTCACATTACTTCGAGTCTGCTCTACTTTGAAAACAGTTCCTAAATGTCTTGGTAAGCAAAATTAGATAATGTAGTTTCATAGTGCAATTTTAATTTAAAGGGACGGAAATCAGTTAGCTGTGCAATTACTCTAACTGTAATGCACATTCTGTTACATTGCTTGGTGACAATAATCCACCCTTGGGTCATATTCAATTGTTTCCCTTTTATCAGTGACATAATGGGGGACTCTATTCCTCACAGTAGTTCATAATGGTTTTACTAAAACACTCTTACAACTGTTGCAAATATTAACACATTCCACCAGCAGAGAAAAGGCCAGTTTGTAATCAAAGATAAATTTTTTTCTTTTCTATTTTTAACTAGATAAACATTTTCATGCTGCATATAAGATGCAAACCAAACCCAAAAAAACCTTCAAGGTGAAAATCTTTCTAAATATCCCAGTTTTACTCACACTTTTCTGCTGTTATTTTGAAAATGGCACTGCTAATGACTTTCTTTGTAAGATCTCATTTTCCACTTCCCTATCCCTGCCACAAATCTGCCCCCAGATGCTGCCTGACATAAACCCTGACTCAAGCCCAGGAGGTACAGAAACACTGCACAGTTAAAGCACACCAGCAGGAAAAAACACTTAATGTAGGCAACAAGAATCTTTGTATTGATTGGATTTGAATCCAGGTACAACACACACCTTAATTACATATTTGCATAAGTATTAAAAGTATTTCCCTATGCAAAAATATTGTGTATATGTGTATAATTATGTACATATTTTCTGGATTTCCGTGAGAAAAGACCAGATTTCAATGTTATGTCAACATTAAGCTCTTCTATAAAATGTGTGCTTCAGCATCTGCCTTGTGATTAGTAACAGGCAAATACACTTAAAATGTTTTCCTGTTCGATGACCAGAACTATTTTGACAATAGTTCTTTTGATATTACATTCAACTGCACTGTCTCATGACTTCTGTACTGGGTTCATCTTGTGCATTGTAACTGTGCAAATTAAGCAGATGCAGAACTCACCCTGCTGTTGTAAAACCCTGGAAAATGACAGCATGTTTTGTGTTCCATGTCCCAGCAGCAGTCCCAAAACACTGACCTCTACATTAGAAATGATACACTATTTTTATGTGGGTCTATAGATTTTCCTCCCCCACCAAGAATATTATGCACTGACAAACAAACATGCATTCACACATTCTGATAAGAGAATCACCCAATAAAAATTAAGTGATAACATTAATCCGTCATTAACAGCAGACCTTTCCTCTACTGAGGCAACAGAACTAAGCATATGGCATATCTCAGGGAGAACAGCAAATAGCCACATTCTTGAGATAGCATGCAATTTTCTGGCTTGTTTAATAAACTCTGAACTACATTTCAGGCAGGACAAGACAAATGCCCAAGAGAAGAATGCGCGGATTCACTTTCGCAGAAATTTCTTTCTAAGCAACAAGAAAAACAAATAAAAGAAATAAAATGCTGTCAGATAAAATATAAGAGGATGTTGTATCAAATCAACAGATTTCCTGAGAAGAACTCCATCCATCCCAGCAAGCAGTCCTTGGAAGGATTATTTAAAGTAAGGGATGCACAGGTCACAGAGACCAAACAGATTCCAGCAGGAGGTAAATCATTCAGGTTATTTACTCACACCCCCCACCCCAATATGTGGTGCTGCATTTACTCTTCCCTATCAAGAAAGTAGGATATGAAAAAAAAAGTCCTCCTGAGGGCTAAAAGTTGCTTTTGTTTTCCTAAGATTTAGAAACTCTTGGAGCAGTCTTTTGGGATTCTCACAGCTTTGTGCTCACTAACTGCTACGATGTAAACACAAATTGTATTTTTCATGTTTGCTTTGCTCTATTTATTGTATGATTTCATACAACAGTAAAACTCTGCTCCCCTCCTAACAAGCCCATCACCCTCACTGGTAACTGTGCCTTCAAACATCTGCAGGAAGAACAGAAATGGCCTTAAGAGAATCACCAGGACCTTCCAGAGGGTCTGGCAATATAAGGAGGGCCTGAAAGAATAACAAACGTGGGGTGGGTTACTGTGAAGTCACGTAAAAGTCTATTTCTATTTAAGTTTGTGAGGACAAACATGGTGAATCTCAACCTCGAGAAACTTGCCCATCTGCCTCCTCAACAGCAGCATTGCTCAGAATACAGAGGCACAGATTAAAGCTGCACTTTATGCAAAGCAGACTATAGAAAATGAATACTTTTCAGACTATTTACACAAATTCAACTGAAGAACTAATAAAGCCTTTTACATTAATTGTTCACTAATTTTGTCTCATCTTATATCTGATGTGTTAAGTACTGCTGAATTCTTCAGATTATTACTTTTAAAAATAAATGACAGTATAATTTTGCAGGAGCAAAATGTTATGAATGCTGATAAATGGATGAGAATAATATAATTTGTGTCATTATTAGAGGATGTATGCTCACTATCAGAAGTGCTTTCATGACAAGGAAGGTATTGAAATTCAAAAATATTTAATAAAATGTAAACCTTATAATCTTCCAGGTATTTATCCTGCTGCTAATTACTTCCAGGGGGCCTGGCACACATGTAAAAGAGCAATGGATATCAGCAGGGAGCATTCACTAACTCAAAAAGTTAGAAAGACCAGTTTCCCTAGAGATAAATAGCTGTTAAATCTGTCAACTTAAACCTTAATGCGTAACATCTAAAATAATCTCTATTCTCTTTACAGACAGCCTGTATGAGAATTAATGCAGTCATAATCTGGTAGACAGCAACTAGCAAGAATTTAAGAGATACAAGATTCTTACCAGCTCAGCCTGACCAACAGTTTTGTGAGATCGATGCCAAAATTGGCTGTTCCACAAATGAATAATTTTCTCAGAATATCGGAACACTTTTAGCTAAAGTCTCAAGTGATGGAGTTTTGTCTCGCTATAAATTTGCAGGGAAATGGTTTGTGTGGATATATTCCCACATGAAAGTGTGCATCCAGAGCTCTGCACACACCTGCAGGCTCTCCCAAGGGAGCTCGCTGCTCCCAACACATTGCTCAGATCAGTGGCAGCTCCCAGTGTTGCAGCCTTCAAGGTTATTAGTGCAAATGTGTATTCTTAGAATGTCCTACTGCGTTTCTTCCCAAAAGAAGGATTTTTGCCTCAACCAAACATATCAAGCAGTCCTTTTAAAGTGAGAGCCCAGAGCTTCTTGTATCAGCAGTGACTGAAGCAGGTCCAGCAGGAGGTGAGCCTGGAGCTGACCCAGGCTTTGGGATTAGGGGTGGCACAGGGAGGCACACTCTGGGATGCACACATCCATGACACAGATGGAACAAGCAGTGCCTACAGGGTCCTAGGAAGTGCTGCTCTCCAAAGGCTGCACTCCAGACCTGTGCAGTAACTAATCCAGACAAATGACCCAGTCAAAAACAGCAACTGTAAATGGGCAGTATTTGCTGACATGGCACAACTGCAGGGAGAGTCAAACGTGGAGGAGGCAAAAAAAGAGAGAAAGAACAACAAAACCAACCCAAACCCAACACTAGGATTTGGGCCTCCTCCCTGACTTTGCTGACACAATGCTTGGAATTGATGTTGACACATGCAAACTACCACACATTGGCTAGAAGTAAACAAATACCAGATAAATCTGATGAATTTAGAGCAGAAGGAATTCAAAAAGGATCCTTGGGATAATGGTGAACTCATAGTTTAAAAACAAAAGGTGAAGTGACAGGGAAAAACAGTGAGAGCCAACACATGTCTTCTATTTTACATGCTTATACCCCCAGTTGCTTAGAATGGGAATGCATGTTCAGTGAAGTTAGAACAGGATTATTTAATTCTCCAGCAAAGCCCAGCCAGGATATTGTGTCATCACCTTATAAAATGATATTAATATAGCACTTGAAAAGGCATTAGGAAAAGCAAAGAAGCTGATTCATGGACTAGAAAGTGTGAGCTTATGGGACCTAAGTTCACATAGCTTAGAAAGAAGATATTTAAACAGGAATTTGAAGATCATATATATATATACATATATAACAGAAACCTTGAAAGTAAAAGAAGCCAGTTGCACTTGCCTTTTTAAAAAAATACATTAGGGACAATAATAAAAGCTAAAGAAGATACACATTTCACATAAATTGAGGCACTCTGACATAAAGAATATTGAAGAACAAAATACCCTTCCTTAGTCAAATGAAGTCTCACTTTAGCACTTGTCAAGGACATGGAGAGAGGTAATTTCTAGTGACTGAATCTAGGTCATACACTCTTTCATGCAAAAGGCAGAACTAAAATATTAGATGGAATAGTAATTAAGCAAAGCCCAGAAGTGTCCAGTTGTGCTGGGAGGAGCTCAGAGAGCTCCTGCACTTCAGGGAGGTTGCAGCTCTCTGTGCTTTGCACTGCTGATTAATGCAGGGATGGAGAGAAGCCAGACATCTCTTTTCTTCCTCTCATTCTTAGCACTATCTCCTTCTGGGACCAAAAGTCTTGACAGGATATCCCTGGGCACCACTTTGCCTTCACCTGAGCCATGGGACACAGTTCAGAATGGTTCCAAGACTGGCCCAGAAATTCCTCTCCCTTTGCCTCCTTCATGCCAGCACCAGGTACAACTATAATCTAACCCAAAGTGAGTCCCTATCTGCTAAAATAAAAGAGTGCAACCTTCAAGTGCTCGTTCATTTCTTTTAACCACCACTTTTCAACATTAAGGATTATTAACTTTAATGCCATTGGTGAGAAACTTTATTATGTTTTCAAGAAATTGCTTTAAATCAAAACTGCAGATAAGGCATTTTTCTCCCCTCAGAATTACATGGTTGTGTTGGCAACCAGCAGGAATCCATTTGAGCAATAGAATTACCACCTCCTGGAGGTGAAAAATGGGACAAAAGCAGGAGGAGTGTCTCTTCTTAAAAGTCAAAGGAAAAAGGGCAAATCAGGAAGGAATAGAAGCCCTGGGAATGGGAAAAACTAAACAATCTGCTGTTGATTCAAGCCTTAAGGGAAGTTATCCTAACACAACACAGAAGCAGTCTTGTGCAGAGATTTTACAGCAAAGCTGCAGACGTCAGACAGAAAAAGTAACTCCCCCCTTTTCCATTCCAATCCCAGCCCAAGATCAGTATCAGGGTGAGATTGTGAGGTCTTGGTGAATTCAGCAGGGCTGGGCCATTTGACACCAACAAGTCAACCCCGAGTTTCAGTGGCAGAGGTGTAGCAGCTGTCATGACCACGAAGGCTCACGTGGCCACAAAGATTTTCCTGAATGAGCTACAACTCTTTAAAGTGAAAACATGGAAAATGAATAGAGATATCCCTGTCTGAGATTATGATACTTGCAAGAACTTTTTAGTGCCTGGATTACAATACACAGCTGGCTTCTAAGTATCATGAGCATAGGGAAAGTTAAAAATGTGTCATGCAATCAAGGTTTATGAAGAAAAACAACTTTTGGATTCCGGATTCGCTTTCCTCCCACAATTAACAAAAAGTTTCTATAGGTGTGCAAGAGTCAGAAACACATACATGCTAAAATTTGTATAAATGTTTTATCCCAATAACAAAAAAGTATTTTGTTCTTAAGTTGAAATTTCATTTTAAAGCTTTTGCAAAATAACTCTCTGCTGGCCTGCTATCCTGTTAAAGCTTACAAAGGTCTTGTATCAGAGTTATAAAGGCACTGAAAATAAAGACACTTTAATGGACATTACATTAACTATGGTATTCTGAACAAGGTGCAGCAGTATAGACCAGTAATATTTCTTCTTGGACTAAATGTACAGCACGGTGTAGGCAGAACGCATGGATAGTCACAAATCCCCAGCATTATGCCAAGATGACAGAGTACTTGTCTTTTTTTGTTCTTGTGCTGTAATTTATCTTAAAAAAAAATGGACCCAGGTTTTCCTGCATACTACGAAAGTGTCCAGGAGAATGTCATAATGGCATTACTCCTGCTAGAAAAGCTAATCTGCTTTACACTGTCCTCCTTTATGAGGTACTGTCACTTCCCAGAAACAAAGGTATCCGCATAACACTTGCTGAAAATAAGTTGTAAAGCACTGTCAGTTGCTCTGCAGAAAAATGCCAATTATATCCCATGCTTTTCTTTCTTTAGCTTACAATATATGTAATGTTTGATGAAAACTGTGCCATGGCCTCATTTAGGCCCACATGATACAGATGTTATGCCATTCTCAATGGTGGAAAGAGACCATGTACACAGTAATAAGGATCCAGCAGTGTCCCCGCTTGCAGCAGCCAGGTGCTTGCACAGAATGACATCTCCAGTCAAAGCAAAACCATCATTTTGCAGAGTGTACTATTGCCTCTTTGGTCATGTACAACACTGGCTGTCATTTTAAGACTAGAAGTATTTCAGTCTTTCATATAATGACTTACTCAACCCATCTGATTTTATTCTTAACTTTGTCTTAAATTCGTTTTAGCTGATGTCTTTATGGTTTTTTATATTTCCCAAGCAAGATTTAGGGTATCTCAACCAAGTTTTATACTGAATACCTTGAAAAAATAAACTCCATTGATTAAAAAAGATTCCAAAACTCAGATGGAAATTTCATAAAGTTCATCATATTAAGACCTGCTCATACACACACACCTCAGTATAATTTCTATTTGTTTCCAACTATTTGTATTTGTTTCCAAGCTTCTTTTCTCTACAGAATCTTTAATTCCCAGATTTGTGGCATCCCAGTGGAAGAGATGACTCGAAACTCCCACAAGATCTTGTTTTCCTCATTCCCATTTCTTAAACAGAATATCTTAATACAAACAAGTTTGTAGAGGCTAAAGGTGACTAAGTAATTTAGTTGTAGGAAATACATTTTCACAGAACACACAAGAATATAAGGACTATATAGAAATTAATATCTGGAATTCAATCATACAACACCAGAGGACAGTAATGTCAGAGAATCTACCTTACTGAAAAATTTAGTGTTTTTTGTCTTTGAAACCAAGCTGTTCTGTGAAAAGGGTTTTTCCACACTCCTAAATATAGAAGCTAAAGGACATCACCAGATAAGAGGAATTTAGCAATACCTCTGGTAATCAGTGTCACTAACTGACATTGTAAACAGTTCTGAATAGCTTATTTGGGGCCCTAAAAAGAGGCTTAAAAAACCAAAACTGGTGGGTTTTTTTCATTTTAGAATACAGCTATAAGCTCCCAAATCATTCTATTGGCTGGGAAGCATAAGTTTCCCTTATGCCTCCCAGCCAGCTAAGAGGTTCCTAAACTGAACAGCAAGAAGAGCAAGAGGTAAGGCAAAAAAATACTGGGGGAAAGGACACTGCAGACCACAGCCTGGGTATGAACGAGAAGGAGATAAACAGTCATCACTGAGGACAGTAAGTGTCTCCAGTATCTCTCAAGATTTGCATCCTATTTGAAAAGTGTCCCCAAACCCATATCTGCCAAAATTCCTAAGAGCTAGAGTGGCCTTGTCTAGTCTAAACCTTACATAAAATCTTCCTGTTCCCAAATGCAGGATTATATTCCACAGTCTTTTTATTTTGGCTGCTTGCATTTGTCCTCTGTTTGAGAGAAAGGAGAATGACCTTGTTGGGGATCTCAGATCAGTGGCCACTCTTAACACAACCTATTGCAACCACAGGAATCTACATCACAATATAGTTACACTGAAATATCATATACCTTCTAGCCTGCTGAGATTAGATGGCTTTTTTTTTTTTTTATTTTTCTTTTCTTTTTTTAATGGTTTCTCCAGACTTTTAAGTTGAACTGTGAGCTACTCAGTGCCAAATGTTAGTTCTGTTCCTGCCAATTTAACACTGCTTAGTTTAGGGCTTTCAAGTGATTATTTTAAAAATATTTTCTGGTTAAGACTACATATCTGCCCCTCTGAACATCTGTTTAGGAACAGAACACTGATAGAGAGAATAATTCTGGTACACAGAAAATATCTCCTCTTTCAATGCATCACATAAGCTGGTATTTTTGAAAAATAATGATGACTAGATAAACCTAAAACTTTTATCAACATTGTTCTGTTGATCCTGACCACGGGTCAAAGAGAAGCCAGTGGATAGCAGTAATTTATATCCTGATGTTATAACATGCCCCTTTGCTAAAGTTTTAACAAAAGCACTCCTATCAGTTTGCATTCAAGAACATTTGCTGTGTTCTGTAAAATCGGTCAGTTCAATTTAGTTCTCCATGTATTATTTTGCACAATGCTTTTCTAGCTGTTTTTTTTTTTTTTTTCCCAGGGACTTGCATTTCAGGGATCAGCCTGAAAGGAAAACCCTGGAAGAAATCTTGAGCATGAACACATCCTGTATGAGCACACACACATGCACACTTCTATTATTGCTCTGTCACTTGGCTCCTAATCCATATTCCTTCTACACAGACCCCCAAATAAATCCATCAATAGAAGGAGTAAAAGAAATTAAAGTCCAGTATCTGATTTTCTCTCTCTTAGAGTAAGCTCTTCCCTGGGAAGAGTTGGCACTGTTCAATTCAGGCTGCACATTGCTGCCGTAAATGATAAAATGTCCTAGGAAGGAATGTAAATCCACATCCCTGGTATTTGATACATTTAAATCAGGTCATATAGTCACTGTTATTAATTAGAAACAGTGTCAAAGTAAAAACATTTTAAATAAACCCAGGGACTGAATGTTAAAGCTGTCACTTTTTACACGGCCTCATGATTCAAGGATTAATGGACCTTAAAACAACCATAAACCACCGGGGCCCCTGTTCAGGTTTGGAAGAATAAGAATAGTTTTATTTCTGCTTCAGTCTGCCAGTCTTAAATTCATTGTGTGTCACTGGGCACTGTAAACACTTTTAAGTATTGTGACACTGTGGTACAAGATGCTGCTAATCTGTTTCCTGCATGACCTTCACCAGTTCCACACCTTGCAATTCACAGAAAAAAAAAACCAAACCAACACAGTAATGAAAAATATGTTTAAAATACAGACCCTGTATCTGTATGCAAAAATACTGACTGATAAAACCATAATAATACTTGAAATACTTAGGCTTTACTTTACAATACCTCTTCAGAAAAGAAGCCTTTTCTGTATACCTTTTTATATTTTCAATTGCAACTTTTCACCATCTGCACTAATGGGTGTAAAGTGTAATGTAAAGCGCTAGAGGACTTGTGAGGTAGGGACTTTTCAGAACAAAAATGCTGCAATTTGGAAGCAAGATCAAGTATGCAGAGTACATTTCTGGAAGGCCAGCAAAATGAAGTAATCACTACTATTTAACAAAAACAAAACAAAAAAAAAAGGGGGGGGGAACCAAAATAACAGTATCCAGCAGTGCTATCATAATGGGTGTCAGGAGCTGTGATTACACAGGAATTAAAGTATGTGCAGCTATCACTAGATACAGCAACAGGATACCAAACTAAATGAAATAATGACAGATAAACAGAAAAAAACTCCCATTATTTTATTTTTAACCCTATCTGATGATAGGAAGGTCAAATTTTCTGTGGTTTAAAGATCAGAATAACACAACTGGGAGATTTGAAGGTTTCAAATTCCAACCTCCTTCTTAGAACTGACTTTCTGACCACCCTAAAAAGGTACTTGGTCAGGTTTTACTTTAGTTGCACAACCTGGAAAACTGGGAGCAGAAAGCAACTGTATTTAAAGCAAATGTAGCATGTGAGTGAAGCTTAACTTGGTACATAAAGTACCCATTAATTTTCACTATTTTCTAGTATATATAATGCCTTTCTCTCAACTGCTTATCAGCTTGGAACCACAGTGCACTGGCTACAGGGAACTTTGCCTCCTGAATAGTTTGACTCACTTCTTTCCTAAAGTTTTTTCTGCATCTATTTCAAATGTTACTCGGTTGCCAACATAATTCTCACAAAATAACTTAAAAAAAAAAAGAAGTGGGGTCAGGAGGAAACATCAACTTTATTAGAAAAACATGCCATAAATTTCTAGTAATTAATGTGATCAGGACCTACATTTCACCACCAGAGTCTATACTATACAAAATAATTCTCTATCAATTGCTTAGAAATAAGTGGACTGACATTATAAGGCAGATAAATACTTTTGTCCTTCTTATTCTAAAGGAATTTAATTTTCATCATCAGAAAATAGTCAAATGGTTTCTTTTGAGTGTAAATGAATAATTTGCTTTTAAAAGCAATTTTATTATTGACTCTTTACTGATAGATACATAGATATACTCAGACCTTTTTTCCTGAATATTCTACCTATCAAGGTAACTTTTGCTATAAACAGCATTTTAAAATTATCACATAAAAAACTATCAAGCACTAAATTAGAAAAAAAAAAAAAGAATTTTAAAAGTGATAGTTAAATTTATGAAGCAATTCTGCTGCACTCAGAGACTTGCTGCTTGGCATGCAAGCAAATTCCACAGTGCCTGTGTGCCATGCAGGTGAAGCTCTTTGCACAGTATTAAAAGGTGGGAGAAAGGATGAAAGCACCAAAGGCTGCACAATTACAGCCATGTGCAGAACACATGTACTTTGGACTTAAGCTTGTTTGCATGACTAATAGAGATAATATTGAATGTCTTCTCTCATTTTTTTTTTTTTTTTTTTGGCTCAGTGCCTCTTTTGCTACCTCCAAGAGCTGTTAATTTTGTTCACTGCTGAGCAAAAGTCAAAGTCAGAGTCTAAACAGCTTGTAATGAGTTTTCAATGGCCCATCTCACTGAAATTGAGGGCAAAGGAGCAGCAGACTTAGACACTGTCAGCCCTCGGAATTTATTATTGAGGGAGCAACACATTCAGTAGAAAATACATAGAGGAGGAGCTGAGAATTCTGGCAGTTTCAGTTTTGCACTAAGCCTTTAACATAGTCTGTATTACTTATGTAAATACCTTGACAACACAGATAAACACTCAAAAATCAATGCAATGCAGCTCAATTAACTGTGCAATGAGATTGGTAGGAGAGTATGTTGCAGTAACTTTATTTGGCAGCTACTTAGTGCTCAAGTTTTAAGTCCTGCTCCAGAAAAGTGATTAATACTTTGCTAAATACCTTAAAGTCAGGAGGAAACTGGGGGTTAAGGGTGCTTAGCACTGATAAGGAGTCACTGATAATTTTGTGAGTCCCTAGTGACTGTTTTTATGGGCTGCACAAGGAGGGTTCTCTGCCTCGGTGGCACAGTGCCGATGCCTGTGGGACTGCCACACTTCACCCACTGCCACAGGGCTCGAGAAGAAATGTTCACACTTCTGTCTCCTCGAGTGTACACTTGGATATATTTCACTAACCTCTGCTATGTGCTTCTTCATTTTTCTGCTTCACATTTTAATTCCTGGGGGTTTTTGTTCCTTACTGATGCTCCTACAGACCGTGAATCCTATTGCTCCATCATCTCTAGATCTCTGATTGAAAATTACAGCTGGAAGTTAATTTCTCTGCTCTTATTCTTTCAAAAACAAGCAGTAAAGCTACTACTAGGGTTTCCACACTCAGAAAAGAGTTCTCAATAGAAAATTTGTGTATCTATAACCACAATCCTTTCTCTTTCCTGGAAGTCTGCAATTGAGTTCTTCCTCTGCAGTTGAGGAAGACTTCATGGTCAGACTTCATGGTTAGGCTGGTGAAGAACAACACTCTAAGATTTTTTAAAAACTGAAGGAGTAGCCCCAGAAGATAATGCATGCAAGAAGCAACATAGAGCAGTGGATGAGATTAAAGGTATCAGTGATATATTAATTCTTATTCTGGATTAACTAAACAGACATTTAGGGTTTTACATATCACAATGTCTGTTACCTTAACCCTTCCCCAATTTTGACTGCAGCACAAATACTCCAAGTTGTATTTACATACACTTCACAGAGCTTCCTTTTGTTCTTTTTTTTGTAACATATCCATAAAGAACTCTGCTTTAGCAGAGTATTTTAATGCTACTTTTTCATGCATCACTACTTACACAAGGAATAGGGAAGAGTCAGCAATCAAAAATGTAAGGCTTTGTTTGGCTTGATGTCATTTGGTTTAATGCCTATAAAGAAACACCTCCAAATCACATAAACTTCTGATCCAACATCAACATTACTATGTTCCACTCTTCTAACATTACATAAAACATGTTCACTACCTAGAGTGGAAAGTTTTTGCCTATTATAAAATTTTTAGGTTTTATCAATTATAGAAATTATAGTCATGTATGTATTGAAAAAAGTATTTACACATCATTTTTGGCTAAAGTACGAAGAAAAATAGGCAAAGTGAAGTTCTTGAACTCCCAGACAATGTATTGTCCATATTCAGAGGGAGGGAGAGACTGAATTGTCTTCTAAGAAGAAAACAATATTAGAAGGACAAGAAAACTTTGCACATGTCCTTCAATATTGCACAAAAGCACAAGGAAGAATTGTATGAAGACCGTAATAAATGGGTAGAAAATCGCACAACTTAGTATAACTTACTGGGAATATATTCAACTCCTCTGAATTCAGTATTATTGACAAGCATCATATTCAAGTAATTGAAGTTTAAATGTAAATAAATAAGAACTCTGTATCACCAGCACCAGGATTCACTATGGAGACAGTGCTCCACAAAACACAGCAAAAGTGGATAGAATATGCAGCAGAAAACAGAGAAGTACTGGCAAAGGGTACTCAAAAGCACAATAAGAAGGGAAAATTTAATTGAAAGAAAAATATTTTATGATGTTGCTCAATCTTTCCAAACATCTCAGTCTACATATTCCAAATAAACCCCTTAGATTCTGAAAACAAGCACCTTGTAAGAAACCACACGCTTAGCATACTTTGAAATTTAAATTTAAATTCTTTTACTGGCAAAAATAATGCTTAACATGTATTTGGTGGTACCAGATAAAAGGGTTTGTAGAGTTTTAGAGGAATGTCACATCCATCCTCTTTTGCGTATGCATCACATAATAGCCTGTTTTATATAGGACATAAGACCTTTTCAAAAAGGGCCTTGAATGAATAATGTACTACAGCGTTGTGTGTGTCATCACCTATAATAGAAGAGTCTCTTGCACCATGTATTAGCGAGGGTAGATCTCCTCTGCAATTCTATCACCACATAAAACACCTCCCAAAATTGTCACAGTCGGGTCAGACCAAGCATTCCAATTGTTCACCATTTGCAGTTTGCCTTCCTCTCACTCCAGGCGTTGTCAGTAGGCTCCGGATGCTCCTGCGCCATTCAGCAGAGAGAGCAGAGCAGCAAATCATTCCAGCACTGTCTGTTCTCTGCTGCTCCTTCCCAAGGACGCCAGCTTGCATGGTGCACTCCACAGCAATGTTCATTTCCCACTGATGCCTTAGGGTTTAACTTTTCCATGTTCCCAACCCTGCCCTGCCCAGTGTCACTCTGCAGTTCCCTGGAGCTCGTTCAGTGCTGTTCTCTCATGCTCACACACACACAACAAAGCCTCTCCAGCTCTCCAAGGACACCCAGACCCTCCTGGGCCCAACAACTGCAAACCACAATCTTGGGGACAGGGGGGCAAGCTTGGGCAAATTCCATCCTTGCCTGGCTTCTGCTTGGGGAATTGATGCTGAGATCCAAGTGGGAAGAACTCGGGAGCTGTCCTTGTCCATGTTGGGATGCACTGAGGCAGGAGCCTCTGGAGGCCAGAGTGTACCTCTGAAGGCCTTTCCAATCAATCCCTCCTTGATTCCTTTATTCCTGTCTGGTCTCTGTTTCTAGGGAGCCATTTAAGGCATCACCACCTACACTAAACCGAGGAACAAGCAAAGTGTGACATATTCCAGATGACTCCCAGCCTCTCAAACAGTGAAAAGAGAATATCCTCCTATTGTTACAAACCAAAGCAGGAGGCATGAGCTTTTCTTCTTCTGCTCAAAGCCTTGACACTTCCAGCTTTACAAGCAGAATTTAAAACACCATTTCTACACTGAAAACCCACCTAATTCTAGGAGCAAAAAATTTGGCCCTACACTTCCCATTTCACTGTTATGCCTATGTTGAAAAGCTCCATTTTTTCCCATGGAACAGTGAACATTTATACAATCATTAAAAGCTCATCTTGCACCATATTTTTATCCTTCTCAGTTTTAATACATTTTTATAATTGCATTGAGGATATTCTAACTCTGTTTTTAGTGCAACAATAAAATTTATGAACCATGACAAACGTATAATATCAAAGATCACCCGAAGAATAACAATGTGCACGTCAATAGAAGAAACCTCAGCTTCTGCTTCATAGGAATTTAGGATTGGGAAGGTGATAAATACTTAAAATAGTATTCCCTTGTTAACTGTGAAATGGAGATATCTTTTTTTTTTTCCTAAGCAAATGGAAACATGGTCTTGTAAAAGGCAATTTCTTTGCAACCATGCTGTGCTGACAACTTTAGTTTTAATGAAATTTAGAATTTTTAAAAATCTACTTTGTGTGCAGATTTTACTGATATTACCATTGTGCTTTTTGTATAATAAATGTGCTATCTAATTACCTTACAGATCTTGCTACACAAGACCAATTTCCAAAACTATATTCCTATTTTTACCTGTGCAAATTTCTACACACCCCCCACGCCTTCCCCACAGCTGCTGACAGCCTCCTGCATTAGCCTGTTAGAGATAATATTCTCAGAAAGTAAATGGTTTTCAATTAGAAAGCCCTTACAACCAAATCTTGTTCTCACATCATATTATTGATTATAAACTCATTTACACATGCAATAACTAAAACACGTGCATGAAAACTTACAATTTACTAAATCCTAGTGGAGTTTAAACCAAATATTTCCTAATTAACACACTGTTTATTTGAGATTGTGTGTATATTTTCAGAGTTTCCTTGGTCACAATTCCTTGTTCACAATACAACATCACATTTTTAAATAAATCATGAATATGAGGAGGCAGGGAAAATCTATTTCAATACTTAAAGTTCTCAGGTTATTCTGTCTCCCTAACATATCAATTTGTTTTCTCTGGATAAGAAAAAAAGAAATAAAGGAAAAAAATATCCTGGTAATGTTCATGCAAAAAGCACAGATAATCTACCCATTTTTTTAAACAGTTATTGTGACAAAACGGATTGAAAAGGTATTGTAGATACAAGAATACATAAATGAAATGCATCCCACTGGAAAAGCTTTTTTTGCTCACATTGTCATTTACAGCTTCTGAATTAATAGACCAAGAAAGGCACCACAGGCACCAACAAAATGCAGTAAAACCATTGGCAGCCAGTGGTGTCTCAAAGTTTAATTCCCCTGGGGAGAAAAGGACACTGCCTAATCTGTATTCAGTCCTGACATTGTCCACATCTGATATGGAACATTAGCTACTAACTCTCTCAATAGACTAGTGTCCTTCAGTTTATATTACTTTATGTTAATAGTAGAAAAATTACACACAACATCATTTATCATTGTTACACTGGACTATACAAGCCATAGCTTATTTTAATATATTTATTTACCCTTAAGAGGAACAGAAACTTAAATATATATCTCTCAATCTATATAAATTTAAAGATAAGCTTATGGTGCCAGATTCAGTGCAGAGCTGCAGAAGGGATATCCCCCTTAAAAATGTGTTTTAATTGTACAAATAATCTCATGAGTAATCACGATGCTGTAATGTAAGGAAAGCACTTTATTCGTGCTGTAAATCTTACAAAATCTGTACATGAAATTGCATCTCAATCATAATTTATTGTTTTATCATTTTTTTTCCTTTCCCTCACAGGCAGCAGCTCTGTAGCTCTGTCTTCACATCCTCCTTCTCCCTCAGCTAACTGCCCTTACATTATTTACCTACAGCTCAGGTAGGCAAGCTCAGTCCCCTTTAAAGGGAAAAAAAATGCAGTTCATGAATCAACAAAGAACCAGGATTTGATTTTTTTTATGGATTGCAATCTACATCTCAGTACATCTAAATTTCAATTAGTCTGTTTAAAAACACTCCTGCAGTCAGTGATGTGTGCTGTTTGCCTGGGCTATCCAGACAAGAAAAAAAAGACAGCAATGATGAAGAAGCTAGAGACAGACAGAAATCTATACTCTATTAAATGTATATTACTTTACCTTTAGAATTTAAAATCTAAGAAGTCAAATTAATGATGGATCTGTTTTCCAGAAAAGGTACTTATCTACAATCATCCAATCACACTGAATTTCAGATAATAATTCCTGCATAAAATTCAGGATTTTTTAATTGCTAATGGGGACTGGTTTTTTAATTCATTTCATACAGAAATGTTAATCTTAATTTAAAGTTTCAAGCAATGGAAAATCTAACACATAGCCACAAATACATTTTTTTCTAAGAGGTTATACCCTTCCTATTATAAAAATCCATCCCATTTTCAAGTTGAATTTGTGCAACTTTGGATCTTATTCTATCCAAGTTCCTCCATAAAGCTTCAGTGCTTTATCAAAGTCTGATTGGTTTTAGAACAATTACTCTGGATTAAAAGGAAATTAAGTAGAATAACTGACAACAGTAGAATATCATTGGATGTTGGGCACTCTCTGATTTTACTACTTACCAGTAATTTTTCTCGCTGAAGTGCACCAAAAACAAAAACAACCAAACCCCTCACACATGTGATTCTTCAGCATACCAGAGCCTCTCTCTGCAAATACTCACTGAGACATTTCCTCAGGTCAGGTTTTTCAGACAGCTTTACTGAGCGAGAATACTCCAACATTTCCCAAGTACAAACTAAGTTCAGACCCTGACATCCTGTTGAATATTGCAGCATTTGTCAAGAAATCACGACCACAGCTTCCTTGTGGCAAGGAGAGCAGGTTACGAATGAACCTCTCATGCCATAAAGCACAAGGAGGATCAGATCCTTAAACAGTCAGAATTTCCATTTCACAGCACTTTTTCCCAAGCAAGAACAGAGTGATAAATTCAATATTTGACCTTAGAATTTGTAGGGCAGCAACAAAAGCATATATTCCATCCAACAAGATCTTAAATCTATTTCAAAATGAAGTGTTCATGCTTAAGATTGTTTCGAAATTTTTTTTCTGTTACAAAACAACTGAAGTCGTAACTTAAGTGACCAAGTGTGATTGTACAATGTCTGTTCACCAAAAAAAAAACCCAAATTTAAACATGACAATTAAAGATGAGAGTTTGAACACAAATGTTATCACTAACTTACAGTCACAAACACAATCAACTTTCCATTGGTGGTGGTCATTTATTATTTGTATTAAAACATTAAAATGGGGGTAGGAGGGGAGGGGGAAGCAAACTATTAAGATAAAAGACATTAAAAACTAGATGAAAGAGGATGAGGAGGAATTGGTCAGTTTATCCAGGCAGACAGACAGACTGGTAGATGGAGGTTCCTGCTGCCTCATTCATTAAGGTCATCTCCTGACCCCCATGCCACTGAGGAAAAGGCAACAGCTGTTTCCAGTATCAGTGGTAAGAATGATGGAAGTGAATTAATCCACAGATGGAGACCAGCACCTGAAGGGACCAGTCTGGTGAGCAACAACAGCCTTTGCCTGAGAAACACACTTAAATGTTACCATATGGAGCGCTAACAGGAGACAGAGGGGAATGAAGAGCTCTGCACGTCGTGTTATTGCCACAAAAGCTTAAGTATCGTATTATTGATAAGGGTAACAAAAAGACTGTCTGCCTAGGCATTCCTGATTTACAATTCATAAGCTATCAAATCGGCTAAGACGCCTTAATTAAGAGAAACTAGGTGATTAAATTACTGAACTGAAAGATTCCACCCAAATAAAAGTGTAAAATAAGATTGCAAGGGAACGGAACCCAGAGATGCAAAAGCCCCATTAAAATCTGAATCAATTCCTCCTGATGACATGTTTTTCTGACTGAAGATGCATCAGCTGCTAAGCCAATATGACACTTCATGTTAGTCAAAAGGCTGAAAAGCTGCAATCATGTTTTATTAAAATAACTACACACGCTGGGCTGAGGGAGAGTACCAGGATGCCAGAAAACAAGAACAATTAATTTAATATCTCTGAACTCTTACACATAGCATTTCAAACACCAGGATGTAACTGTCTATCTTTATTTGGATGTATTTTCTACACGTGGCCTCTGGGTCTTGGGGGAATAGCAGACTGCAAGAAACAGAGCTGCACTATCAGAAATGCTGAAAAAATAAACCTCAAATATATTGACAGAGCTGGACAGCAAATATTTGGAGGTCACTGGCCAGTTTCATGTCTCCCTTATGAAGCATAAAACCCACTAAAATAAGGAAAACAAATGCTTGTGGTTAGTGAGTCTGTGTCCTGCAGCTCCAAGGGCTGAGCACAGCTGGTGTTGCACCAGGGCAGAGCAGAAACCACCTCTGCCACCCAAAATTGCCACCCAAAATTGCCACCCAACCGGGGCAGAATTTGACAGACAATTTTCACTCTCCCAGCTGACAGCAGGTTTCCTCTCTCCGGACATTTTGCCACAGCCAGAAATTCAGGATTAGATCAGGTGAGCAGGTGTGAGCCCCCACTTCTGAGAACAGGCATCAGTGCTAGTGCCACACTACTCCTCCCTCACCCTCTTCCACCCAGTTTCATCCAGAATAAGCAATTCCAAGCCTGTAAAAAGCACGTTCATGTTGCAGAACAAATCAGAGGTTTTCCTGGATTTTTTCTCCCTGAAGTGTGCCCCCAGGGTGTCAGCTCGGGGACCATCAGACTAAGAAGTGTTAGTACACACTAACTTCTAAGGGTTTTTTTAGTGTTTACATTAAAACAAAAAAGTTTTAGAACTAAGATGACAATAGATCTCTAAACTGAGACTCAGAGAAGATTTCAGCCCATTCAAGCAGCCTTCAATGGAGGAGGAAGGTTTACCTACTTTAAACATACTTTTACATTTCAATAGGTTAAAAAAGCTTCACAGCAAAATGAAATTTTGCAGGTCATTTACTGATTATTAAATCACCTTCATTTATTACCATACAGAAAATAAGCCACTGTACTCAACATGAGAGGTAATCTTAACTGCTTAGCAATTTATTCAAACACTCAGAAGTGAAAATCATTTCTGGGCTGTTCATTCATTAATAAGGGCAGATGGATGGCAGTTTGAGATATTATTTAAATATCTTTGAAATATAATTCCTAGTTTATATAGGTCAAAGAGGTTTCCCTGTTTACATATTCAAACCTGTGCAATATGAAGAAAGATATATTTCAAGATGTGATTCTGTGAGGAGATTCAGCTTCTGGGCTAAAATACACATACACATAGAACTAAATTAAAACACAGAGATACACAGGATTTTTCCTGCCCTGTATTTTTCACACTGCAGGTTCCATTAACAGTGAACTTATAAAGTCAAGGCAGCAGAGTGCAGCTGTTCTACAATGCCAAGTACATATCAGGAATATGACACTGTCCTTTTCAAGAAGCACCTTTTATAATACTTTCCAAGAGTTTTCTAAGAGTTCACCAGTCCCAACTGGGAAACAAAGTCTTTCCCACCCTTTGCACGTGGATTGTATAACAAGTGCTTGAGTGAGGGGATTTGTGTGCTGCAAAGTATTTTTACAAAGTATTTTGCCCTTGTAGAAGGTGCCAGTTTGTGTAACGGTGTGTTGTAATGAAAAGGAAAATGCTTTCATAATTTCAGAGCATTTTCTCTATTGGATGGGGGCAGGGAGGCAATGTTTAAGTACATCAACTATGTCTCTTTAATTAGGTCATTAATCAGCATCCATGAAAGCTGTTGAGATGCATTTTTTTCAAGCCCATATGCTTAAACTTTAGACTAAAATATCTTCTCAGCTCTGAAACCAATAAAATACTTCCACCATTCCTACCAGAAAAACAATCTGCATATCTACCTGTCACTGAAATTCTTCTAGGCATAGTCTTTCCTCAGTAGCTGTTCACCTCCAACCTTGGCCTGCTGGAGTCCAAGAATAACCCAGAGAGTTCCTTCCCCATACCCCAAGGGGAAGCTCTGCTCTCATCTGTAATGATGTAAATCCCAAGGAACTTATTTACATCAGTGGAGTCACCCAGAGGTCACAGCAAACTATTTAGCTTCCTTTCTTTCATTCTTTTGCTTTATCCATTACTTACATCTTTAAAAAAGCCACATCAGGCACTGTAAACTCAAGTATTTTCAGCAGAACTCAGGCTCCAAAATTATTTGCAGTTCCAAATGTGGCTTTAGAAGAATTCTGCACAAAAACTGTGCTGCAAAAACCTATATTGGCTCACGGAAGATAAAATGCCTTCTCACCAGATTACGAGACTGAAAGGGAGCATTCGATTTTCTAAACCTAAGCTATGTAACACAGATCACTGAATTTTATCCAGTTTGTTCTGTATCCAGTGCAATCACTCACATATGACTAAGGCACATTTTGCAGAAACAGCTAGTCTTGAAAGATTCATAATTATCCCTTTTTTACACTACTATTGCTGCTGCATATTACTCTAAATTAATGGGAACAGAGAACTGGAAACTAAATTCAGCTGCAAATGCCACGAAACTTCACACAGTTCATAGCTCCAAGAACTTGCTTTTTGCTTTGTAACAAGCATAGTTCATGTCAACATCCCAAAGAGTGCAGCAGACAAAGAAATCTCCCTTTGATGACATTGAGCACTTGGGTGTTTATTTCAAAGGCTTGGAAATGATTTTTTAGACATTGTTGGGACTTGTCTGGTGGATGTCTCCTTACAGTGCATCTGGAAAACAAGATCCTGGATTGGAGGAGCTACTGGCTAAATTGAGGGAGTCTTTCCCATCTATTCTTCTACATAATCCAGATGCTGTAACTCCTCCTAGCACAGGAGGGGATTGCACATCCCTTCCCCAGCAGGCTGGGAACCCCAGCTCTCAGCACTACAATCCAACACACAGGAAAGATCATAAAATATTACTTAGGCAGAAGTTGAATGAGTAATTAGGCATCTTGGCATTCCTGGGACTCCTTGTAGGAGGTGGCAGGGTTATTGAAAAGCAAAAGGAAACAGGGCTTAAGAAAGGAAAGCAGAGTGAAATTAAAATGCTTGACAAATAATTATTTTGGCAAAAATCGAATAAAACAACAACATTCTAACTAGTCCTATTTTAGACTGAACTATCACCCCACCAGAACACAAATATTATCATGGTACCCCTATTACCAATAATTATTTGTCCTGGTGAATTGTGAATATGCATTTACCAAAGGATTTCTGAAGAGGGGGAAAAAAAATCAGCTTTCCTAAGACAGAAGAGGGAAGAAAACTAAGTTAATAAATCATTCTGCCTCAGATCTCTGGAAGATGTGTTAGTGATGATGTTTCACACTTTTGGTAATTTTATAGCTATTGGCTTAACTTATCTATTGTCTGGCACCAAATTTCAATTAGCATTTGAAATTATTCAACCTGTCTACTTAAGTGTATGTTTGTCCCTTTTTCTTTCAGAGCAGAGCTTTCCTTCTGGAGACATGTATTGAACAGCTCTTGCCTGACCTATGGATTAATCAGAATTTAAATACTGTATTATTTCAACAGGCACTTCTAATATCTGTGTTTCCTGCCATGAAATGTAATTAGGGAAAATTAATTTACCAGGGGACCTCTGAAGCTTTACCTTCTTCCCCACTGCTATTTGCACTGGGCAACAATCAGATGTAATTCCTTCTGTTCCAAGTGTATCAGAGCTATCGTCCCCTGGACTGCCTCAGAGCAGGAAATGTCACCCACTATTTGGAAGGTTCACAAATGTGACATTTTCCCAGTAAAACCGAACTGCAGCAGTCAGCTCAATCGGTTTATCATTGTTAATGAAAACAATTGGAAATACACTGAACATCTTGTTTCATGACTTAAATCAGTCTGTAACTATATTAGAGATGCAAGCCAGTGCTCCAGGACAGATTATCTCCCCGTGAGTCTCTGATGGAGCTCTGCTGTTTGTAAATGCAGCTGGTGCTTGGTGTTGTCAGGTAGGATAATAAACGAGGTACACCTCAGTTCACATCCCTTGCATCGGTTTTCATGTTATGTTCTTAACCTGTATCATCCTTTCTTTTTCAACATTGATTTTGATCTGGAGGGCACGCAAAAAAATATTCAGCTGCAGTGAAATGTTTTTATATGCAACTTCAAAAAGTGTTTTTTTGCAGCCTGCATTCAGAATGGGCTGCAGGCCACCCTTTGAAAATTCATTATTCAGGTTATCTGGAGACAGAAACAAGAAACATATCGAATCATCTGCGTGGTGAAAGCAGCCCATCTTTTACAATTGGGTTCTGAGGATTTTCCCTGTGAAACAAAGGCCAGACCACAGGGATGAGTTAGAGAAGTGTGTTCTATTTAACTCAACAGTGTCAGGCATATAACGTGCCCTTTATATCTATAGTTTATTTTAACACATATCAAGGAGACAGAAAATTAGTGATCAATGTAGAAGGGAGCATGAGGTTTCATTATAAATTAATGGATGAAGACTCGGATTTCAATGATGAAATGAACATGAATCTTAAAAATTGTCTGTCTTTATGAAACAGATGAAAATTATTACAGTATATAACTTTTTGGTGACATTTTACTGCAAAGGGCATATTGTTACAAAATTTAGCAATGATGTAGCTAACAGAAATACTGCAGGGATAGATAAGATTATTTATGTAACATGATAAAACACGAAACATGGATGTATCTGACTCATCGGGTTGCAGAATGGGAAAAATACTTTGCCCTGCTCAGAAGTGAATCCTCCCATTAAATCAAGGAGCAGCACAGATGGGCCTTACTGGGAGCCAAGATTGCCCACCAGTAGCCAAAGCCAGTCCATCCAGTTGTGTTCTGGAGCACAAAAATTTAATGGAAATAAAAAAGGAAAAAGAAGGAGAAAATACAAGAAAGGTTTTTTAGAGAACCTCTCTTGGGTATCCACTTCAGCGGCAGAGTTTTTCCCATCACCAAATTTTCCCTGCAGTGACACAAAGAAGCACTGATACCTGGATTAAAAAATCACCTACTGAAAATGAAACTGAGTAAAACACATCTGTAAGTAGAGAAGCTTCAACACAGAACTGGTGGAAGATTGCTGCAAAGTAATTCTGCTCCCCAAGCTGGAGCTGGATGGAGAAACTCAGCCCCAGAAGGGGCCCTGGCTTAACATTACTGGAGGCCTGGAATTAAATTCAGATTCTGGAATATTTCTAAGATGGAAACATCACATACACAGATTGACTTACATATAGACTTGATTGACTCACAGAAAATAATCACTAGAATACAGAAAGCTCAGAGTTAACAGAAACAAAAACTTATCATAAAAATACCATCTTCATTAGCTAAATGAATCTTGGCTATAAATTCTTTAAAAAAAAATCCCACACATCAAAATCAGACTGACTTATATGCATAAAATTTGGGCAAACTCAACTGGACACAATTCTGTAACACACATGTGATAGAGAAAATAGGTTTTCACACAGAACTAAGGTCAAAATTAAGTTTTTCTTGGAACTAAAACTTCAGTCTTACCTAAGAAAATATTTTCCCACATGTAAGTTTTCAACACTATTCTCCCTAGAATTTCATAACTGAGTTCAGATTAAAATATTTGCTATCCTTAATTAATTGAACCTATATTCCATCTTCATCTTGTTTCTCTTCCCTTGTCCTTCCTTCCTATCTTGCCAGGATAAACCATTGTTACATTTGCAAGCTCCAACTTGACTCATACCACTGTGATTTCCTTTAAACAAACAAAAAGACAGTAAAGGAAAGAAAAACAGAGAGAAACACCTGCAAACTATTATAAATTCTGAACCCACCCACACAGCCTGTAAGTTATAAGTAAATGAAAGTAAGAAGATTCAAAGACAGAAAGTGGGTTTGGGGTTTTTTTTCTTCTATAAATACTGGCAAACAGATGATACCAAAATCTTTAAGAAAATATTTTTCACCTTTTTTTTGGTGCATAAACAACAATTTCTATTTCCCTCTTGGACTGGGGATGGTTCAGTGCCATCTCTGTTATCTGAGATGTTCATAATGGGCTAAACCTTGGTGGATGAAGGTGCATGATCTCAGGACTGTGCCAACCACATTCCCCAGCAAAGAGGCTTGGGATTTATGATTTTCCTGGATGGCCAATTTTATCACACTGATATTTGTGTTGTTTATCAGACCAAAGAGGTTCTCACTTCCTTTATACAACTGAGAAAAACTGATCAAACAAAGCAGGCAATTCCATTTTTCTTAAATTTGAGGCACCTTTGATTTGTTTTGTACTAAATTATTATTCATGTCAGCATCTGGAAAATTTATTTTGAAGAAAACAGAAAACAAAAGTTATAAGCTCTATTCTATACCAATACCTCACAAAGATCTTTTGTACTGAAGCAGTTCTACAAGCTTCCATCGAAACTAATTTTGATAGGAGCAGAAATTAACATTGTTCAGCTATAAACTACAATCTAATGGTTAACCAGAGGTGCTATGGTGGGTTTCTTTTATCCAGAAGAATTTTGCTCTGGACGTGGTAAGCCAGGTTTTCACCCAGTAAATACATAAAGCATTGAAAGTAATCTAAATTATTGTTCCTTGGAAATAGATATAAAGCATAATAAATTCCGTTTAGTACATTAAGATTTACTATTTCATTTTTACAGCTGATCTATCAGCATTCTGTAAAGCTGAGCATCTCACTAAGATGTCAGTGTAAAGAAACACACTTGAGTATGGAAACACTTATCACTGTAACCGAACACAACCCAAGTAAATTAATTAACTCCATTGCCACAGAACATACTGGAAGTTCAAAATTAGAAAACACAGGATAATTTTTCTTCACATATCTGCCTTTCTGTTTAGCTGGATAAAATTTAACAGAGCTGTGCTTTCACTTATTATTGTGCAATAATAAAGGCACAGAAGAAATGCTCTAAAGGTGAGGGAATGGTGCAGCATTTGCCTTCATGTAAAATAAACAAAGGAGGCACTTACAAAATATGAATGCCAAGAATTAAAGAGTCTGAGCCTGGCCACGGAGAAAAAGTATATTGAAAAATATACTGAAAGGATACAAAAGTACACAGAAATATCCATTTTAAAAGAAATCTAAAGTGTTGTGAACAAAAGAGCCATCCTTTAAGATTTTTCCTCTGAGCTTTCAGCAGGTCAATAGATAGACAGACAGATAGATAGATGTTACTTTGCATATAAAATTGTCAGCCTGAGAGCATTCGGAATTAGGACCATGCAATGTAACTTAGAGCAATAAGTAAGGCAGAATTACATGGCTTAATATGTGTTACAACCAATACTGGTGAGCCTTTACTACTTTTATTTAACTTTATTACTTTCTTCTCTTTGTGCTTTTGTTTTCTAACAAAGCATTTATTTATTAATTAATTTTTTTATTTCCTTATTTACTCAGGAGTGCTCCCTGAGAAGTCAGTCCTCTTTGCACTCGGATGTGAAGAATCTGTGAAGCCACAGGTCTATAGTAAAACATCAAACTTCATTGTATGAGTTCACCGCCTGCCTCTTGCATTTTAAATTAACTACTGGCTCAGACATAAATCACTGCAAGTTTTTAAAGTTTCCAAATTATTGTCTAAAAAACTAATTTAAAATCCAAAGTGTAAGCAAAGCAGCAGCTCAGTCAGGGGAAGAGCTGTGACTTTTGTGCTTTATTTTGTTGCAGAAGGACATGGCTCTCTGGGACCTCGGCCTTCCCAAAGTGCATTGGCTGTTAAAAGCCACCACACACGGAGAGAGCAGCAAAGTTTATGAGGTCAAAAAGTGTTCACCTACCACAAACCACAAAGACAGGATCTTGGTGTTGGTAGCATAAAAAAAGACTTTTCACACAGACCACAAGTTTGACCAAGACAGAATGAGTTCTACAGGACAGGAGCCCTGGCAAGCCCAAAGGTGCTGCTCAAGTAAACACAACAAATACTCCAACAAAACTCCACTAAAGTACTTAAAAAGAGGAAGCAAGGAAGCTCAGGCAGCTTGCTATAAAACAGCTGATCAGAGCTACTGAGGCTGCAGTGCTTTTCTTCAAAGAGTTCTTAATATTTCCTGACCTAGAGTACTAATGGTCCCCTAAAATCTGTCTAGGAGAAATAAAAACACTATGACATTATGATGACCGAAGAGAAGTGCTAATAGCAAGTCCAGATTACAACTCACATGCAATTTCCCTTGTATACATGTCCTTGTGAGGTGGTTACACACACTGTGTGCACAGCAGTAATAATGAAGCCTGTGCTTCAAATGCTCTGTGCAGCACACTTTGTGTAATAGCAAATGTAAAATACATTTTCACTTAATCTGTGAACCACTTATATTACTTACCTGCAGCCAGCCATTAACTGTACTAACACAGCACTGCTTGCTTAAAATAAATATGTGCACATCATATGTGCATGTATTGTACCTATGTATTTACGTGCACAGATATTATATATGCATGGACAGAGAGATGTATATGTATAAAAATAAATTTTTAAAAGAAAGTGAATAAAAAATAAGGTTTTCTACAACTTTGTTAACAGACTACTTTTAGCCTCTATGACTTATTGAGACTAGGGAAGCTCAATTTCATGGCTGTAGGATTTCCTACTCTCCTGTCTCTGAAAACCTCTCCTCACTGAAAACATTTTCTACACAGGCTGATGCCTGTGTAGAAATTTCATATGTATGTATCCATGTGTATCCACAGCCATAAAAAACAGTACCTGAAAGAAATACCATGAAAGCTGCAAGTTTCCATTTTCACTTTTTTGCTTTGTTTGAAGCCTGTGTTTCCTTGGATAGTTTACTTATTTACTTTAATGCATTTCAGGAAATACTTTTCCAGGCTGTTAACCCCAGAGCAATCCCATCCAGGACAAATTCTGTTTGCTTCCTAACTCTTTATTTGTGAAATATCATCCACTTTTAATGTAAAAGATCCACGAGAGATGTTACCAGGGCCTGGGCTCTCTTGCAGAGAGCAATCTGAGTGGGGTGTTTGAGCCAGGACTTCTACAAGGCTCGTGCCACCTCCCTGACCTGTGCTGCTGCCAGGGACCTGAGCAGTTCTGCCTGTGCCTCCATGGAATAAATCTGCAATGGTGATTATTCCATGCTCGAGCCACCTGTCCTAATGAATAACGTTTCCTGTGTAGCCGTTCCCAGATATTGGAGTTGGCTACTCAAGCTTGAAAGACAAGTGGAGAAATTAATAACTGGTGCACAAGGTCCTTAAATGGCACAGGGGCAAAGGAGGGAAAGAGGAATTCACTGCTGCGGTCTTCCTAGAGCCCTGGAAAGCGATTTGTGAGTATCAGAAGCCCTGCATCAGCATGAAGCTGAGCAGACACACAGGTGAGCAGCAGCACAACTGCATTTTGGCTTAAATTATGAGTCATTGAACACTGATAATAATTTTACTACAAATTTCTGAAATAGAGACAGGCAGGGACTTAAAAACTGATGAGAGTAAAGATACATGGGTTATTTAGTAGCTGAAGGAAACAACTACCTGTCCCCCATCCTGATCCAATACTACACCAGCACCACGTTTTCTCAATCATTATTTTTAAAACTAGAAATTTTCCAGTACATGTGTTTGTATATTTCTTAGCTTTTTGAGTTAGCACTATTCATAAAGGAGCACTGTTAATACACACTAAATGCCTTTGCCAGTCATTTCCATCAAGAGATCCTTCTGAGCCAAACAAACTGATGGTTTGGGAGCTTTTGCTACTTTTTGCCAAACAGCACTGGATTGATTTGTTGAATCCTCTAACACAAACATGCCTAATAGCAGACAAAGTCAAAGAAACACACATTTCAACGGCCTCTGGAAACTTCAAAATGTGCTTTTCCTGTGTTTGAAGTTAAAACAAGCAAGCAATACTGTTGTCTTCTTAATTTGTTGATTTTGGTTCTAGTCCAGACTTGCAAAGACCAATCCAGTGACGTGCAGGAAAACAGAATTCATTTGTTCAGCAACTTATCCAGCCAACTCTGTGTTATACACAAAGATAAATCTGTTAATGCTATTGTATATTGAAGATGCTTCTCTATTGTACTTATCTGCTGTGTCACTAAAAGTTATCTGCATGGAGACTTAATAACACCCTTAAATGAAATTCAAATGGACGTTAAGCATACATATCATGTATTCTTATATCCAGTGTATGTGTGTTTTGAATTTTTGATTCAAAGTGACTGACTGCTGATGAAATTGAGTTAGCTAGTAGGTTTGTAGGGGTAATATCAGTCACTCTGGAAATTATTCCATGAAAGAAAAAGCCAGAAGTACAGACAGACACTTCATTTACACCAGGCTCTCCTCACCACCAGTGCTGGCTTGCCCATCTCATCTCTCCTGCTCAAGTACTTGGAAAACAAAAAGAACCTGCTCTCTAGTTTTAGTTGGATAGTTGAACACATAGGGCAGGATAAAATTGCATGTTTACTTTTCAACCCTGCTTATAATGATAGACCCTGTCATTAAGTGCTTCCATTCTCAGCATTTATTATAACCAGAGACCAGTACCTGCAAACTTCTGAGCACCTCCAGCTACTTCTTTTTATAAAACTGTGATGCCATTGATATAACACAAAAACTATTGATCCCTTCTACTTCAGGAAACACTGCTGCACCCATGGCCCCACCTCCCAGCTCTGTTCTTCCACCACTTACTATGACACCTCAAAAATATGTCAAAAGTCACTTGATTTCGCTGCTCTCCCTGAGCAGCTCTCTGCCAAATTTAAATTCCTGCAGGTGTTGCTACAGAAAAAAAAAAAACAGAATTACTTGCTGCATACAACTGGTTTTCTGTCCCAATGTCCTGCAGATCCACTCAAACCTGTGAAGCTTCTCCAATTTACATGGCTGAGAATTAAGCACAGTCCCTTCAGGAGCCAACACTCCACTGCTTTTGAACCTTACAGAGCTGTGTTCTGTACTGCCACAGAACCCCAAACATTACCACTGCTACACAATTTTTATTTATTTCTTTGTTTTTGTTGTCTTGGGCTGTGGAAGGAGCTCATCTAAAGGACATATCACACCAAGAGCAACAATTCTGCTGCTGTAGTCTATGAGCAGATTGACTCACTTCACTTCTTCCTTTCTCATCCCTTTTTCACGTGTTTGATTTACTAAAAAACTATTTAAGGGAGAAAAAACAAGGATCTGCCCCAAAATCCCAACTGTGGGAATGTTTGCTTTTTTTGGCAGCACTACTATTTATCCCATACTTACTAGGAATTCTCCCCTGTGCTAAGAATGTTGGTCTTACAGCTCGAAGATCTAAACAAGAAGCATTTTATCAGTATTCTGTTTTTCTCCCCTCTCTATGCAACTTCAGAGCAGTTAGGAAAAAGAAAACATTAAAACAAAAATCACCGTCTTTGAGTGTCTGTGAAAATTTATGTACTAAAAAGCAGCTGTAAAATTTTTAATGTTTAAATTAATGTTTTATGTTTACAATAAAAACTCCCCAGCCATGAAGGGCTTTTAAAAGCTACATGTTAAATACAAGCAAAACCAAAGCAAACAATAACACTCCCATGAAGCCTAGCTTCAACACACAAAATAGCAAATAAGACTTTAGTGCAGACTTCCTAAGTTTTGCTGTCTTGTTCTACAAAAAAAAAAAAAAAAAAAAAACCCTTAGCAATGTCAAAACCACATAAAAGAGCTGGTTAGAATGTGAAGGCAAAACCCTTGTAATTCCTTAATAATAGGTTTTTCTGCAATTTTGAATGTATTTGTGATGGTCTGGTTTACTTATTTCACTTGAATTGTGTTATAAATAAAACAGCTTGTCTCCTCCCCCTCTTCTGCCAGCTGTAAGCACTCTGTCCTCCAATAAAGGTTGAAACAAATGAATAGGTTTAAAAGAGACCATTATGCACTTGCTAGTGCAGAGTGAGGAGATGAAATGTTGCCAAATCATTCTCCTTTTAAAATCAATAGGAATTCTTGTTATTGGATTCAATGGGAGTATAATTAGGTTCTAAACTCACACACTTTCTCGACAATGTGGGTTTCTTTACCTCTTTCATTCCCATTTCCCTCTCAGATATGGAGAAGTCTCGCTGTTCCAAAGCACTCTCAGTTTGAGCAGCATCTTAGCCATTTCTCCCCTGAAACACTTGTGACACAGCCTGGAGAAGGCAGAGTGAGCACAAATAACCACAGTTAACCTAGCCTGAAATTCAGCTGTAGGTTACCAGCAGAGAGAGAGCACAGCTTATCACCCTTTAAAGACATTTGAAGCCTTGATCTCCTGTGTTCCCTGTCCACCCTCACACTTCCCCAGTGACCTGGGCAGAGCAGCCCCACATGCTGAGCCACCTCTTCCATTTGCAGCCCACTTTGGTTTTGCAGGTCCCACTGCAGGGAGGCTGACTAAGCCCAAATATATTTAGGTTGAATCAGCTATAAATACGTCCCACAACTTGAAATTATTTTCAAAACCTCTGTCAAAGTAATTCCAAGAGGAATTATATATAAATAACTTCCCTTTGTAAGGTTCACATAAGGAGGACCCAGCATTCATCATATCTGAATGTTGGATCCCAAATCAGCCACTGTGAAGTCTTGAGTCCAGTCCCAGCAATCTCTCAATCAAAGTTATATATGACTTTATATACTTGCTTTTATAAACAGTGCACTGAAAAACAACAAAAATGCATAAAGCCATATCATCCCTTGAAGTCTGAGAATTCAGAATCATCTTTTTCAATCTTTTCTACCATGTGCAGATCCTGTGCAAATAGTTTTAAGTCTAAACCACAGTGCTACCTTCATAAATTAATTTGTCAGCCTTTACTTTGTTCCAAAAGACAGGATGCAAGAGCAGTCTTTTAACTGTTTCTTGGTTAGAGGCAGTTAAAAAAATTACTTCACAGCATTTAAAACACTGAATATCTTTTTTTCTATTTTCTAGAAACAGGGAAAAGAAAACAAAACACCAAAACAAATGCTTCATTTTCTCTCTTTTTTGTTTGCAGTAGAAAATTTTTATCATGTTACATACAGATAACTCAAAAAAATTAAAGACAGTCAGAGAGTATAAAGAATAATATACACATTTCAAAATCCATGAATTAAAATTTACTGTAGGTGATAAGAGTGGTTTCACTTTCCTATAATTTAACTCAGTTGTTGCCCTCAGCACAACCAAAGGTGACCTCAGAAAAAGCCAATCCTGTCTGGTCAGTACCTTGCAGGAATAATGGGCAGAGTTGTTTGCAGAAGGCTTGGACACTTCCAGCTCCAAGTATTTCCAATACTTGTCCATGCTGTAAAACTTAGGAGGTTAATGACTTGAAGGCATCACTTTCTATGCTGATAAAACAGTTACCAGAACTTAAAGCACTGAGACCTGAAGTTCTTAAAGTTCCTCTCTTCGAGGACATGGGAAAGCTTTTAAAAATGTGTGTGCTTGTAAAATGCACATACAGGCAAGTAAACATTTCAACAAGTTTCTGCAGAGATCAAATCCTCACTGTGAAGATCTTCAAAGAGGATTGCTGAGAACCCTTTATAGAAAACCACACAGAAATTCTGCCCAACTCCATCCCAGTGGAGATGGGTCTGGAGAATATCCAGGTCCTAAATATGGTTTTTTTGGAAGAAGTTTCATACCTGTTTAGAAAGTGAGGCAGCACTACTGCAGTGACAGTGATTTTGGACATGTATTTAGATTATTTCCAAGATGCTCTTCACATATTTAGCACAATCATATCAAGATTTGCATGACTGGATTTTTTGAGACTCTCTGTGCTCTGCTAATCCTTCAGCCTTTGTGCATCCACAGTTCATTTGTCCATAATTCCAATTAATCATTTTTTAAACATACCAAATATATACACTGCTCTTCATTAGATGAGATATTCCTACTGCAGAATACTTGCTGAAAACAGGTGAGGACTTCAGACATTTTATTAGTTAATATTAGGAGTGTGACAAGCAAGCCTATTGCATTACATATTGGAAAAATGAAGATAACTTGGTTTTAAAGCAAACCAAGGGGAAAAAACTTTTAGATTTTCATTTAGTTTTCCCCAAATTTGGAACCCTTCATGCAAGTTTCTTCTACAGTTTGTAGAAGCTTCTACTTGTGCTGAACACAGTTTGAGAGAAACAGGATCTACAGGCTGAGAGCAGCAGGGACAGAACCAAGGTGAGCATTCCCAAACACAACATCACCACATCACCAGGGATGAAGGAGCAGCAGCCCCTTCATACCCAGCGAGGGTACAAAGCTAAGGTAGTAAAAAGATACAAGAAGCAGTGACATTTTAAAAGAAACTATTCCTCCACGGCCTTGTCCATAGCCATAACTCTAGAAAGGAGCTCCTTGTCTAACGCGCCCTCCAGGATTCAGAAGGCAGAGATATTGTGCTATATATTAAAATTAGTATTTCTTGGCCTTGAATAGTTCCAGATCAGGCTCCTCATGGCCTGGACATGATTCAAAAAAGCAACTTCTCCGCTGGGTAATTTAAGCTGCTCATGTGCCTGGTAGCTAAGATTTACTACCTCATCATTTCAGTTAAAATTTACAAAATTAGGTTCGGACAGAGGAGGGAATACCAAGAGGAGTTGCAGCACCACTATACTATAATGGTGATGTGAAACAAATTTGAATAGAGTAATTCCTAACTACTATTTATCTGTAGATTAAAAATAAATAGGCAGAATTAAACCCCAGGGACAGCAATAAGACTACCTGCACTTTCTGAAACCTCCCTACAGCAATGACTTCAGAGTACAAATGGGATATTTTTACTTTTTTAAAGAAGAAATTTGACAAGAATTCTAGCTGAAAAGCCTGAAAACAGTTTAAAATTTCATCTATGTTTAGAATTATCATTAATAACATAACCTGAATTACACATGGAGCTTTTAATATACAGCACTTTCAAAAGGAGTTCAATATTGCTGTCTCCCACTACAAACAAAAAAAAAGATAGATGTGGAGATTAATTGATTGTTCAAGATACCAGCAAATCTGGGCAAAAACCTACAATTATCCTGCTCCTTAGCATTGATAAGGAAGCACTGAGTAAGCAACTTTAGGACTGTTTGCCTCCCAATATCCCCAGTAATGTCCTATACATGCCCTAAGAGTTCCCAAAAGTAAGGAATACCTACATGACATTTCATTTTATTCCCAAGATGCACCAAAAACAAGCCCTTGGCAATGGTGTCTGACAGGTCACAGCAGAGTATTTTGATGCAGTTTGGATTGCTTGCAGGAAAAAAAAAAAAGAGTGGCCTTAGTTGGAGCAGTATATAGGAAACACGAAAGAAAGTTCTGTAGAACCAAATTTTCGTTCTACAGACACATTTTAAATTATCATTTTTACACGAGCCACCTACAGATACAACCCAGACTCCACTGCTGGAGAGAGTTTGCACTACATTACTCTCAACATAAAAAGATTTTCTGGAGTTTCTCTCTCTCTCTGCCTCTATCTAAGGTATTTGAGTTGGCCCTAGGAGGGGGACATTTTGCCCTTATGCTTTAATCTGTTATCCTCGAGAATGGGAGGGCACCAGAACTCTGTGCCAGTTACCCTCCCAAACCCCTAATTAATGTTGACAGTAAAATATTGGCCACAGCACTAACTACCTGATAAGAGAGAGCACTCCTGAGGCTTGCACATCCAATCAAGTGGGTTTCACTAAAAATCGTCTTGTTACCAACAATACCAGACAATTGCAACATTTTCTTAAATTAGCACTAAAATAGAGATGACTCACTTTGTACTGTTATAGATGGTGTTTGTCTCTCTTCCCTCCCTTTCATTTCCTCCCACCATCCCTCAGTCAGATGTAAAACTTTCTTTTTGTGCAATGGGAAGAGAGAGAGGCAAAAAACCAACACCAAAATCTCAACAACTCTGTATTTAGGGTCAGCCACTCCACAGCATCACAGCTTATGAGCTCCAAATATAGATGCACTCATCAGCTCCTCCAAGCAGTTGCATGGCCTACAGTTCCTTCAGCCCTGAGGCACACCAAAATTCATACCTGTGAGAGAGAAACCCTCTGGCCAAAAATGCAGTTAAAGCTTGGTTCTTCCCATAGCTCCCAAAGAATTGGGTTTATTTCAGCTCCCTGCAGTGCAGTGCACAGTGTCAGTCTGTTTACAGCACTATTTACATTAGTGCCTGAGCCAGCAATCGCCCTGCAAATATATCAGAACTGTTTCAGGGATAATAAGGAAGAACATTGTTTTGCAGCATTTAACAGTGCTAAAAAGCAAAGTGATTCCTTGCCCTGAGAACGTCTTTGCAATAAAATTCATGGGTTTAGATTGCAATATTCTGATAGGACACATGTATCACGATAACAAGTCCCCACAAACACAGAGCCTCCCCAGCCCAGGGTAGCCCAAGTCCCAAACACATCACCAG
Source organism: Erpornis zantholeuca (assembly GCA_013400515.1). Taxonomy (NCBI): domain Eukaryota; kingdom Metazoa; phylum Chordata; class Aves; order Passeriformes; family Timaliidae; genus Erpornis; species Erpornis zantholeuca. Next base: position 98,055 of record VZTN01004343.1, on the reverse strand, counting down.
GGCAAACCTCAAGTAGGCCCAGAGAAGCAAATTGTCTCCCAGGAGACTCTACTCCCACCAAAACCTCCAAGTGTTTCTCCTTTCCTCCATAACTTGCCAGTCTCCTCACCCACTGTATGTCTCTGCTGGCATCATTGCAATTGTATTTAAATAAAGCAAGCACAGCATCTTCATCTAAATGTTAAGGAAATATATATCAGCACAAAGGCAGTCTCAACCCGTACAGTGTTTACAATGGTTTTTATCTTCAGGCTACATTAGGATTTGCTGTGAAATGGTATTTGCAATGACTTGTGAATCACTGCCAAATGTGGTTGCACCAACCATATTGCAAAGCTTTGCACAGCAGTAATCACAGAGTATGTCTGACACTGGGAGCAATTGGTACACAAGAGCAGTAAAAAAAGATGGTCTGTTTTTTTCTCACTTAATCCCTTCTGTTGAGGCACTCTTAAAATTCAGAATAAAAAATGAACTAAGATAACAGATGCCCTTAATGAGGCCCTCTGTTACTCTACTCAAGTATCTCCGAAAAAATAAAATATATAGATGCTGTTTCAGCATCTAAGACAACAGAATTAGTGGGGAGCAGAAAGTTTGTGATTCTTTGGGGCAGAGGGTTATTTCACACAGAAAGGAATAGTTGGTGAGCTTGGAGGCACTGATACAAGTTGCAGAATGCTAAGATTATCATCACTTTCATTTCTCAGCATACTTCTCTTGATACCAAACTATACTCCTCTCCTTAAAATTGGAGGTAAATAAATAACTGTAACTGAATAGATTAAAAACATGCAAAGGCACTTTCTGCCTTATGAGAAAACGTACACGTAAAGAGAGTTTAATGCAGAAAATTGCTGCTCCTTGTTTAAGGGAAACATTCTCACTCAATCTGATAATTACTCCTAGCTCACCCTCAAATGTATAAACACAGAATACCAGATCTGATAAAAAGTGCAAAATCGATCTCGTACACTTTTAATTCTACAAACCAAAACAAACAAATAAATCACTCTAAAGACTCTAAAAGTTCTCTCCAAAATCTATTCAAGTCCTCTTAGACTCAAAAATCTTCCTATTTAACAGCATTTTGGCAGCTGTGCAGGATCCACAGAACACATGTGGTGATTTCCACTTGTGATGCACAGCTACAAGGTGGCATTTCTGATTAGCCCAGTATAAAAGGCATTTGAACATGCTGAATACTACCTGAGCACTAGCAACCTGCATCTTAGTTTTTTCATAAGTTATGCAGTGGTGATAAACCCAGCTTTGCAAAGTACAAAATCTTTCATCTGCCAGCAAACCTTATTTGGCATTTGCTTATTGCTCTAGAAAAAGAAAGAGATTCATCAATGATTAATCTTTAGAAATAAAGCTTTATACTCAGTATATTTCCTGAGAACAAAATATTAAATCTAAAGTTGCTTTATGGATCTTCTTTATAATTGATGTTTATAGTTTTCAAAATAAATTAATTACTGTATTGAATAGAAAAATATTACAAACTAACTAGCTTGTAATGCAGCTGGAGAAACTTTATACACTAATTCCTGAATAATTAAAATGCACTGGTTCCTGGTATAGCATCACCTTTTAATATCACTAAGCTCCTCTCTGTACTTTTACATGATCAGATCTCGTTTTGAGCCAAGGTCCAATCTGAACTACCCTCAACTGCCTCTCTTTACAGCATCTTATTCATAAATATTGCATATGTACAATACCATGAAGGAGACATTCCTCTAAAACAAGAGATGATAGACTAGTGAGAGACTCAGAACTGGTTGCTAGGGATTTACAGATAACAGTAAAATGCAAAGAATCATTTTATAATTCAGTATGGAGTGCAATGATTTTAAGTTCAAAATTGCCATCAACAATTATCACTTATTTAGGTAAAACAAGAGAGGAGTGTCTCAAAAGAATTGTGTGTGTGTGTCACTCCTACATTGACAGAAAAAACAGTTTTAAACTTCTTACATCACATATCACAGGAGGTCCCTAGTCACTTCAGTACAGTAGGAGAGAAAAGGGAGAAGCACTAACAATTTAAAATTAAGACAAGAAGTTTTGTTAGTAAAAGCAAAAGACAGTGAGGAAAGCACCTCAGCTTCTGGAATAACAATATTGTTAAATAGAAATGGTTGTTTTCTGAACACAGTCATTTTATAAAACATACAGTAAAGCTTTTATATGTAAATTACTCAAACTCAGAAACCTTTCACTTCAAATTGAATTGAGAATAGCTTGAAGAACACTTTAGTGAAAACGTGCTTAAAATGAACAAAATCAAGAACAACTAAGGTGCACACACAATGTTTCACTGGGAAAAAAAAACTGTAAATAAATATTTGATTGATGCACTACCAACAAAAAAGGATTTAAAAATGGTTTCAAATATATTGAGATAGCCTCTTAATACATGCACCTGCTTCTTCTTTAAAACTGATTATATTTGTTAAACTATGTGTATTGCCACCAAATACACAACTGTGTTACAGGATTGATTAAAGCCACTACAATAGAACTACATTATACAAATAATCACATCACCACATTTAAAAGCTCCCCTCACTAACACTCTACAATAATGCAATTTTGCCTCGGCTTTTGAATTAAAAGTCTTATAATGTCATCACTGTAATTTTAACTTGCCAAGATCCCTTAAAATAATCCAATCACATCCCATGGTCAAACTTGAACTGTTCAGTACCAAAGCAGCATACCAGGCACTCTGTGAAGGTACTCTAGGCTGGTAGCTGTGCTTACAAATCCCACATGGATTTTAAGAGTTACATATGAAGCAATTGCCATTTCTGTTGTTTTTACCAGTTTGCAAATGTGTTTATCTTCATGTTTCCTAGCAAACCTGGGCATCTCTAATGATGTCCTGCCTGGAAATGCCAATGGACATAGACCATGTTATTGGAATGCCAACCTCATGTTTTTATTTTTGGTATAAATTCCTGGCAATTTAAGTACTTTGACAAAACTTATTGCAATCCATAGGTTTCTATTTGATTCTCTGTGACTGTGCTTCACTCAACTGCTGCACCAGGGCCATGTACAGATAAAACTGCTCCATTGCTCTCTCACTGCTGATAAAAGTGGCACACTGAGGTACATGGCCATGGGTAAATAAGAGCAAATCATCAGGCAAATATGAAGGAAAAGCAAAGCTAACCTCAAGGAGAAAATATACCCCTTACCAGAAACTAACTTATGTGGTGTTTAATAAAACTCTCATGCCATGGTAGCAAAAGAATAATCTCTTTGTAAGGCTTTGCCCTTAGTAAAATTATTTTGAATTTGGTTATTGATTGTATGCTTCCTCCTGTAAGAATATGGAAATCTGTTTATTCCATACTTGTAGGGAAATTCTCCCTAAGGATTTGAATATGGATACCAGTTACTGTAGGAGCCAGGGAGACATTTGTCCTATAGCAAAACTTGGGCCTAGGTTTATGAGTTTGTGAGGACAGCAGGTAAATTTAAGCAGTGACCAATAAAAAAAGCTGTTCCTGCTGGCCTTTGTAAACTAGTGATCTTCCTCACATCAGCTAAGTCAGGCTTGCAAAAATAATTCTAACGAAAAAGATTAAGACATCAGGCATTAAAAATAGATCTGGGGCCAATTAAACTGGAAGAGCAACGTACAATTCCCATAGTGTGAGATCTCCTCACCTCTATTTCCCACCAAGAATGACAATAATGAAAAACCCAAACCAAAATATAATCTGGTGATATTTCCTCAGTTATCAAAGAGAAGTACTCACCTGGGGTGAGTGAATGAGGAGAATTTTGAAAGATGGTATTATTACAGCTATAAGCCAAAAACTAAAATGTTATTATATCCCTTGCTAACTGATATTTCTGCTATTAATGCTGAACTCCATCTAACTTACCTCAATGCTTTTTTCCCCTCTCTATTGCTAAATGTGTGTACAATACCATGAAGGAGACTTAGGTATATTGCACAGGTTATATTTTAAGATGATATGAGATGGCTGCATTTGACTTTTTAAACCTTTCTCACTCTACTTCAGAAAAGGAATCAGAAATCCATGTGGTTTTGCCACAGTACATCTTTTGGTGAAAGCAGATGGATATTTTTAGCATGAAAAATGACTTATGAATTTTTGAACATTTATTAAAAGCAATACTATGGAACATTTCAGGAAACATAACCCACCAGAAATACATTCGTGTTTACATCTAATAAAATAATATTTTTATCCCCTGAGTGAAATGATATATCTAATGACAGCAGACTTAAATGCTGAAAGCACTTTCAATGCTTTCAATCATTCTTGAACCTGGTGGTATTTCACTTGTGTGTACAGGGGCTGAACATGCAGTCCAACTCTGAGTTAACAATTAGCTTTTTTTGAAGATAATATTTTCGAAATCTTGTTATCAACATTATTACAAATGACTCTTCCCAGGGCATGTACAGCTGGGCTGTGGCTGTGTGTCCTTTCTTACAGAAGAACAAGAAAGGAAAGATTTTCATTTCTATAGGAAAAAGTATCCTTTGCTCAATGTAGTCATACATTGTAGGCATTTACAAATAGGAATGAGACCTTACTGTTGATCCTTTCCAGTAACAAAGGCAAAACCTTTTAGACTAAAGTCTGAGAAAGTAAGATTGTGCAATTCACAGGTTCCCAGTTCCCTTAAGGCTCTTCCATCCAGGAGCTGCCTTTCCCTCTAGTGATGGTAGACACCATAGAGGAAGAAACAAACCTGGATTCCTCAGTTCCTCCTGATAAAATGCTATATTTCTTAACTTTATTACCTAAAAGAAATAGTATTCTGTTTTACCTTCTTTATACACGACTTTCTCAGGCTTGCTTCAGGAAAAAATCCTTTGGAATTGTGTAAATGGTCAGAATACAGATATTCCACATAATTTGTTAGGACACTCAGGACACTCAGGAGAAATAAGGCCAAGTTAAGCTAGGATACTAACAACAAAATTAGGAAGCAGAAACAATTACAACTAAAAAGTTAAAGAATTGTACCTAGGAATAGAATGACATAAATGAAGGAACACTGACCAACATCACTTCTCTTCTCCTTTCTCACACTAACTTGCCATATCTTATCTATAGCTTTTGCTCCAGGTCTTATTATAGTTACTACTACTACTGAAGAATTTAGGAGGTTAAGCCATGAATCAGGGCCCCAGTGTGCTACCAGCTCAACAAACACTGACAAAAAATGGTAAATGCTCCAGGACATCCTTGAAAGCATTGTTCCCAGTGTATTTTCTATTCTTCCTATGATTTGAATATACAAATATTTAAAACACAGAGGTATTTATAAGAATTATAGCATTCCTGTAACTTTCTGCATCAGAGGCAGATTAGATAATACAAACGCTGTAAGAAATGAGTTAATTCAGTCTCTGTTTACCAATGATAATTCTGATAACACATGAAAACAAAAGTATTTAGGATACCTAAGAAGATAAAACAAGGGGGTGGGGTTTTTTTTCCCTGAAAATAACCCACAGAAAAAACTCGATAAAAATGCGAGGGAATGGCCGAGCAGCAGCACAGTGCTGGCACCACACAGATCACAAGCCCCCCAAAAAGTGCTGCCTTTCACCTGTGACACAGCCACGGGGGCTCAGCGCCCACCAGTCCCCACAGAGCAGCGAGCGAGTTGTTGTAATGAAGAGCAGAGGTATACAGCCTTTATCAGATGAGAGGGGATTTGTCAGAGATTAATAGAATTCCATTGTAATATCCATATCTCACAAAGGCATACTCTGACAGGGTCCAATTACTTTCAACAAGCTGGGCCTGCTACATGGACCCTCTGAACCGGAATGGCCCTCCAATCTGTATGCTTTCGTTCAGACAGATAACACCAACGTGTTTCTCTCTGTGATCACTGCCTAACTTAAATGAGTTAATCTCGTTTTCCAGATGAATTGTTATTTTGTCTCCCGCAGGCTGTGATTACCGGATAAAAGTATTGTGTTAACAGGAGGGCCAGGGTCCTTTCAGCAGCGGATTCCACGTTCAGATAACCAGCCAGAGAGGCTTTCACTTGCTGGCTTGCTGGGGGTTTTTTTTCTTGCCCTTTTATTTTTTTCTAATGTGAAGTAAGAGAGTGGCACTAACAGGAGAAAACTGAAATGACACAGAGATAAACCTTCCCAAATAATTATGTAACTTCATCAGAGGTCAGAGGGGCAGTTTATCTTCATATTTCAAAAGAGTGTCCCGGTGAACCAATCTCATTTACAGCCTACCTCTACATATTTTAAGATGTTATTTGCCTTTCAGTTCATGCCTGCCCTTTCTTTCTCTAATGGCCTTTGTTTCTGAAGCCATTATAATGTGCTTGAGAAGTTCACAAGGGAGCCTATCAGAATATAAATATTTGGAAGCACTGAAAACTATCTGGGCAGTATCAGAAAACAGGAAGAAAAAATAAGCCCATGAATTCACAAACAGGTCTCTTCAACTGCTGAAGCAAGAGCCATATGGTGAGAGTTATAGTCTACAGCACATTCTTCTGAGATAATGTATTTTCTCAATGACAGCAGTGAGATTCTTCATTTCCTTTTCTCGACAAGATGTGAAAAAGCCCCACTCTAATGTTAATTCTTAAAAAGTACACCGTGGGTGGGGGGAAGGCCTAATGTAGGAGAAGCACCTGACTAGCCTAGGAAACACCTGATTGAGCAGTTGTGCCTTGACCACCAGGACAATCCCTTCGTGGCCAAGAACGACTCATGCTGAGCCCGTTCAGGCAAATCCCATCCCACCAACAGCAGCAGAACTGCACAAATCACATCAAGTCCATGTGGCTTGTGCATTTTCATCCATATAGAAAAAGAAAACATGAAACTATGTGTTATTTCAGTATCTAGTGCCAAAAGGTGAATAAAATTTGACCTCTGAATGCAGCAGTTTTCTCCAGTGGCTCTCCCAGTGTGTGGATTCGAGTTGCTCCTGAGGTGGGTTATGTCAACAATTCAGGAACAGGAGGCAGCACCCGATGGCTGGCAATGTATCAAACACTGCCCAGGAAATGCAGTCAATAAGCTTATGAAAGCTTCCTGACAGAAAGCCACAACCTTTGACTGCAAAAAGCCAATGTCTTCAATAAAGGATGAATGAACCTTGGTGAAGGATGTGTATCTAAAGCACAGGATGGGCAAATCCCCTGCTGTGGCACAGGTCTGGGGCAGAGCAGACCTTTCGAGTCCTGGGCACTTGGTTCTGCAGAGCTGGGGCCTAGAAAAAACATCACAGCTTCCTTTATGCTTCTGTGCCCACATTTCCTTCCACAGGAAAGGAGAGGCTGAAGCAAAAAGCGAATCTGAGGAACATCAGTCTCTACATAGACATTTGGGCTCTATCTTTGTTATACAAGGACTGCCATCAGCAGGTATGAAAATCATTCATAGGCAGCCAGGTAAATTAATGAAAAGATGACACATTTTGGAGTTTCTATATGACAGAGTTTAAATATTTGTTTCTCATAATGAAGTGAAAAGTCTGTGCCTCTGGAGCTGCTGCCATCGTATCACCGACTTCCATTTTGATCAAGTCAGCAATATTCTCATTTCTGGCCTTAATTTTTTACTAGAGACAATAAGTTCAACCTCTGTACTGGGAATAAACTCATAATCCATCATTTAAAGGACCCTGGTATTTTTCAAAGTGGTCAGGTGCTAACCCAATGGCTCACCTCCTCTCATGAAAACAAGCTTTATGCATTACATACAAGAGAATGCAAAATGTCCATACAGTGTAAGCAAACAGTCAATCACCTACTTAGGGTGTAAAAACAAAGTTACAGTAAAAACATGTCTTCTGTCAAGAAGGTGAGCAGAAAAGATGGTTTTTACACAGTAGGAGTTTTCCTCAGGTGTATAAGGAATCACATGGCTTGCTGGGCTACAAAAAGCATATTCCAGTCTTCTCCACCCAGCACAGTATTTTATTCTGCTTAGAGGGAGACCAGTGGTGCTGCTAGGAGAGTGTGAAGGGCTCCTATGCATCATCATAAACAAGATAAGCAGAATTATTTCCTAAATTACAAACAACTACAGCTATAACAAATCACTGGGGAGAGCAGGGGACGCTGTGGGCACAGTGTGGGCACAAAGACGTGAGCTTTTAGCAGCTTTTGTCAATGCTGCTGCTGCTGTAGGAGCAGGAGGCTTGTGTGACTTTGCCTTGTCTTTGTCAGAAGAAAGAAGGAACAGTATTTTTCTATCCTTTTTTTCCAGGTGTTTTGATTGCATTGCTTCTCTTGACTTAGTCTAGGAAAGGGTAGGCCTCAGTAGAGATCTCAGAGGCCATAGGTTCCCTGAGGAATATCCTCAGTAGGAGGAATTTTTTTCCCCTTTTTCTTGCTTAATTAACGGATCAGATGTGGGAAAAAATATGAATAAACATCAGGCAGTGTCATTTAGAGACTGGTCACTTAGACTAACCCATGATGAGTCTATACACAGGCACACAAGGGATTAAGCTCCCAGCACAGCTGTAACCAGGACTGCTCACATCCAGGCTCTGGGTTTTGTGCAGGACACAGCCCTGACATCCACTATTGGTGAATAGTCCCATTTCAGATCTCAGTGGAAGAAGACACTGGTCACAATAACACAACAAAACACTCCTCACAACACAGCCTTTTCCCCGAGAAAGCCAACAGTAGTGCAGCAGAAATGATGCCAGTAACAAGTGATGTGAATTGGTAACAAAGCAGCTCGATCAGCATGATGGAGACAGACAAAGACACAAATTAAATCTCAGGTGCAAATTAATTTCTCATTCATTTTTCTGTACACCAGTGCTACGAAACACTTTGCAAAAGTTGCATTGAAGGTAGCAGCTGGAAATTACATTGTTTCAAAAGCTGAAAATATTCTCTATGGAAAAATCTTAAACCCATAAACTTTTCTTAGTTTGTTTTATTTTTTAAAACTGCATCAAAGTGCATGCAGAGCAGATCCACGAATTGCTACTTTATTTTTTTAAAATTGCCAGCCGGTTTTATTCGGTGGTCTTATAAAATTGATAAAATGGACAGCTTTCTTTCTAAGCTAGCTTACATCTCTCCTTTTTTGAAAGCTTCCTAAACATGCAAGCACTCCATAAAAAAGTAACTGGTGCATGCAGAAGCAATGCAGTTCACAAATGAAGCAGTATAATGTCAATGGTTTGAAATTGTTCAGTCTCAGTTGTTTTCCAAGTCAATGCACTGGCAGTCTTGCCTGAATGCAACTAGTCAATAGAGAGAAAATAAATAGAGCATTTCCAGAATTCACCCATCAGCACTGAAAAGTGTCTGCTTACTATTACACAGTTTTAACATGTCATAATCGTTTTTCACAGTATAGAAACCCTCCTTATACCTTGCACAAAGAATGAATGACTGTTTTAGCACCCTATACATATCTCCTAATAGAAATTCTAAGCAAACTGTATTGACTGTAGTATTGTAAGTGGTGTTATTAAAGTAGAATCTGAATTATTTAGCCTATTTTTAATGCTACATTATAAAAAATAACCTATATAATTCGGATATCTAAAAGCAGAGCCTTCTGTATTTGGATTTCTGAACGTATTCATTTCTGTAAATACCTATACATTGAACAAGCTCCCTGTAATTTCAGGTAGAGTTGAACATCACAATTTATGCACACTGTTACTCTCATAAAGAATCCTATTGACTATTAAGCTGGACAGGTTTTGCTCACACAGGTGAAAGCTTTAGTGGCACAGCTCCATGACTCTAACACCCAGACATTTAGCAGCAGAGAGATACACGTGTCCCTTATCTTTCCTATCTTTTATTTCCCCCATGCTGTATGACAAGTGCCATGTCAAATAACACCACTGGGCTGAATGCTACACAAAGAAGAGGAAGGGAGCAGACAGGACAGACACATTGCTATGCTTTTGAGAGAAAAAAAAAGGATTCTGCCTGCATCTCCAGGCAGCTATATGCTAAATTGCATCTAAGGTGCTGTGCTTACTTAGGTAAGGTCCTTGCAATGCCACGTAATTACAGAAAGGATCTGCCATAGTCTGAAAAATGAGAAGTATGTCTTTTCCAATCCCCTGCCTTGTTATCTGTCACCTGGACGAAAATCATGTGGAAAAAAAAATAAAGAGGGGGAAAAAATTCCCCTTCAGACCCAAGAACACACTAATGCCCACGGATATAAATGTTACAATAAAAGAGCAGGACGACTACTAGCAGAGCTTTTATAGCTTAACAGTATTTTGACAACAAATGTTCATATTTCATTTGAAATTTATGAAACCTTTGTGCCTGTAATCCCATGAGCAGCTACACGGTAAATGAAAGTAGCAGGCAGTCTAGATTAATAATATTTTGCTTCATACTGGAAGAACATTGTAAGGAAAAGAAATCTTGCTTTATCTGCTCTCTCTCTCTCTTTTTTTTTTTTTTTCACAGTGTCTGTATTGGAGCAGATTCAGAGCTCTAAAACCTGCCTGCAAATATTCACAGCTGCCTTATTAATTTATGAGAAACTGAAGGACCCATCACAAGGTATAAGCAAGCAATTTAGTAATAAAAAGTAGAGGAGTATGATACATGGCAAAATACCACAGCTCCTAGTGTTAGAGAGCTACCAGTGGTGTAAATCAAGTTCAAGGGGAATACCTGGAGTAAGCTCCTGTACTTCATATGCTAATAAAAAATTGGTATGGAAAAAAACCATTGCCCTATGAATCATAACCTTTGCTTTCACATTTTCACAGTTTAGACATACATGTATGCTAAAAGCCCAAGTGTGGCTTCTTGCACTTAAATGTCTAAGTGTCTTTTTCAACAGCTCTATTTATCTTCAAGCACATCTAACAAAAACTGTCCATGTTTTCTACATTTTAAAGTAGTCTCTCAGTGAAAGCTAACATGGCAAATAAAATGTGGGCCTGGAAAGTAGATATTTATTTTTTTTAAATGTTTATACATTTTTTTGAGCTCTCATGTGGACTTACCTCACAAACACAGAGTATATTAGGGTGGTAAAATCACCCTGATGTTTGCCTTTAAAGAATACATCATTTTAGAGAAGATGATTTAATGGCACATGGAAGAAAAGAAAATCACCCACCAAACCTACCATCCTGGGTTTCCACTACTGTACTGCAATTAATATTTGCAGTAAAACCAAACTAAAACCAGAACATGAGAGTTATATTGTTTGCATTCTTTGCTCATAAATGCACTACAGATTGTCAAATATATTAGCAACCAAAGGAAGCCTTCCATCAGCATCTGTGCTGAGTGGATTCAATAACAGCCTAACCAATTTACTATAAAACTTTTATAGAAGCTTTATATACTCGCATCAGGTTCACAGTTTTATTAATTTACACAGATTTTATGGTTTCTTGAAGTTCTTACGTCTGAAAGAATGAACTGATACTTGAAGAAAGCTGAGTCTAGTGAGAAAATGATCTGCTTAAATACCATTCAGTCTCATAAAAGAGTAACTGTAGAGTAGTTATACCACCATCTACATTTCCATATTTATAAAAACTGATACAGGTATAATTGGTTAATAATGTCTGTGCCTTCTAATGAAGAATAAAATAAGTTTTATTGATCAGTTTTGTGGTTTAACTGCTGATTTGGAGGGGAAAGGGAGGTCTTGAAGGAGAGTAGGGTAAAGGGAGGTTTAGAAGATTTTTTTGCTTTCTAGAAAAAGGTCCAGGAAATAATTATTCCTCTGAGTTCCCTTTAATAAGGGTGTTCCAGAGCAATAAATTAATGACAGGAGTTTTCTTCCTTTCCAGAACAAGACTAAGTCATTTACATATTTTAACATTAATACATTTTATGAAGCATCTTTGTGTCTGTATCCTGCACTGGTACCAGCTAAGTCCAAGAACCAAAGTTAAACTTCTAGACAAAGGTTTGGTCTGAAAACCAGATATTGCCTAATGAAGTATACACTGTACCACATTGTATTGCTTATGACACCAAAACTATACAATTACTGAGCAGCTCTCCAGAGCCTAAAACCCAACTCCATTATTTGTACTCCCAGAACAACCCCACGACAGAACCTCTGCAGCTATTACCCCACAAACAAGCACAGCCTATTATGTAACAGTACAAGAGAATAAAATATGAGCAGAGAGGGTGGAGTAAAAACTTGCAGTGGAGCAGGTTGTTGCCTACAGGCAAAGCAAATATGTCTCCTAAGAGGAAACACCTCACCTTCCAAGACCTGAGGAGTATCAGGAACATCAGAGTCTGAGCAACGAAAAGAACACGGAGTCAATATCCTGTACAATGTCAGACACACTGCTCACAGAATGTGTGCATGTGTGTACAGATACATACTTGTATATAGTAGTATATATGGAGAAACATAGGTATATAGTGCATAGAAGTACATATATATTAAAAATGTACACTACTTCTATGTGCAAATATATATATATATATATATATCCAGAGCGTGTGTGTGTGTCTGTGCACTCCCAGATACTTCTGGATAAAGGAATGGCAGAGAGAATTTCTCAGTGAAGTCAGTCTGGACTGTCCCTGGACTAACACTGAGCCATCAAATCCTCTTTGTGACTCTCTACCAGGGTCTGCACTGCACCCCAGCACCCAGAGGAGTTTCTTACTCTGGCCAAGCAGAGGATAAAACACACCTTGAAGACAGATGGAATCTCTTTTATAGGTTTAGTTTTATGTTTGATTAGACTTGGTCTTGCTAGCTGAGTAAATGGGTTGATGCCAGAAAGTTTGGTATTTTGTATGCCTTCAATTAAAACTAAAATGAAGTTGTAATGCCAAGGAATTGGGTGTGCTCAACCTAGGCCTACTCTAAACCCTTTCTTCCAGCTGCTTGACCTTTGGTATTACCCCAAGAAATAAACAAAAATTTTTAGAGTAAAATGTTCAGTGGCTCTTGAAGCAGTTCCAGAAGAGCAACTCCAAGAGAGAAGCTGTCAGGATTTTGAAGTATCTTTGTTCCAGATACCTTTTTGTCATTTTTGCAACATCATGTTCTTACTGAGATATTCACAGCTTCAAAAATAAAGCTACACTCAATTACAAAGCCAAGTCCAAGGAATTTCGTTAGGTTAATTCCACCATATTTCCTCCACACCCAAATTAGCTGGGTCAAATTCAGCTTATTTATTGTTAGAGCAGTATCTTCAAAGGTGTATTTCCTAAAGAAGCTAATATTTCATGCAAACTGTATCTGCAAGCATCAAGAGCCCTGTAATGTGTGCTGGAAAGAAGGGCATGAGGAGATCTGATAAAATTCAGGATGCTTAATGTCACATATATAGAACAAAAGGAGACTCTTCTCCAAGGTATGACACAGACAAGAGTGAGCAAGCAAAGTCAATAAGAAGTTTTACAGCAATATCAAATAGATCCCTATTTCTGTAATGCATATGATTTCACTTATGTGAATCCCCCATGTATTTTAAGACCAGAGTTTTTAAAGGGTTCAGTTGGATATCTCCTCTACCCTTCACCCCTGTGCTTTGAGCCACAGTTGACCTGGGATTGTATTACAGGCCTTTCTATTTTAAAATAAAATTCTGCTTTCATTTAAGAATCATATTTTTAAAAAACAAGGAAGAGAGGCTTAATTACCATATCATATAGTATGGTATATCATAAATCCAGACACAGCACTCTCATACAGTTCTAAATCACTTTCCCCTATCACCCACAAAGACCACATAAACCAGAAGTGCTGATCCACAGATAACAGTTACCCATCCAGAAGGCATTTATTGGATTGTTTCCATCGTCCAACCTCATAAAGGTCATATAAATTTATTAATAAAATGTAGAAACAAAAATACAACTACAATTAGAGCATCCCAAAACTATAAAAATAGGCCTACCTCTGAATATTTGTTCATTTAATTCCAACCATGTTAATGGTTTATAATACCTCAACTGAAGAAGTGCTTTAATGTTAAGAGAGTTGAAGATTACAGGAGCTCAGATTTCCAATCTTATTTCTCGTCTGAAATTTTGAGCACAGCAACAAAACAGAAACCCAGAGGAAATGCAGGGCCTTCCCTTTTTTCTTTTAAAAAACTGAATAAACTTTATAAATAAATATATTGCACCTGTTCAGACTAAAGACCATTTGCATTCCCTCAGCCAAGCAGTGATAATATTGAACAGAAACACGGTTTTTATTAAAATACATAAATGTGGTAGCTACACATGCATCTCAAGTAACACCTTCTAATTGTCTTTATGGCATTAGTCCAGTTCCACAACACATGAAAAGAAAAAGGAATGGAGTCTCATTTTTTTTTGTATTTTCCACTGGGAAGATAAAGATAGGTCTGGTTTTGGAGAGTAGTTTAGTACTAGTGGTAGTTTGGCCTTTCCCCAAGTGTGCCTTTCCAACCATACTGAAAGAAGTAAAAAGAAAGCTATGCTGAATTTTTCTCAGAAGTGAAGGAGAGGATCATAAATTGCTCTGAAATCTTCCTTGACTTCAAAATGGTATCAGATTTTGCTCTTTTACATCTGAGAACTGCCTCCTCTACTAATTGGCAATATGTCCCAGTGTTTGATGTTTACTCAGCTACCATCCTCTGCTACTCAGGCTCTTCCCCAAAAATTAAGAACCTTAGTTTTAGGTAGTTTTTGATGGAGGTCTCCTTTATTGTCCGCATGCTTTGCAGTTGGAAATTTCAGTTCTTTCCTTCAAGAAGTTAAATAAGAAATCAAAGGCCAACAAGGAAAATAAAACCAGACAGTTTAAATGATGTATCGACCAGGGAACCGTAAGGTAAATTGAGATATATACACTTATGTTACAAGTAACTCATGGCAGTCACAACTTCTCTTTTCTTGTATTGAATCAATATGTGGTTGTGCTTCTTCAAGGGAAGCCAAGGTAAAACATATCCTTTTGGAAAAGAGATCATCCTCCACACAGTATAAACAACTGAAGAACAAAGTAGATATTAATAAAATATATATAACAGTTATTTTCACCTTCAGTTAAATTGTGCCCTATTTTATAGTGCTGAAATAGAAAAAAATCTTAAAATAACAACAAATCCCCAGGCATCTACTAACAAGGGTACTACAGAGATTTAGAGGCCTCTAGTGATTTCTAGAGTGCTAGTTTGTGTACCAGCATCAGACTAATGCTTCTGCATTGAAAACCTGCAGCCAATCACTGTCATATTATTTCGGGTTTGTTATGTGTGGTGGCAGAGTATTGTTTTCTATTGCACAGGCACTCCAAGAGCTCAGTCATGATCAGGTTTCATTGTTCAGCACAACAAAAGCACATGCAGAGAGCAGAGCTCCAGCTGCAAGCACAGGCTCTGGCTGCCCTGGGTCACTATTTCCCAGTGCCAGCCCCAGAGTGACACTCAGGACTCTGGTACCTGGCAGGTGCCAACACAGATTAGCACAAGCCCTGGGTGGGTACAGGCACCCAGAGTCCTCCTCGCATTTACCTGGGTGCTGAACACAAATATTGGGTTTTGACAGCAGCTTTAGAGGTTGCTTTTTGCTTATTTTTAGTTCAAGACCATTATGCATTGGTTGGAACAAATGAAAGCTTTGTGGGCTGAATCAATCATTCCAGAATTTTCCTGCTCAGATCCTCTTGCCACACCTTTTCAAGACAACAAGTGTTTTCAAGTATTATCATAGAGAAAAGACACATGAAAAAATTCAGCTGTTTTCATCATCCCAGCAGGCTTGACAAACCTTCCCTGTGTAACCTAAAAACACAGCAACAACTCACCAAAACTTATATGTAAAGGCATGAACCCTGACTAAATGCACCATTGAAAAACGACAACTCAGATAGGCAGGGCTTCTCAAGAGATACCATTTTTTTGCAGCCAAAATTCCTCCCCTCCTACACCCTTCCCTGTAGAGTTCTGTGCAGCAAAGCAATTTACTCTCATTACTCAACCTACAACGCTAAGAGCATTTTTTCTCCTCAAAGTCATCTGGAGGGATGGGTAAATCAGACTAGGTTAAAAACAACAACAGCAGAAAAGAAGAATTACAGTGCTCTATCTTCACAGAGAGGGAGAGAATTAAACCTTTTAGCAGGATGGATTAGTTCATCACCCCTGGAGCCCCACGTTTCTCAGGGAGGCTGCACCCTGGGGCTGTGAGCAGGCAGAGCATGGCTGGCACAGACACCAACTACCCTCGGTGCACAGGAACTCCTCAAACAACCTGAGAGCTCACAAAAAAGCAACAAAGAAGACCAAACAGCAAAGGCCAGAAGATTTAAGATGCACTATTTACTTGGGATACTTGATCCCAAACATTCCTGCTATTCCTGAAACGTCCCCAAGGAAAGAAGATTACAGAAACTTGCCCGGTGGTTGGGAGGAGAAATCAAAGTCCCTGGCACTCCTTGTAAAACAACCTGATTCCCCAAGTAATTTTCAATAATATTTGTAGCAATTATTTCTAAAACCAGGTATTTTTCCTGTCTTAAAAAAATAAGAACAAATTTATTTCAAAGATGCCAATTTAAACATATTTTTATGAGTTTACACCTTGTTATTTTTCATCTTTTTTACTCTTTGGAAATTATGAATACAGGATGCAGTGTTTTCCCTATGTTTAACTCATCCTCAAACAGATGATTTATGGTTCATGTTTCAATACTACAAAAACATCTCAGTGTGGACTCATCTCTAAAAAGAGCTCAACTCTCTCTTTTCCTACATTTCACATCCTGCCTCAGGCTGAAGATCTGGGGGGAAAAAAAAAAGCACTGAAGCCTCTTACACTGTTGGACAGTTTCCTTATGGTGGTAGTAAATGCCCCAGAGCAGGAGTCATTTGTAACTTCTCCAGGAACAAACAAACAAAAGATATATAACAATATACTCTCAGAAGTTACCCTGATCTCACAAGGGGCAGTTGGGCAAAATACTCTATATGACATTTCCACCTCTGATGGCTATGACAGCCAGAAGAAAACAGGAAATATGACCATTCACCACGTATTTTCCATCTGAACCATCCTTGGCAGCAAGAGCAGCAGATGGCAGGCAAACTGGGATGGGATTTTTCTCGCCGTGTGTTTTTTACAGCAATTGAGTCAATAGTGGATGTCCGGTTCCCCTTCCTCTCAGCCACAAAAAAGACAAATCTCCTCTTGCAAACAGACACATCTTTACTGGTTAAAGATGCACACAGGGAGGCAGAGACAAAAATCAGCTGTTCTGGTAATAACCATCCTGTACTCAAAGTTCCCTGCGAACTGCTGTGAAGATGCTGGCACAAAAACCTGCACTGCATATTGCTGCAGCATAATTAATTAAGCCTGACAACACCCCTGTGAAATACAATAGGTCTAACCACTAAACCAAATCATCTTTATAAACATCCAAATGTCAGCAAGTGAATTTATGTCAGATTTACTATTCAATCCTGGGGAAAAAAAAAATCACATATAGCTTTTAAAAAAAAAAAAAAAAAAAAAAGCTCTTTACATTAAATAAAGCTCTCTCTTATATTTTTGAATTGTAATAAAGAAATCAAAGGTATGACAGCCTTTTACAGGGATAACACCTCAGAACGTTAGTAGATAAATCTTGGAAGAGCTAAGAAGTATTATCAGGATTTCCAATTGCAGAATCAGACAGTGCACTTGAGAATACTGTGACACTATACATAAAATATTATACCTATTAATTCATAATGACAATCTAAATAATTAAACCAAAATATCATTAATATCAATATTTTGATAGTTGGATGTTGGTTAGGTGGTGAAGAAAATATACTTTTAAAGATTATTACGCTTTTAGGATCAGGTATCCCTTACAAAACACACCAAGACAAATACAGACATATGTTCTAAAAGCAATTCCAGCTTGATTCTTTATGACTTTAGCTTGAAGGATTTTATTTTCTGTATAATCTTTAAAGTGGAAGTGCATTCACTAGCCGCTGGCTGCACTGTTTATCATAAAGTCAGCTCACTTAGTGCTGTCCAATTAAAATAAACTACAGCTGCAATGGATCACTATTTTTCTAAGTATCTGAAAATATTCCTGCAAAACCCAACCTCCAAAAATAAAACATAAATGAAAAGCAACAGTTCACTTGGCAACCATGTAGGAGAGGATGTTTTGACATTATTTTCACGTTATTAAATGCAGATTTTTCACTTAAAAACAAGAAGCTCCTGTCACAAATGATTTATATATTGAAATACTTTGTATGACATAAGGAAGGCATGTAATGGTTTGCTGCTGTAACCTTTTAAAATAAAATATAAGAATACACACAGTATATTTTTTCTTTGATACTTTAACCATTTTGCTGTTTATTGTGATAGACAACACTTCAGTGCTAGCCAACGTAACTCAGTAGCATTAAATAAAATGTCCAAACTCCATCTGACTTCAAAATACACTCACATAATTTTAAATTATTTTTCTTCTACTGCTCTCTTCTAGTTCATGCCTGGAAAAATGACAGACTATAAAACTCATCTTTTAACCAACTATGGTTTCAAAATTATTTATTTACGTAAATTTGGGAAAACCAGGGTCTCATGACATGTTTGTATGCTTCATTTCAAGCATGATGAAAGAAGAGAAAATAAAATACAAACTTTTTTTCTTTGGTACTGACTTTGTTCTAGCTCTTCCAGACATCGACTTCTAAAGTCAGGCTGCCACCAACAGACAGCTCACAGACAAGAGGAGGTGATGCTCATCTGCAATGCACAATGTGAGGCAGCAGAAAGGCCTCCTCACTAAACAGCAACTAATGAATGTACATAGAATAAAAACAGTGTAAGCTTTCTCTGCTGTGTGAAGTTGCTGCTTAGATTTCCAGGTGGGCAGTACTACAAAAATCACACAAACATCTTGAAGTGCCTATAGAGAGTCTATAGACAAAAGGAGATTTTTCCATTGCTGGAGATGCACAAATTTTCTTACAGACAATTTCTAAAAGTTATGCTGTATTTATCTAAAGAACAACACTGCACCTTTAAGAAAATGTTATTTTTCCTGAGGCCCTATCAAGGTAAATTTCATCAGTATTCAAAGAATGAGCAAAGCACTTCAACAATTTATTTCAATAAAAGAAGACTTAGCTGAAAGGAGTATAAATGATGAGAACTTGCTTTAAACTGATTTATTCCCTGCAGCAATAAAAGGAATGTTTCTTCACTCAGCTGTTTAATATGCAAATATGCAGAGCATCCAGCTTCTGACAGCACATCATTAATAAAACCTTGCACTAAGCAGAGCTCCCGATATTTCATCCTGATGAAAATACATGATGATGATTTTAGACTGTATAATTTCAGAGTTGGAACAATGTACTTCCCAGTGATGGAAACTCAGCAATCCACAGTTCTACTGTGGATTTTTTAATAAGTTAACCTATTTCTGCACAGGGGAGACATTCTGTTTACAAGAATTGGGAATACAGAGAAACTTGTCACCAAAAGCTCTCAACTGGACCAGCCAAACCTTGGTTTGGGAAGCAGTACCAAAGCAGACATGTTATTTATAGAACACCACAACAGTCTGTTTCTTTTTTAATCAACTAATTCCTCTCTTATTTACCAAGCTTAATGCATTTCACCTGCACTTTTCTCAGCCACTGTACTCTCTGACAGATTTGCAGCAAATGTGGAAATTAAAGCCATCCCTTAAAATAAAATAGGGGGAAAAAAATCTGCAACTTTTCTTATTTACCTCATTAAAATCTATGAAGAACTCCTAGATCTGACCACGCTGTAGTATTCTACTTGTGTTTATAGACAAAGTATGTACATGCCTTCTTCTTCATTTCTTGTGCTAAAACTCTTACATGGTTTCCAAATAAGTTTTTAAAAAGGTTAAAAACTATCAAATGTTTGAAATAGAGAAAGCAATATTTGTCAGTGCTTTGCTCTGGAGTCTTCCAGTCCAAAGATGGAAATTGGAGGCTGTACAGAAATGTTAATTTTTTAAGCATCCCTTTGTGCAGAATTGATCCTCAGAGGTGACACAGAATGTGCATTTCTCCACTGGAGTTGATACTCACACAGAAGATGTTGATCACTTTACAACAGGGATATCTGAGGAACACTTTTGCTTCAATAGTAGGTAACAATAACAACTTTATCAAGTCTTGAGGTCTTTATTTTGGCTGAAATACACTGGTTTTGCCACTGAAGGTGATAGGTCAAATATAAAAAGAGACCCCTTCTACATCGCAAGAACAACAACAAAAAAAAAAGACTTTGTGTTTTAATTCAAAAATATTTCTATTATGAATCAATCATTTAGTGTATTTCAAAGAAGTTTGAAGGATTTTCCTTTGAATCATTTCCCACTGGGTGCCTAGGAAACAAAACATCTTCAGGGCTAAATTTCAGGGGAAGTCTTGCAGGTTTTAGTAAACTTCTCCAAGCCAGTACTTTACATGTTTCTGTTTTCTGTGCGTGGCAATACTCCCTCATAACTCAAATGGGATTAACCAATTAAACATTTCCCAGTAGTCTCTAAAATAGCTGCTCTTGGCATGTTTTTTGCATGGAACAAACCTCAGCGGGAGGATATGATAGAAATCTTGCACTATTTAAATATAGAATTGGGACATCAAAGAAAGGGTTGTATTGAAATAACATGGATAATTAAGGAAGTGGAGAACAGTAATAACTGATTTACATAAAATGCTAATAAGCCTCTTGACTTGTTCGGCAATTTCTGCTTTAGGCATGGCAACTGCGGGTTCAAATTTGTATACTAATTTTATTTTAGTATTTTCTTGTCCCTCCTTTCTCCCCTTGTTCTTTAAGCTCTCCACAGCCAGGCCAGTCTGTACCTGGATCCAAACCTTCTTCAAAACAAAACTCCATCAGAATATAAACTCCTGTGAAAGTTTTGTGCACATTCCTGTCCGCTCAGGCACACGAAGCACAAAGTGTAAAGACCCTTAATTACTTGTCTGCATGTGTATGGATTCAGATTGCATCCCTTCTAGTTTAGCTCACTTTCATGTCATGCTGAATAATGTGTTACAAACGATCAATGACATATTAAAAATGTTAAACACTCTTCACAATTAGCAGGATTGAGAAAGTTTGAAAGCAAGTGGAGAGTACTGGCAAGGATGCATTTCCATGGTGTTATTCTCCTTGCTGCTGGGATGGGATGATGAGGGCACTGCACCAACACTAGAGGTTACAGCTATTTTACACAGCACCCTTGTGCCATTTGCCTCTGCGAAGAAATTATATGCTCTGAAATTCTTGTTCTATTTTACTCTCCTCCTGATCTCTCCTCGCAGTGCTACAGCAGCAGTGGCTTTGAGATGTGAATGTGAATGAGTGTCTGAGCTGTTCCTTCAGGACATGTCTGCATATTGACCTTCAGCTTACCCTGTTTCCCTGTGAGCCCTCTAAGCATGATCCATCGCTTTCTCAGGCCATTCTCCCTTCACCCCATTGATGGGTTTCAGAGCTACTTAAATTTCAAAGTCCTGATGCGTTGCAGCAGTGGCCAGGGCTCAGCTTTGCTCACTTATAGATTGTACAAGGTCACAATAAGGGAAGGGGAAAAAAAAGCCAGAGCATTTATCAGGATGTATTGCTTTACTTTTTCTATCCATCACAAAGGCGATGATTCTATTTTAGTGAAAATCCATTGAACTCAGATCAAGTCAGATGGCTGTTATCATTGGAAACTCAAGAGCTGTCACACCATAATCGGTACAAATGAACACTGAAACGTGGGGCTTGAGGCCGCTTAATGGTCTTTAGTGAATTTTTTTTTTCTGTTGCTTTTTAAACACCACAAAATCATTTTACTTAAGCAATTTCAAATTGAGAACAGTAGGATTTTGTTACACAAGCACAGTTGATTCAATTATAGATGATCTGAGAGCTACTGTGCAATTAAATGGTTTTTGCCAGCGTGCCCTCTCCCCCACACCAGTACACACGTGTGGGCCACCCAGACAAGCACAATCATTTCCCTCAAAGTTATTCTGATTCTGGTCACCTTTTGTGATCACTTCCAACTTGTAATAGGCCACATCACCATGCACTTTTAACAGGAATTTCTGCAGCAGTGTTGCTTTGTATTTTGTGAATGAGCTTTGGTAAAACTCCCTTGTTCTAGAGCTACCCCTGTGAGAAGGAGCTGTGTGTACACAGGAAAGGAGAAAACAAAACTTTATTACTCTTTCTTCTTTACAAATACCTTAGTATTATATTTTAATAAAAAAAAATTAGCATCTTGACCATATTTAAAGGCACCCAAAAACTACATCGATATTAAATTAATTGATATTATTCAGTATAATTACAAGTGTGTTTGAATTGCATCGGAAACAGAGCACAGGGGAGTGCAAAGGAGCAGGGTACAGCCATCATACCTGACAGAGAGCTTGTTCTTCCCTGCAGTCCAAACATGCTAATTATTCTCATATTTGGGCTTCATTCTACTTCCTATCAGTTGTGACAGACTCACCTTCCACTTGCTTGTTTTGATTTCATCACATAAGAAAGACCAGCTATCCCAGGTTCTAGGGGACCTTGACAGATAATTAAAAATGCCTCTCTAATTAAGAGAAAAATAGCAACAGATGACAACTTTGCTCCACAAACAAGCCATTCCAGAAAATTGCTATTTTCCTACTGAAATCCCATATTAAAATAATTGCCATCCAATTTTTGAAAGTGAAAAAATCCCAACCCATCCCACTTCACTTCCCACACAAACTCACTTCCCAGACAGATGGTTTACAGAACTTACTCAGAGAAAATATATTCGTCTTTACAAGTAGTGGCAAATCCTTACCACGAGCACCCTCCCCTTCACCACACCTGCAGAGCACAGCAGAGGAAAGACATGATTGTTATACAGGAATGTCCTAAGCTACCTGGAGCTTTTTCTTATTTTAACTATGCTTAGATCTTAGGTTCTGACTGCCTCCCATGAAGCTAGGACAACACATTTTAAGTTACCTGCCACTGCCACATTCCTGAGGCCCCTCCAGCCACAGCAGCTTCGAGGCTGCTTTGTACAGCTTCGGCTTCTAGCAATATATGAAAATATTTCATATTTTACCTGAACGAAGTTTCCAAGCAAAGCCACAGGGAAGGAACACAGGCCTGCAGTTCCTCTCTGTTTTCACCCACCAGTGTTTCCAGAGATCTGGAACAGGGAATGGTGAAGGCTGTGCACAAACTCTTGAGGAGCCCCTTTAAAACTCCCACAGAGTGGCACTAATAAGCCTAGTGTACTGGAGGATCATCCCCTGTGCTCTGTGCTTCAAGAAGCAGAAAATCTTAAACAGGCTGGCATTATATCTTCAAATCTCTTTTTATAAACATTAAGACGAATACAATTTTGGCAAGCTCTAAGTTCAGAATACTATATTTTTCTTTAACGACAAAACTACATCTTAACCTCGAGCCTAATAAAAAACTGATGGTAATTTTTGTGGATATTTTAAATGTAGCAAGTAACAATTCACAGACTTTTAGCTGTAGTCACCTGTGCATACACCACACTCTCAGGGGAGGTCATACAACACAATAAAAGCTGTGATATGATGCATTTTTAGCAGTGAAATATCCTGGACAGATAACTGATTTCCTCCTACACTACAGTGGACACCCAAAAAGAAGTAAGAGCTTAAAAATATTCTTAAAATGCATAGACTGAAGAACTTTTGTATTGCTCCCTTATTTGCAGGATAAATCAAAAGACATCAGTCCCCTTACTGCTCCTTGTTCCCACATTTGGGGCCTGGCCAAGGACTGAGTGTGGACTGAGCCAGAGACTCTTTGAAGGATCACAGTTACACAGAATGGTTTCCTCTTTATTTCCTTCAGCTGGCCTCTGGTATCACCCAGGGGACATCTGAAGATTTGGGTGTGTGTTGCTCACCTACCCCAGCAAGGAATAATTTGTCCTCCAGCAAAATTTCTGATGTCACCTGTTTTGGCAAACGAGCCTTTTAGTTCTCCACCTCCTTTGGTCAACTCCCCCAGTCCTTGGCTGTTTGCAAAAGGGGTGTTGTACAAATGAGGCACTTGGATTTTTGTTCCTTAACTCTCTTGGCTCCTTACCCTATTCCAAATTTCTCCTGCAGCTTATCCTCCTACATGAGGGAAATAGCTTCACCATTTCCAGCAGCCCTGGTGCTGTTGTTTTGGGAGAGAGAGTGGCAGTGGGAGGCACCATTTCACAGGCCCTTAATTCCTTTGATCATTCCCATCTCCTGCTGCACAGAGACCAGAAATGAATACACTCAGTTCTAGGTATGTGCTCCAGAGGTCCTTGCAGCAAGGTCTGACTTCTCCAAGTTTCAATGTCTCACAGCTTCCCAAATCACAAGGGCCAATGCACATCCCATTATTTTTTGGTCCCACAAAGTCAAACTTTTCAAGAATGCATCTGTATAAGTCTGAATGTTTCTGGCAAATAGTATATGGACTAAGATTCTGACAAGTCAGTTTGACTACCAGTGAAATCTCTCTTTAATTAGGTAGTTTAAAAAGAAAAGGAAAAAAAATAGAAACTAAAAGCAAGCAAAACTAACTGAAAGTCTTTAGTTTCTATTTTATATCAACAAAGACACATTTTCATCATATTGGTCTTATTGGCTGACCAGTTAGCTGGTGTGCTCTGAAAATACTGATATTTCCTCTGAAAATCATGATATAAAAAAAAATCCTACACTAAAAATGGTACTGCAGCTACCATTGAACTGTGGAACACTTGTCACTGACACTAATTCCAGTCCATAAAGAAGCATGAATAAAAGAAAAGAAAAAACACAGATGCTGGAATCAAAATACACACAGCATTTCCAACAAGCTTAAAAAAAAAAAAATAAAATAAAAAAGTAATTTAGCCATTCTTTAGTAATTTTTGCTGGATTCAAAACTCACTGCAACTTCAGCACCTCGTAGGTGCTTTTCCTTCGCTGTGCAGTGGCAGGTGAGGTAAAAGAGCTGACACCTCTGCTCGGGCAGGGAGCAGGGGGGACTGACTGCTCCCGTGCTCAAAGCAGGACTGACATTACATGTCCCCATCCCAAATAAAAGCTTTATATTCAATTCCATCCACTGGAGATGTCAGCAAGGGAAACAAGGTTATGTGGCAGCAGCTACCATATTTTACCTATCTATATAAATACATTTAAACACGTGGGAAATAAGGTTAGAGGAATGACCTTGAGGGATGGACTTTCAGGCTAGTAACCCTCACATAACTTCAGCTTGAAAACTGAAAGTGAGAGGAAAAACAGTGCATGATACCAACACATCTACTCTAAACATCCACGGGAAAGAATTAGAGCCATTATGTGCTTTACACAGCCCCTGTCTGTGAACTGGGAATGCTTTTGTAGTGAGCTGCCTCATGGAGCAGACTAGCTTCTTAATAACTGGATGTTGGGAGAATTGAAGCAAAACTTTTATCTTTACTATTAAATCTCCCTTTTCAGTCACTAAGCTCCCTATGAAACACCATAACAATGCTCCTATTAGGTAAGCAAGGGACAGAGGGGATGCAAATCCCTACTGAATTATGTGCCTGCTCCTGAGTCAGCAATGGCCCTTCCAGCCTCGACCTTGCCAACCAGCATGTCTGGTTTTTCCCATTTCCCAATGGCACAGGGCTCATCTTGTCTCTGAAGAGATCAACCCCAGCCTACAGCACCACAAACCAGGCTGGGTTTTAGGGCCTAATTAGCATTGTCCATTTTCCGATAACTTCCAGGGTGTTTAAACAAAGCAAATTAAAGAAGGTGGCCCTATAAAGTATAGGGTTAGTTTGTGTCATCAGCTAGCGAGATGAAGGCACCTACCACTGCCTCCTTGCCTGTTTTGGTTAGCAGAATCAGGGAATGAACTTGGGATCCCCTCAGTGAATAGCTGCTAAAGCACTGGTGAAAGGTCATCAAAGCAGTCGGACTTCCACATCCTGCAGAGGTGCTGGAGTCTCTCATTCCACTGCTATCTTTTGTCCCCATCCGGTTTATCTAATAGATGATCCTAACAATTCACATTGGCAGTCCTTTGTAGTGTAATGAACACTGTGTGGTCTGATGAATGCAACCACTGCACAGAAAACGTCAGTTCTTTCATTAAGAAAACCTTCCCAAGTTCATTGTATTGAACCAGCGCTCCAGCTATTAGGCTGATACATGACACAGTCAATTCCAGTTACACTTTAAGTGACTATTCATGTTCAGTGAATTCAATTTTTAAAGCTAATTTATATATGTTTAGATATTTACATGAGAACACATTTCTTCTAGTTTACATGCCTTTTTTTCTGAGCTGTTGGTATAGTAATGGGGGGAGGAAGGAAATAATATTTCCCAGCAGATAAAATGCTAAACTGATGGAAAAGACACTGAAAAGCAAATAAGCAGCTTTCTGAGAATATACTTGAAAAGAATTCTGAATTACTTGTTGGTAAAAAGAATTGCAGTGCGGGCATCTATTAATGTTAAATAAAATATCTGCATAAAGTTATTGTTAAAATTACTTGTTATTTCACATTAATGTCTGAGAACCCATTTTCTGATATTAGCCAGCACAGTACCTCCTTTTATATAGTACTGCAATTAATGGCATGTAAACTTTTAAAGCAGGTAATTAAAAAAGTTAAACTATTGCTGCTACTGAACAGAAAACATCAGTTCTTTCATTAAGGAAACCTTCCCAAGTTCATGGTATTGAACTGGGGCTCCAGCTATTAAGCTATGCAATGACACAGTCAATGCCTGCTATAGTATCAATTCAATTTAAGCATTTTTTTGTTATCACTAGATGCCCTTCTGTAGTTTCTTTTAACTGACTTTGTTTATTGATAATTATTAGAGGACCATTGGTTCCAAAAGATAGGCATAATTTCATTACACAAATCCTCTAGAGTTCACAGTAGTAGCAGCTTTTCTGTACAGATCATGCTGAAGTCTCTGAAGCCTTTACAGTGTGCTTGTATCAGGGATCATGATACAGTTCCTCAGAAACAAAAAATAAATACCATCTCTTATTGCATCATTTGGATATTAAACAGCAGAAGCTCAGCTTTCCATCCACGTATTCAAAAAGAACAGGCTGTTTACTTCTTTCAAAATATATTTCAAAAAATGTTTTCATTAATGTGGATTTGTTTTAAATTAAATATAAACTATCAGGTCTACCTTCCTGCATTAAAAAAAAAAAAAAATTATATCTTGACTTTACCAGGCTTAACATACTTATGTACTAAAGCTCTACTGTTTGGGAAATAAAAATACCTTTCTTAATACTGGATTTCATAAGAGAAATTACAAATATGGGATGCAGGGACTTTGTGGTTTGATACACTTTGCAAGCAGAGAAGGGGGATGCCCTTCAAAGTTAGAGGGTAATCATTATTGACCTTGTGCATTCAAGACAGCATAGGAGGTTTCTATATAAAGAAACTTGCAGAGAGGTCATTGAAAGCACTGGTGAAGAGACATAAAAAAGAAGACAGGACAGAATACAGCCTCAGTTAAGCAGGTTAAAAAATTAACTATAAACAGACTCGGGAACTGAAGACAAAAACAAAAGAACATTTTTCTTTCTAAGTGTCATGCAAATTTATG
Source organism: Erpornis zantholeuca (assembly GCA_013400515.1). NCBI lineage: Eukaryota > Metazoa > Chordata > Aves > Passeriformes > Timaliidae > Erpornis > Erpornis zantholeuca. The sequence goes on along the minus strand of VZTN01004343.1, from coordinate 70,435 downwards.
GTTCTGTATTAAATGTTCAGTATCAGATAAGTAGCCTTCACAATGTAATTATTAACTTCTACAGGTCCTGCAAAGTTTTTTTTTCTCTTCTTTCCCTACACACAGCCTGAGCACTTTTTGAGTACTGAACAAAGGGACACGTGCTTAGGGTTGGCTCTCAGCAGGCAGGAATTAGGGTTTTGGTCTCCCCTCCTTTACTCATTCACAGGGTGTCTGCTAATCTGTCTGTGTTTGAATTTACCTGTCTGCAAAACAGGTACAATAAAACCAGCAGACATCTCCCCAGGGTTATATGACACTTAGTTTGGCACTTCAAAAAGCACACTTAGCAGAGCGTTTTGAAATCATTCAATGAAAAGCATTATGTAATGAAAAATAAATTACTTCTGTATGATGAGGTTGTTTGGAGAATGTTCAGGTAAAATGCTCTGGTTAAGAATATTAAAACACCTGGGATACACAATGGATAGGTTTACTATGATTTTTTTTCTTTCAAACTACATTTTAAAATAAGCTGCAACAGAGAAAAAGTCCTATTGCCATGCACATCCCACTCCCATTTAATTAAATCAGTCATTATTATTATAAGTATTCATATATTTTGTTTCCCTCTCTAGATAAAAAATACAGAAACTGAAAGAGAAACAGAAATAATAAGACTGAGATTTTAGCTGTTTTCCTTGTATAAACAGAGCAGACAGAAACCTGCTGACCTTTGCATGACTTGCGCTATTTTTCTCCAACCCACAGCCTCACGATGGCTCTCTAAATTTGCCCTGCTTAGGCAAAACTCCCTTTTCTATTGGGTCTTTCATCTCCAGAAAACCAGGCTACCATGCAGGCAGGAGGCTGCAATCTCAATGCACTGATACCCTCCACTAGAGGAGTCAATCATTCTCACTAATAGGTGCCCACAGCGTCCTAGGAACAATCCACTCGCATGACTGTCCTGCCCCTTCAGCCTCCCCTCCCCTGACAGCCGATAGCACACAGCTTCCCAAAATATGTTTCATTTTCAAGAGATAGATTTATTGCAGCCCTGTTATCACATTCATACCCTTCCTGAAAAGATAAAAATAAGAAAGACCTTACAAGAAGATGTTGCAGCAACAGCTAAATCATAAATGTTTGATAAGGACTGGCTAAATACAGACAAATAACTGTTCAATCCCACTTTGTATTAGGCAGATAAAGTCACACAGGAAATCAATGTGATCTATTGAAATGAAAAAACGTCCAGCTTAGGGACTATATGGTGTTATAGAATATGTGACATTATAAATGGGCTGCTTCCATAAGTGCTATACAATGAGAAGTTGCACAGTTTTTATTTATTTTTGTGCTTATGAATGTAAAAGCAGAATGTGAAAGTCACTATTTGTCAACAGGGCAAATGTGGGCAGCAGTGAAGTAGGTGAGTATTTATAACCTTTTTTATTTTCCCACTCTTGAAGGGAATACATAATCCTCTCTAGGGATAAAAGGATCTTCAGTCACCCACTAGCCCAGGGCTCCTTTTTAGCACAGGCTGACAGATGTGCTAAAATTATAAGTGAAGTGTTGTGATGTTGACTCCTAAAGCAGCGATCATTAAGGTTGAAATTAGTATCCCCTCCCAGCCATTCAAATGTTGAAAAGTTCTGACACCAGGCGTAATTGGACAACTTTACCTAGTGGGGATAGCATTACATTTTATCCTACTGACTTCTTTCTGCCTTTTTCATCCCTGCTCCAATTTAAATGAAGCAAAACAACTTTTTATACATCTTTCACTTACACAAAACAAAACAAAAATCTGCTTATGCAGAAAGACATCTCAAAAGCAGACATATGAGTTCACAACTCCATATACAAGTAGTATTGTTTAAGGCTATACTATTTCAGCTGACAACAGTATTTTAAATAAGATGCAGTTAAAAAAGAGACTGAAGGAAAATATAAGCAGATGTCCTAATATGTATTAGCATCTGCTGAAAGAAATTTCATTTGAAAATGTAAAATACACTTCACTTGCTAGATGCTCTAATTAGTTACATGCAATGTTAACATACTTTAATCTTCTGAAGTAAAAGGTTCCCCTGAACTGTATTTATGTATACCTGGATATATTTCTAGTAACTATAGCAGTTGCTGAATGGCAGTAAGTGCTAAAAGATATAGCAATCCACACAATTAGATTTCAGGTCATTTAGATCAGTGTGAACTAGAAAAACATGTTAATGTGCTATACCCACTGCCACTTCCTCACATACTGCTGAGTTGGACACATTAACTAATGGACAATCACCTGATAAATACTAGATGTGTGTGGATGAATATAGTCTCAAATCATCTCCACTGGCTCAGACCAAGATTGTGACAATGACACAAACCCAGCAGCACTGATGCACCCTTGCACTATTCTTGTGCTGTGTGCCTAAAGAAAAATGAAGCCTATGATTTTACACAGTTTACCTAATAGACCTTCCTTCTTTAGTTTATGGGAAAATCTTAAAGGTAGCTCAAGCCCCACACCATACCATAAAATATAGGAAAGCTGAGTGTGAAACATAACCAGTGTGTTAAAATAAAATCAAATCCAATGTTTGTGAACATGCAACACTCTGCTATCGAGTTAGATTCAATTTCTAAAGGCTGACGAGCACATCTATTTCTGGCATGAACAAAGAACATGTTAATACTGTGGCTCTCTCACAGCCCTGTACTGTACATTGAGTCACCAGCTCCCACAGCCCCACTAAGCCCCATCCCTCATCTTTCAGCTGAACTTTGCATTTTGCTTCATCTGCTCGGGGCTCCTGCCCATCTCTGCCCATCTCTGCCCATCTCAGCCCATCTCAGCCCATCTCAGCACTCTGCTGGTGCCCTGCACCCCCAAGCTTCCACCACACTACCCGGCTGCCCTTCCTCTGCAGGACATCACACACACACCAGGCTGCTGGAGACTTACTGGGCTGATGCACAAAGCTGTAACAAAGGACAGGAGAAAGGTTGAAGTGCACAGCCATGTTCTGCCTTGTTGGCCCTGCAGCTGAGGTAGCGGGGGCTGAACTGATTGAGAGTTAGTGACTCATTCCAGGACAGCCTCTTCCAAAGTGCTTTCTCCCAGTTTCAAGGCCATTAAGCACTTCAAGATGGGGAGCATGAACACAGGCTGCCTGGGTGCTGTGCAAAGAACATGGAAAAGATATCCTGCACCTTGGTTTTGAAGATATTCTTGCCTGTTCCTTTCAACTTGTAATTAAGTTATTTGACTTCTTGCCATGATCGCTCTAAAAATGCATTTGGTCAACTCCCCTTCAGTGTTGCCCACCAGACCTCTGGACTGGCCATCACTGCTACCTCACCAGAACTTACTTCTCATCCATGCTCTATTTCTAGATTTCTATTCCTGATCTATTTCTGTCTGGTTTGTTGCCAATTTTTTTCTTTTAACTATAAGACTTTTACCCAACACACACACAAGTCCAGCCTACAAATACCTCACCCCTTTTCTCTCTGCCTCTACACTCATTATGCTGAGCCTCTTTCCTAGAAAACTTACTTTTTCGCAACAAATTCATCCTTTCTTCCTCTTAACACTGTAGTCTGTCTACAGAGAACTCTTCAGTTTAATCCAGTTTGTCCTGATTCGCTATCAACATGTCTACGCTCACCCTAGATCGACTTCAAGATAGTCATTTTCGTTGATGACTTCCTAAATTTTCAAACAAGCATTTTCATGCTTTCTTTTATTCTGCTTACAGATCTGCCCACAAGCAGTTGCAATATTATCTCATTATCTTACTTCATAATCCACATTAAAAATCTCCTTTTCTTTGGCATCTAATCTTTTCTTTGGCATCAGAAAAATATCATGCCTAAAAACAGGGCCTATCATATTGATTAATATTATCTCATTATACGCTTGTTCTTGTTATCTATCTGTATCCCTGCCTTTGATTAACACTTAAATTTTAAACAGCACAGACTTGCAACTATCTTTTTCGGGTGATTTTGCATATTTATTAATATGGCTGGGTCCTTATCTGTGACTAACAATCTAGGCACTGCACTAGCAATAATTATCATCATCTTGTTGTTCCTTCTTTGTTGATATATAAGCATGTAAACTGGATTTTGTTTTCTGGGTAAGACTGCCAGGGATGATTGTTAGGAGTTCTGCTCGAAGAAGAAACCCAGGTGCTTTCAGTGATCATTTTCAGACTGAGGGCTGTACTCATTTGGGGGGTTTTAATGGAAATTAGGGATGTGAAAATTTTCAGTGTAACTGTCAGTAAAAATGGTTTGGAAAGTAATAATTAGAATTACTTTCTGTTCTGTTGTCAGACAAGCAGCATACACATGAATCTTTTTTAGAAAATATATTGTAAGGAAGTAAAAGGAAAACAAATTGCAAATTGTGCTTGTGTCTGTTTCAACAAGGACATGTGAGCATCATGCACTGACAGTCAGGCTCCACGTGAGAGAGAGAATGTGAACTCCCTGGAAAAAGCTTCCAAGGATGAGAGTTCAAATGCCAAAGAACCCTACCTAAGAAGGGAAGCACCAATGTTCTTCTCCCAAATCTTCGTGAATTGGACACATTAAATTGTGTAGTCTGATGCCAGCACAGAATTAAATTCCAATACACTGGCATGCCCTAATTCTATTATTAGGGAATGAAAGGGGAACAGAACATGCAAGCATTACTATGACTGTATAAACTGCATCTTTATTTGGAATGGGAATTATTTTAAGGATATCTGAAGCTCTGGTTTTCTTGCACAAAATCTGGGGTGTGAACCTGAAGAATGAGCGAAAGGGCAGAAAACCTTGAAAACAAGCTGATTGTGACAGTACTGTCAAGCAGAAAGGGAAAATGCAAATGAAATAGACATTTTCTAAATATAGTTTAATTTATAAATAAGACTTCACATCACAGATTTGTTTATCCTCATTTGGTGATAATTGTTCACAGCAGAATATATCAGAAAATTCTATAATAGGAACTACAGCCAGGAAATGTTAAATAATTAATCACCCTCCCAGCCACTTGCATTTCTGTTGATATAAATGACCGTATAATTCCAAACCCAATTATCACTACTTAGCCATTCCATTTTGTAGTTAAAATCCCACAAAATTAAAGTGCATCAATTGTTAATGGTAATAGACCAGACAAGGGATTAAAGATTATTTTAATGTTTATTTCCTGTCAGGAGGTTTTTTTGGCAGGAAGCACTATAGACAAAAGGCTACATTAAGATGAGATTCATACAATGTATTTAAATCTACTAACTTCTAAAAGCCTTATGGTATAATTACTTGTTTAATCTGCGTGTTCCCTGACGATACCAATGGGGGTTTATCAAGCCAACTTTAGTATATCTGTTTCATAGAAACCAAAACATTCTCTTTAACTTTAACTGCAAACAGCAGTCAAGTTTACCATAAATGCAATCCTAACAACAAACTTGAAAAATGAATGAACTATGCAAAAATATAAGGGGAGCCAGATTATGATCAGAACTTTTTTTATGTCATACTCTGCTTGGTTTATCTCCTGTTACTTCTGGCACTATGCATTTGCTTACAAGATTTGGTCCTTGTACTCATACGTGTTTTAAATAATTGCTTTAAGACCAATAAAACTTCATTAATTGCATAACTCTTGTTACCTGCCACAAAATGATGACTTTTCTCCACCCTTCAGAGAAGTATTTATGCATCTGTGTTTATATGGAGACATCACTTAGTTTAGAGATTACTTTGCTGTCTTAAAATGTTTTTTGTTTTTATCATTAGGCATTGTCAATAAAACTGACAAAAGTACTTTATTGCATTAGCACAGTGACCAGAATTCTGTAGAACTGTGTGTGAGGGGCTAAGGATTTGGGGAAGGGCTCTTACAGTTCACCATTTCAGTGGGCAGCAGGAGTGGGCTGAATTTTATGTGCCTCAAAATGTTATTCACCTGCATAAAGTTAGAGACAAGTAGCTTTAACTTGGGTCTGTTGGGATGAACCTTTTAGATCTGGAGCAAGCAATAACTGTGCCCCTTATTTCTGGCTTGCACTGACATCACCTTACACACAACCTCATTCATCTCATTCTATCTCTTTTCTGTATAAACAAAAATCTACATTGGGACTAAATAGGAAAACTGAGAAGGAAATGTTTGTGTTCTTCTGTTCCTTGCCCATTCAGCAATGTTATCCAGGTCGCCAAAATCTATGGACAACTTATTGCACAGGAACATTACAGTCCTTTGAATCTGCATTTATACTTTTTCTCCAGGAAACCCTTGTCCTGCATTTAGCAAATGACATAACACACTAAATCATGACACAAATAACAGTACACAAACCACCTCACACTGGGGCAGTGACAGATCTGTTTCTGTGTCTGTTTCAAACATTTCCTTAGGAGTACATTCACTGTTTGGCTAAAGTTACCTCTCACTATTCCTCCTCTCTCCTCTTTATAGGTGAGGAAGCCAGTGGGGACAGCTCTGTGGTACTAACAGTCCTGTGCTGTCACAAGGACCAGCTTCACAGCCCAAGAGATTGCTCAGGAGGGAGGTGAAGATGCTCTTTTCCAAACCCAGGATCACCCAGCAATGATATCACTAATTTGTGAGCAGTGAGTTAATTACATGCCCAGTGGTGTTAATAACTCAAATTCCATTGGACACAAGTATTAAGAAGAAGCTTCTAACTGAGACCCAGGAAAGAGCTGTTCATCCTGGAGCCCCAGTTCACAGGAGATTCCACTGATGCAGCATGTTTGGCATAAAGAAGACTGCAGAGTTAAAATTCTCATGTCAGGAACTTTCCACTTGTTTTCCTTGGTATGCNAAAAAAAAAAAAAAGAGACAACTCACAACAAAATTCAGACTCCATATCTCTTGTGAGATTTGTGAGAGCAAGTAGACATGGTAGGGAAACCCATTCCATAACCTTTCACCAACATAAAATTTACTGTGAATAAGGCCCCAAAGCTGTGCTCAGCTCTGATTTAAACCTGTGAACACAAACCTCCCAAGAGCATTTCCATTCCAATAAATACCTCCCCATGACATGATATGCTAATCATTTGGATCCTAGGAGGAGATTAAATACCCCAACCATCAGCAAGCTCCACCACAGTGCTCACCAGGACAGGATCTGACCCAAAGTAAGTATTTTATTTAGCAGGTTTAAGGTGCTATCCCAAGTTCCCTCCCCCAAACACTACTACTGCTGTGGCAAAGAGCAAAGCAGGTTTGGCCTTTTTTTTGAAAATTTCTCAGTAATTTTCTCTGGTATTCAAGACTTTATCAATGAGAAGAATTAATCTAACTCACAAAAACGAGACTTCCTTCAGAACTCTAATGTTCTGTATCTTTTATTTTTAAATTGCAGCATTAATAATGGTCTCAGCAGCAAGTGGAGAAAATGTGTGAAAATGTGCCCTCTTTATAGATTTCCTGTTTCTGCAATTTCACTTGAAAAATGGCAGTGCCCTGCCATCTGAAGCTTCCAGTTTGTTTAACTCCAAGCAAAAGACAATTAAACAATTTACACTGTATGGTCATGAGACTATACTTGCTCACCAGTGCTCCTTGTTTTGTCAGTTGCCACGATGAGCAGAAGATTTTTCACTTTCCTACCCCTGCAAGAGTACCAGAGGTTCCTGATCATAGTAATGACCTCGTGTTGAGAAGAAAATTTCACAAACAAAAACAATTTCCACAGGATTCTTGAGATGCTGAGTTAGCACAGAGTAAAAGAGACTCCATGCTGGACAAGTGTCTAGAAGGACAGAACACCCTTTAACCATTGTTTTCTTAAAAGTCAGTGAATTAATATTTATCTTTTCTTTATCATTTTCTCACAGTTTCTTAAAATTCTCCAATTTTCTATAAACTTTTTTTTCACAATTCCTCCAGGCAAATTTATATCCTGAATCTGTATAACTTAGGTTATCCTCTGCAACACAGAAGTGATTTATCAGTATTTCAATAGAGCCTGATACACACTTGAAGAATGGAAGTTTAGGTGAACGACAAAGATAAATTGAGCTTTTCAAATCCTGCTTTTGGTAGAAATCATTCTGAAAACAGACTGACTACAACGAGTTCCATTTGAGAGATGCTCAATACACTTGTGCTTTCCTTCCCAAAGCCATTCTCAGAGCTGACCCTGTTTTCACATTCGTAGACAACAGACTTGTAGATGTGACTGTCACAAACACATATCTGCTCTATCCTTAATGATGCCTTCTCCTATAGGCTGAAATAAGAAAAACATTACTTAGATCACCAATATACATCTGAAATATTGTACTTCTCAGTCTAGCACACTCTCAGGACTATGTGTTATCCACATCAAAGACAAAAACACATCATTAGTATCATCTGCTGTAATGGCAGTGCAAGGGAATTCATATTAGTGGTTGCTTAATGGTAATCATGGTAGAATCTTGGCATTAATATGAGGAATATTAATTTTCCAGAACAGAAAAGCATAAATGACACCTCCATCTCTATGCAAAGCCAGATCAAATCACTTGCCTAAATGCAATTTAATTCAAGATTCTTGGTATACCAACAAAGAGACAGAACTCTGTCTCCATCAAAAAGATGGACAGGAAAACAATATGTGTAAGACCATGTGCCATTCCATAGTGATTCTTTTGGTTCTTTTTGGTATACAAAAAAAAATACAAGGTCTTTTAATGAATGCAAAAATAAAACACAGAGAGTATATAAAGTGATAAAATAATACCTGGACAATAGAGCTGAAGAGCAAAAGGACAATGAAAGCAATTACTAGAGAGGGAATAAAACTTTTGACATGATTATAATATTATAATCTTATTAATATCTGTAATGGAGACTAAAATAAATTTTAACTTCCAGTTTAACAAAATTTATTTTATGAATTTCTTATTTTTGACAATACAAATAAATTACTGTATATAACCTCATAATCATTACCACCCCTACACTGTGAAATGTGACTCTAAAATGCCAGAGCACATTTCTCAATGTATTGTGTCTCACTGACCTCCAGATCAAGTTTGCTCAGTGTCTGACTAAAAGAATGTTCTTTGGTTTTGTTTTTGCTTTTCTACATAACTGCTAGCTCTACAAATTCATTATGGAACCAGCATAAAATCTGATCCATTCTAGCTGTGTTGGCTTAGCATCACCAAAGGAAATAAAACGCATTTGAGTTACTAAGGTGACCGGTTACAACAGTGATTCCACACAGGACTAAGATACAGTAAGATAAAAGCTCCCAGTTTTATGTGGTAATCCTTCTGCCTAGAAGTGCCTATTGAGAGGCAGCACGCAGGAAAGAGCAGGAAGTAACATAATTTATTCAGCAAGAATACTATAGGGCACAAGTGCTGAAAAAAAGCTTCCACACACTCCTCCTGGCTAGTTTTCCATTGAAATAAAATTTACTCTTGAATATCAAATATTTATTCCATTTTTCACGCTCTTGTTTTTTTCCCACCTCCCATATTTATTTACTTTATAAACATTTCAGGTTTATTTTTGCTGAATAAATAAATTAAAATATGAGGAACCTTTAAACAGACAAAAGGCTCTGGGAGTTTTGCTACTGGCAAAAGGAGAAATGCTCATGGATGTAATAAGCCAACTGCCAAGGTGGAAATCTGGCAGAATTCCTGCATTTTAGAATCATGGGATGTATGACTATATTTTAGTGTATGGAGGTTTTTCCTACAAAGCTGACTCTGCAGGTTTTATGCAGTTGGCTTTCCTTTTTTTCTATCTCCATACCTCAAACTATTACAAGTTCATCAGTCATAACTTACTGACAGCTTTCCCACCTCTTTTATCAGTCAGTGAAGTTACAAATATACCAGATTGTCAAGAAGATACACACTGTAAAACAAACAGATTCCTGGGCATCATCCTATACAAGCTATGAATTCACCTAAGTTCAACTCAGGGTATTTTACCCAGCAGAGTAGGTAGTAAAATTTTCTTTCAACCCAGGGGACTTTATTTTATAATTCCTTCATCTGTGCTTCCAGGAAATGTTAAGATGTTAACTATCTGACAGAGTTCACATCAGTGACAAGCAGTTTTTTACAGCACAGGTTTTATTCCCCAATTTCAGGGGACATGGACTTCAGATGAAAAGGTGGAATAATTCTTGCCTCACTGTGTAAAATCAAGATCAATTTAGTAACCCACTCCTCTAATATCGTATGTGCAAAGAAATAATTTAGACTCCTAGTTAATTTGAGTATTGAACTGAAATTCTGCAGCTGCTTTCTGCCAGTCCTGAAAACAGAAATTAATTTCAATGACCAAGGCGAATGGAGTGCTGCTCTGTCAGGTAATTAGTCATCGTCTTTTGCTACTCAGGGTCTATCACTGTGCTAATCCATACATAAACCCCAGTATTCCCCTAGTCACTCACAATCTAAAGAGCTGTTTAACTACCTAGATCTCCCATTCAATCCTACCCCAGATATCAGCTGCAAAATGAGCATTCTTTCATGTTTAGCCTTCTTCCTACTATTTACTGCCAGCAGAATTAATGCAACTGATTTACATTTTCTTTTTTCTGTTTGATCAAGTCTGCTGTTGATTAAGTAGAGCTTAAGGGAAAAAATTATACTCCTGCAGCTTTCCTACTTGACTTGCCAGTTTATTAATGAAAGAAGCAAGGATATTGATGGCCCAGAAACTACATGTGCAGCAATTAAAGGATATGTCCTTCCAAGCTTCTAATTAAAAAAGAGTTCTTTTGTATTAGAAGATATAGTTTAGTGTCATATTTATATCTAATTCTCACTTCTACTGTTTTGCTTTTTTTATTTTTTTCTGTTTATTCTTTTTATATAGAAATCTACTGGGAAAACTTAGATCAGGAAGAATAAAGAAACTTTCCCTGACAACCATTTCTGGAAGCTTTGTTCCCAAACAACAGTCTTAGTGATAAAACATCAAAAACAACTCCACCCCAAAATCCTTACAGCAGTGAAATATCCACTGACACTCAGAAGGCAACCCTTTAATATTTTTAACTTGTGTAAATTGGCAGAATTTGCCCAACTCAGATTCAAGAAAACTAAAGATTTTTTATACCAGTCCTTTTGGATATATTAAGATAATTAGACTGTTCCCTCCTTCTAATATCTTTTTACTTGGTATTTAAATTCTAGATTCACTTTTTTTCATGTCAGGTATTTACATGAATGATATCACAGAAGTTCTTCATGCTTCTTATCCAGCCTGATTTTTTTAATTCTTCCTTAAGAAATACCTGAAACCATAACACTGCCAGTATTTTATTACTCTGCTGAGTCAGTCCCTTGCACATTAATGGCATTCTTTCAACATCAGAACATGAATAGACAAATAAATGACTCCTGTTTCTGTCTAGTACTTTGGTTTTGTGGTGTCATCTAAACAAATTCAACAGAAGTCTGACACGTTCTGGCTGACTCAAACTTTGCTCGCAGGGACTGACTCTGCACCACCTGGGGAGTAAGCACTAAGGACTCAGTGAAATCACAGAATGATTTGGATTGAAATTGTCCTTAAAGATCATCCTGTTCCAACCCCCTGCCATGGGCAGAGACACCTTCCACTATCCCAGGTTGCTCCAAGCCCTGCCAGGGATGGGGCAGCCACAGCTTCTCTGAGCAACCTCTGCCAGGGCCTCCCCACCCTCAGTGGGAAGAATTTCTTCCAGATGTCAGATGTAAAGCTGCCCTCTCTCAGTTTGAAGCACCCTACCCGCCCCACATTCAAAGCACCCTGGCACACAACTCAAAGCACATCTCCATCTGCACACCAGGTACCTCTCCCAGATTTTCACACAGCAATTACTCCTCTCATTTAGCTGCCAGATGTTCTGAAATCCCCGAGAAATTATATTAAAAAATAAGCGCAATGTAAAATCCATAATCTAGCATTCCATACGAATAATGACAGGTTCTTAATGCATTGAAAAAAGACTGTTCCCTGCGCTGATGTTCCAGAAAGGAAGAGCAATAAAACATCTTTCTGCTCCTGGCCTCTGTCCCTCACAGCCCAGAATGGTGAGAACTGCTGTGATCAGATTAGGGAGGTAATCTTGTGTATGATCAGATTCCCAGAAGGCAGCGATAGCTGTGTATTTAAGGACAGTAAGCTTTTCTTAAAAGAGGTACTAAAGTGAATCACAAAATTTCCCAGAGCTCCCAGCTGGACAAAACAGCAGTAAACAAGAGTGATTCTTCCTTAGGGCTAACAGGGTTAGCGATGCTGCTCTCAGGGCAGGTTGTGTCATCCACAATATCCCTGCCCACATTTCTCCTTGAGCCGTCCCAGACCTGCATCTTTCTGTTTGCCTATTAACCTGAAAACACCTTGTGGAGGAGGGGGGTGAAGTTGTTCTAAGAGACCTTTTGTATTAGAAATTTCTCAATCACTTCCAGTTTAAAGGTGACTTCATAGAAATGGTGACCCTCACAAGTACCACTTGAAAGATACAGAAGCTTTAATCTTTTTCAGTGGAATCGGAAGCTCTTATCTCTCCTCTGACCCTTTTTCCCCTCTAGCCTTACACTCTTGGCACCATTGAAAAGTCAGAACCATTAAGTTGGTGTCAAGTGGCTGTGCTATTCATATTCTATTATAGTCAATGACAATTAACAGTGCCATTCAGAAAAGCCAGGTACTGTATTACACAATTGGAAAATTGATCTTATCTAGGCTCAAAAAATCAGCAACGTTCAGACCTCAACTCACAGGCAAAAAAAGAAGAAAAAAAAAAAGAAAAGGGTGAATTACTGCCTGACCTCAGGGCCACACAGCAAACAGCCACGTTCGAGGCTCAGAAAGAACCTGAAGAAGTGCCCGAATCTCCGTGTGAATATAAACCCCGATTTTCATCATCAAGCAAAGCGATGTTAGAGAGAAGAGTACAAATTCAACTGAATGCTTGATGATCACCTTCAAAGTTGTTATTGCAGGCAAAATGCAAGATCTTAGCACTGCTGACACATCAGAAAAGCACAGGGTGTGTGTGTCAGTTCCCAGCGCTTCGCAGTGCACACCCACAGGCAAGAGCCCTGCACCTACAGTGAATCCTCATTTCCAGCACCTGCGCTGAACATCTATTTTCAGGAATGTTTTTCGTAGAAATGAGCACAGACACGTTTTTCTACTAATGAATCACTGGATGGCTACAAAAGGAGAGGATTAACAAATAACTCTCTACTTTGGACAGTGAGACTCCTTTTCCTCTGTCGGTGAATCTCAGCATTAACTACAACCCCGCACAACAGTTGATTACAGCAGAGCCTACCTGCTTTAAAGCACAGGGGGAATTTTAGACAGCAAAACTCAATTAGTTCACTTGAGTTTAACTAAAGCACCTGAGCTAAAACCTTTCCACACAAAGGATGTGTTGTAGAGTCAGGAACAGCGCTTGGCACTGCTCCTCCGTGCCACGAGCCCGAGGACATTGGGTTTTAGCTGGATCCAAAAACAGAGCAAGTGCTCTTGCATCACTAAGCCATTTTGCCACTGAAACTCCCCAATCAAGTACTCACTAACCCACAAAATTATGAGGTCATTATGACACGACCTATCAAGTCACATCCTGGAGCAGACTGCAAAATCTGTAGAGTCACTTATGTAGTTCAAGCATGTAACTGGAATATTTTGCAATTAGGTGGGAAAAAAAGTAAAAAACAAACCCAAACCAACCAAATATTCTTGCATTTCAAATTCTGAGTTCTAAAACCTCAATAGTTGCACAGGCTGATAGAAGGAATGTTCCATGACATGCAATTCTGCTTCAGGTTGCTGCTTTCCAGGTCAAGACCTGTGAGGCTCTTCCTGCACCTAGGTCCCTCTAAAATGCCCTGAGACTCTGTGATGATTTAAGTGTCTTTGTTTTTCCCCTCCCTTCACTCTAAATATGAGGTATCTTTACTAAATACTGGAGATTAAGGCCTTACACACACTATCTGAAGAGCCACGTTCAAATCCATTCTAGTGGAAAAAATGCTAGTCCCAAACCCACCTTTGGTGCACCTGGAAGAGAAGAGCTTGTATTCTACCAGATGTTTCACCTGATGCCAGGTTTTCCTGGGGAATCAGGAACAGGCTGAATACAGAAATCATCTTTGTCTGTTCATCATTTTCCTTCACAGAATACAATAAGAAATTATCAGCTAGCTTCAGTTCTCTGGGAAAAAATCTCCGATTGTTGCCTTAATGAAAAACATAGAATGGGCTCAAAGCCACTACAGTTATACTTAAAAATCAATACTCCCTATTGGTCTGATAATTTGTGTCCCAAATATCTGCTTTAAAACGTGCACAAGCCACAAAACAAAAGCTAGGGAGTTTATATCTCAGACTTTTGAATTTTTTTGTACTGTGTCAGTATTTGCAAAGCCATGTGAAATGTTCTGTAGGATTCTCTGCCTGACAGTGGGAGTCTATTCTATTTCTTTTACTGAGAGGTGGAATAAAATTCCCCAACTGCTCCAGTGCAATTAAAATTACTTTTATTCATAGTTACCTCAATGGCCACCATAAGCATTCCACAGTACTAATCCTTTTAGGCCCTGATCCAGCAAAGCACTTTACTGTCTCTTATTCTTAAAATTACAAGTCTCCCCACTGATTTCAGTACAGTTATATTAGGGATGAACTTGGCCTACTATTGCAAAAATAATGTTAAAAATACAGTTTAAAAAACAAGCAAGGAAATGGAAAGTCTAAGAGACTTCAATATTTCTCTGGTTTAAATTAAGGCATTACCACTTTGCATTTGAGTACAGTCCAATAGTGATCTATTTTTGTGCAGTTAGGCCAATGCAGGTAACAAGCCTCCCTGTATTAGAGATGCATTGATTTCATATCTAGATGTTTTCAATAAGCTCCTTACACCCAAATGTTACAAGGACAGGGACATTAAAATGTCAATTACATAAATAAATCTGTAAGTATCGATAAATGCCCAAAATTAAATAAATCCCCCTCACTCTAAGAGGCTTTGCAGCTGATAAACTGTAAAACAATAAGAAACCCGTCACAATTTGCATTTTTATAGCCACATTCATCAACAGCTCAAATATTTATCACAAATTCCAACCCACCATAGGTAGGAAATGTAGGGTACTGTTTTCCTGCTTGGACTGCAAGAGACACCAAACCATGGCTGGACATTTGTCTACAAACAAAGCTTTTTAAACTGGTTTAAATACTCACTGTCTTTGCATACTTCTTCCTGCCTTGTTTTTGCTGGTGCAAGAATTTATCTGAGCACGCAATGAACTGGATCAGGAAACTAATCTGACTGAAATATAAACCATGGAAAAGTGCTGACTTTAATGAGGAGGGACGCTCAGGGAAGCAGGAGCCTGAGACCGCTTAGGATAGCACTGCCCCAAAATAAATGTACATCCAAGTGCATATCCTGAGGCACAGAGCAGCAGCCAGAAACAGAACCATGGATTTCACCAATTTATCCATGGAAGCCATGGGGGTGCACTGGGATCAGAGCCACAAAATGGATGGGGAACATGTCTTGAGTGGCTTCAGAGCACAGCTTCTGATCACCATGGAGGGACCACAAAATTTAATTTGCCAAGGATGGCTGAATACCCCAAGCAAGATGACTACATAAAAGCATTTTCCAGGGACTTCCAGATTGTCTCTCCAGCCTTCCCAATTGGCTCTCAACAATACTTTAAAGTGTGTGCTTTACCACCATTTAAAGCAGCGCACATGAGAGAGACTGAATACATTAGGTAAATGAATTCCTGTGGACATTGTGAAGGGAATAATGCTTTCCTATTTGGGTTACTGCAACAAAAGTGGGGGTTTCTTCAGTCAAGGTGCTGCAGTAACCCAAGTGATAGTCATATTACACTTATAAAAGACAATTTTAAGAAAGATCTTAGTGCAATAAAAGTGAGGATTTTTTTTCCCTTGGCATCCCAGCTTGCCATAGAAATGAGTGAGTTGCTGAATTTCTGCCAAGTCTAGATGGTTCAGCATACTATTAGATTAGTCTGTTTATACAGAAACAGCCAAAAATAGGAAACACACAGAAGCTATTAAAGATATTGTCCTGTGAGGGAAATATTTAAATGGTTTTGTTACTGCAACTGGGAAATAAGATATGAGTCAGTATTAATGTGATAAAGAAGTTAATGTGTTCTAAAGCAAACAGTTAGTTTCTTCAGCTTGTTTCTGAGTTGACAATAAAATAAATGTACAGACAATTATGTAGGGTTGGATGAGCCTGCAAGTAAGTGTATCCAGCTTAAAGCTCAGCACTGCCAGTGGGTTAGAATTGAAACTCAGTTATCAAGTAATGATATGCTAACCCCAGGTAGTCTTCACAGAAAATGGATGATTCAAAATGCCACACATCACTGAGCTGGTGGGAGTATGGTCAATAGTGTTTAAGATATTTCAACTGGTCAAAGAGAATTTCATAGAAAAATTCCTTCTCCTTGACCATTTTACAATGGATTTCCTAAATTCTTCTCACTTTTGATATAGTCTGATGAAAAATTAAAACACCTTGAGTATTGTACTGTATTTTGCTTTGGTTTATTTTTAATCAGGACAGCAGCAATATTTCATAGTGGATGTTACCAGCTTCTTAAAGAGCAAGCCAGCATAGAGAAATTTGTCCCATGTGTGACACTGAGCATTTGTTCCTAAACACGGCCACACTCAGCCCTGATGCCCTGACCTCCTTCTCCCTCCTTTTTCATATTAAAAAAAATTTAAAATAATATTTTCATGTTTAAAAAATAAAAATTAAAATTAAACATATTAATCATGTATTAAAAAATCTAATTCTTTCGGTACTGCAGTGCCTTAAATCTTTTAACATACATAAACAAGTGAACAGGCTATTATATTGTATAATATAATAAAATAATATAAATTTTATATTGTATTTATAATATTTATATGTGCAAATAGAAGATGTACATACTTTTTTCTCAAGTAACATTCTACAAACCCAAAGACCACACATACCATTCCTTAAGGGCCAACATCTTTGAAGAAGAACAAGTCCAAAGCTAAATTACTCTGCAACTGAGAAACGTCCCTCTGTGGTGCCTTGGTTTTTTATGGTGAGAGTGCCCTGAGCCAAGTCAAGCACTATCCCTGATGTTAGGTCACTTTTTAGGATGTGAGAAGAGCAGCACCTGAAAATGCACATGGAAATTTACACCACTGAACGCAGCAAAACTTTTGCCAGTACACAGAGACATTTGATTAGCAGGAGCCTCATGAATTCTACACCAGTGGCTCATTTCCAGAGGGAGTGGAAAAGTGGCCTCAAGTCATTCTGCCCGTGTTATGTATATACAAAGATTAGGCACAGTATTTGGAAGAGGAAGCAGCTGCAGAAATTCTGTCAAGGTGCCACAATTAAATGTGTTTATATTGCAGAGACTAAAAAATGCAGGTGGTGTAATGATACTTACAGCAAAATTTAAGAACACTGCAATAGCTTGCAGGCAGATCTTGGAGCTGGGCTTTTCCCTGGAACACATCTACACAAAACCAAGTCAAGCTGTTACATCAAGAAGCCTACAGACTGTTTTGAGACCTTAGCTGGAATTTATTTCTGGGATAAGTGTATCTTTCCATTCAACTCCACAGAAACCAGGTTTGTTTATTATTTCTTGAGCCTAATTCCTTACTTCAGGCAACAGGAAAAATGAGTTAGGTGTCCCCTGACACCAAACAGATAAGCACAATAATGTTGTCTTACTGCAGAGGACCCTCAAAAACTGGGGTGGGGGGGAGTACAAGGCAGTTTCCCTTCCTCGATGGTTTCCTTTGTGAACACATTTCTAGGATGGAAATGTGGAGCTGGAGAATAAATTTGCAGCATCCTTTCAATGGCAATGGGATGCCAACCTGAAGAGTTTAGAGCATATATTGCTGTTCCACACATACATATTACTACATGTGTTTAAAGCATATATTGTTCTTGGTTAGGTAGGACTCTGGACTCTCTACCAACAAACAAATTCAATTTATCACTTGTTTATGATTGTGCATCAGGCACAATTTTTTTCAATGGCATAAGGTAACAGCAGAGGCACAGCAGTTACTCTGACATGGAACAGCCACAGGAAACTTAATGTGCCTTAGAGATGTATGGGAGGTTAAAAAATAGAGAACTTCCTTTTTCAGTAAAGGGACAAAGTAACAGAAAAATCGAGTAAAATGGTTCTGCTTGGAATTGAAAGAAGAAAAAGGAGGGAGGTAAGTTTTACTGGCCACATGTCTCAAACCAAATGGATGTTTTTTAAACAAAGCACCTCACTTGCTTTGTTTCATTTTCAGGCTGTGCTGCCAGAGCAAGACAACGGAAAAGTTTAATCTCTAAAACATGAATGCCGAAAACAAATGCATTAGAAAACACCAAGCCAAAGCTATACTGGTGACAGAAATGTGAAAAATGGAATTGAAATAAACTGTGCCAGAAATCTATTTCTAAAAAATATGTCTTTACAGTAGTGATATTTATAAATTTGACATACTCTAAAATTTAGCTCACTAAAGATTATTTCTATGCAAATATGCATTTCTCAAACCCCATAAGCGTGCGAAAAATCCAAAACACATTTCTTGAAAATCAATTTCTGTGCAGTACAAATGTATCAAGTTAGAGGCAGTATGCTGATAAATATTAAAAAGGTCTACATTGTGCAAAATGAAAACTTATAAGAGGACGCAGTGGTACCGTGCAGTGTGTAGAGGTTCAGAGAGAACATGAAACAGCCCCACGGTTTCAAAAGGACTCTGTGGTCTGACATTAGTCATTTTGGTTCTGATAAAGGATGTTGTAGAAGGTGCTGCCCACATTATGCAAATCACTAACCACTTAATTTCCTTCCCAAGTGGTAAAGCTCAAGCATTTTCCCTGAACATACAGTGCTCATTTTCTTGTAACTCTGTGGTTTCTTTTCAATAGCCTGTGAATGCCAGCAAGTAAGAAGATAGCAGTAAGAAACTAAGAGGTTACTCAATGATTCCAAAGGTTGTAGGAGTGCTTTTTAGATACAGATCTGAACATAAATTCTAGACATCCACAAAGCATTTTTACTTCTAATAATACCCCATTAGCTGCTTCAATTTCAATATACTTGGAACAGTCTTTCTCTCTCCCCCTGCCACCTCATATTCCAAGAATTAAATATAGTTTACTCCTGGGTCATTTCTAGCCTGAAATTCTCTTAAGAAGAGATTTTGGTCTTCCAAAAGAGATATGCAACAAATTATATGTTCTTTTATACAGCAGCTAATTTTGTGTTTGAAAATATTTCAGGCAGAAACTATTTTGATCCACAAGCATTGAATTGAGTTCAATGATTACTACAAAAGCCCCACTTCTTTTCTCTTAAAATGTTCTGTTTGCTACTATGAAAGTATATTTGAAAAAAATCTAAATGAAATAAAACATAGCCAGTACTGAATAACCTCTCTCATTAATAAACAACCCCAAACTATTTCTTAAAAATCTTGCTTAAAATGAAAAAGTATAATCTTGGGAAAAGGTGCCTAGAAAAACAGGAAACTGTCCTGCTCAAACATGGTTCTTATTACTGACATTATCCAACATATGCAGTTTCCAAGTAGATTCTTGTTAGTTATCACTAGAACACCTCTAATTTAACCACTACACGAAACAATTAATTACCTTTGTGAGAGAACAGTACCTGACACAAACTCTGAATGTTCCCCATGTAAGTGTACTCGAGTTTTGAGACAGATAAACAGATGGTGTAACATGAATATTTCTATCCAAAGCAGCAGGACTTTATGAAGTCCCCATGAAGATGCTCCAAGTGAAAGATCCTCTTCTCCTACCTTCAGAGGTTAAATATGACAACTTAGACACATTGTCATTCAGTGGTCAAGGAGCAATTACTACTGCTAATTATGATTATTGTTGTCATTGTAAAACTTCTAGTTGAATGTTAACAAGCAAATTCAAAGCACTATCAAAGAAATAACAGCTTATAAAGCACTTTTGCAAATCCACTGGTCATAGCAAAAAAAAAAAAAATCCACTGATCTTTTTTTTCAGCAGTTCCTTTGATACTGACAGTGTGTATGGATATAATATTAATCACAATATTCTGCACCAGGATGGCTAGAAAGGGATGTGCATTTGATGAAACAATTATTTATTGTAAAGCCAGCAATTTGAATAAATGTGTGTCTGTTCCAGAGTATGTGTGTGTGTGTGTGTGACAGAGAGGGAGGCGGGGAGGGAGGGAGACAGTGATAGCAGGAGACAGATCTGCCTGTAAAAGCAAACAAGGTGGTAGCACAGAGCAATATTACAGTGCTGCTATAATTACAGTGCTACTGAATGTGCACACCATCCAAACTGCTCCTGCAGAGTTTGTTTGCATGTACAAAATCAGGAAGATTCCTTGTAAGCATCCTTGGGAGAATTTGTTTCCTTACTGGTTTTAAATATCTCTAAATAGCACAGAAAACATGCTTCACTTAGTAAAGATTTATTGAAGTGGCTCAATTTTCCCTCCCACTGTAGTCTGCCGGTGTGGCATGAAAATAAAGTCTTTCTTTAAATGCTGGGAGAAAG
>VZTN01004343.1:2320-44820 GCA_013400515.1 Erpornis zantholeuca | reverse complement strand
CCTCAAAGGATGACATCAGTCCTAGCAAGAACACATCCCATGTAGCTGCCTCAGATCTCCCCAGCTGATTACCCAGAAAGAAATTATGAGTTGTCAACAAGAGGTGAGGACATCCCCTGCTGCTACATGGTCTCCAGAACTATCAGTGTCCAAGGACAACTTCGAGGAATCCTCCCACTCTGCCTTAATAACACTGAGCTGGCAACTCACTCAGTTGCAAAGTTGGGGTAAAAAACCTCTCTGCATTTCTCTTCCACTTCTGGAGACAGAGACTTAGAAGCAGCTGGGCTGGGACAACATCATCTTAGGGACAGGTTTAACACCGAGGTCAGTGACAGAGCGGGGAGAGCTCAGAGCTGTTTCTCAGGCTGTGGTGAGGGCAAAGCACCAGGCACTGCACATCCTGTGAGTCAGGGGCAGAAAGGGGGCTGCCCTCTCCCCCTTGGATTTGGGAATTTGAAATGGCCTGTGTTCCAAATGCTGACCACACTGGACAGAAGCATTCCTTCCTGCAGTACAGACACGTCAGAGGAACACCCCAGGTGTGAACGGAAAGGGAACTGAGCCTGCATAGAGCGGGAGAGAAATTCTGAATTTGGCCCATGGCAAATTGGTGTGTAACACATTACTTAGTCTGTTATTGTTCACTAAAATTCTTCCATGAGATTCATCACCTTTTTTTGAAACGTGTGGAAATCTGCTCAGCATGGTAAACAGGAGCAAGACAGAAAGGATGAAAATTCACAAATTATTTCGCTGTGTAAGTGGTCAGCTTCCTCTTACTCAGGGTGATTAATCTGAGATGTGCACCACCACAGCCCTCAGAAGAGAAACCTCACAAATCTCCTTTCTCACAAAACAAAGGCTGCTCACTGGAGTGTTCAGGTACTCAGTTACATTCAACACAAGCTAATTCACTTATCTTCAACAAGTGGGCTATTGATTTTTTGCCTGATTTCTAAGCTGCCCAGGGCTTTCTGAACTACAATAGCATCCTGCATTAAAAAAAAGAGAGAAAAAAAAAGGAGGAAACTGAGTGGAAAATATCCCTTTGCTCATCAGTAATTAGGGTGACTTCTTGTTTGCATAGTTCTGTCAGTATTTTCAGCAGAGCCACTGTTGAGGAAACTTTTGCAATACTGTTTTACTTGTCTTTGCTATATAAGATGTTATCATAAACTGCATTTTACTTATTTCTGAATTATTGCAGATCATTTTTGTCCATGAAGAGAAAATGCCCAGTTGCTAGGAGTCATTTGCTAATTGTGCTGCCAGCGTCACAGAGCTGGAGTCTTGTGACTTGTGATTACCACACACAGTCAAGAATGAAATGGCACATCTCATGCTTTTGGGGTAAAAATATTAAAATATAAAATGGGTTCAAACTCACAAGTCACATCTGCTGTGATACAAGCATATCAGCTGTACTGCATTCGATAATTCAGCCTCATAAATGTTGATTTAACGTGATGTTGATTTTTTGTCATTGTTTTTGCCCTGTTGGTACATAGAGAGGCTAAAATGCATATTCAAAATTTCAGGGTCTAGATAAAAATGAACCACAGGAAAACTCAGTTGTGGTATACATTAAATCATCTGCAAGATGAAATTGTGTGCCTCTGCATCTGAGCTTTAAGATACATTTAGCCTATGTTTTAGTAACCTGTTGTTAGTGCAGGTCATGTACTGTTATTATAAAGTCCACAACAGAAAAAGAACTTAATTTAGAGAATAAAGCCTTAATAAAGATGACTGGATATTGTATTGCTGAAAACAGATTTATAGATAAAACTGGACTAGTATGCCAATATATTGTAACTAAAGTAATTTTACTTTAAGTAAGAATAATCTTAAGAATAGATTGTAATTTTGAGGGATGTGTTCCTACACAGGCAAAAGAGAGTTCTAATTTTCCTCACCAAAGAGGACATCAGAACCATAGCCCTTGGTCCTTAAGCACAGTGGACTAACAGATAATTAAACAGAAGTGTCAGGAATCTTCCAAGCCAGGTTTTTCTTCATGTTCTCTCCCTGAGGGAATACCTTATTTTCCCCAATTTCCTCCCTTTTGTCTCCTAGCTGAAGTACAACACTGCCAGAAAACCATATACAAATGAGGCCCTCAGTCTCCAAATTTGGAATCTCATGTTCTTTTTGCTTCACCTGATGTTTCTGGGGGACAACAAAGATGGTGAAGGGCCTTGAGGGAAAGCCATATGAGGAGCAGCTGAGGGTAAATGGTCTGTTCAGCCTGGAGAGGAGACTGAGGGGAGACCTCAAAGAAACATCTTTGTGAGGGAAAGAGGAGAGGCAAGCACTGATCTCTGCTCTGTGGGGACAGTGACAGGACCCAGGGGAGGATTAGGTTGGATGTTAGGAAAAGGTTCTTTCCCCAGAGGGTGGTTGGGCACTGACTTGGGCTCCCCAGGACAGTGGTCACAGCACCAGCCTGACAGAGCTCCAGGAACATTTCATCCCTGGTCTCAGGCATAGGGTGGGATTGTTGGGGTGTCCTGTGCGTGCCAGGAGCTGGACTTGATAACCATCATGGGTCCCTTCCAACCCAGCATATTCTGTGATTCTAAACAGAGAAAAAACCAAATGCTTCCCCTCATCTCATGTCTTAGCAGAGAGGGATGGTGATCTGCCTCCAGCAGTTTCCCTTGTCTCTTAAAATGCACATTTTCCAAATAAGAAGCACAAAATGGAAGTGTCCATGCCCACTGTTCCCTGGGAGAAGAGGACACTCTCTCACACTCCAGTAACTCTACAGCCAAGCCAGGCTGTAGCTGAAGCAATTCATGATCCCCCCCATGCTCTGTCAATACCTGCAGGTGGGGGGAGGAATCTGTCAAGTGCAATACAATTCCAGTAAAGATATCTCCTCTGTTCTCTTTGTCAAATTGACACACACAGATATTTCAATCTATACTTCGTGGTTAAAATTGATCCTAGTGAGAGGATATGTAGCTTGATCAAACTTCTGTAGGACTGAATCAAACAGGATTGATGACACAAAATACCTGCTTTAAAAAAGAAGGAAGTTTTTCTTGTGATAATGGGGAGCTGGAGTCTTGGTGAGGGACAGACAGAACAAAAAAAAAGCTCTTACACGACCAGTTAACTCTAACATCACTAAATTCAGGGAACATATAAACAATAATAAAACATCTCTATGTAATTCTGTCACTTTCAAAATGGTGACCTCTTGCACTGCATTAAAAATCCACATATTTTCAGTTCCTGTCCTACAATGCCAGCTCTTACTTCACAGCTCTGTGCCCTTGGAGGGATGGGAAAGTGTACATGTAGGTCCTTTAAAACTCCATCTTTGCTCCTTTAGGATAAAGTCCTAAAATAAATTGAATTAGAAGCACAATAGCATTTTTGGAGTGGCAATCTAAGATAATTGTGATCAACAGTATTTAGCAGAGATAAAAAGGTAAAGTTCAGTATCATATAAATACATCGACATAAGCATTGTATTTAGATTAAATTTAATAGAGAAAAAATATTATTCCTGTGTAGTCAGTACATAATGTTAGCTGGATAATAATTTTCACATTATAAAGGATCTGGGCAGATGATGAGCATGTTATTAGTTTGGGAAACAGTATTAAATACAGTGATTATTTCAGAGTCAAGTTTCACATGTACCTGCTAAGCAAAGAATTAACTCCCAAAAAAATGGTTTGGGGTATGAGATCACTCCTTATATTACTGCACATATGAGCTTTAAAAGATAAATTTAACAACATATTCTGTAACTAAGGTGGATTCTGAAAACAATCTGAATAATTGTCATAAGGGAATACTGGGGTTGCCAATCCAATTTCAGTATTCTCTCTGTCACAAATTTGCTTGCTTCAGCTTCTTCTTCCACTGAACTGTACTTGGCTGTTATTTGATGGTCACTTTGTATTTCCATGCCAAAGAAAACAATTAATTTAAATAATTAAAAAAAAAAACCAAAATGTTGATGTAAAAAAGTCATTGATTCCAGACCTAGCCTAAGATGTGCTGGTTTTGGCCAAAAGCAGCATATCATTGCAGCACTACAGCAAGGTGCAGGAATCTAAGGCTTATCCAGGAAATATTACAAACGATGGGAGGATAAAAATAAAGCTTCTGTAACAACAAATAGGACCAAATGGAAAGCAAACAAAGAAGTAAAAATACATATGATAATACAGGTATTGTTTAATAATAAATCTTGTAATAAAATTAACACCTTGATCTACAGGTGTTAATTTCTGAATCCCCTCCTTTAAAAGTAAGGATGGGATGCTCAACTGCTGCTGAAAATCTGACATTATGGGAGCACTGGGACTAGGTCACTGTCTCCAAACACACAGGACTTATGACCAAACAGTGACCAGCTCCCACTTCCTTCAAGAAAAATTACAGTTTTCCCTTTATATTCTTGCTGTAGCCTCACAATTACTATCCCACGTTAGCCAGAAAACAGGTGAGTACATTAAATATTTGGTATACATATAAATGTTATTAAGCAATTTAGTATTTGTCCTTTCATAAGGATTTCTAAGTTAAATACCCTTCAAGACTCAGTCCTAGAACTTTCAGTTCATTAATCAGCAGCAGGAGCTCTAATGATAGATAGAAAAATGTGAACTATAGGCATATGACTAACCAGTATGGATTTTGGCAAAATAAAAACCCATAAGATGCTCTTCAATCCATTATTGCCCACAGATGCAGGAAAAAACAATACAATGTCAACATTTGTCAACCATATACCACAGAAACTTCCTGTAATATAGAGAGAAAAATGAGAGCAATTGGAGATTCTAATCCCCATAAACCCATTGAAAAATGCAGTTTTATTAACAGCCTCTACAGTGTGCCCAAAAAATTTAAAAATGGATAGGAAACAATGACCCTTGAAGGGCTAAAAATGTTGCATGGAGATAGTTCAGGCAATCATTGAAGACCATAGAGCAAAACTCAATGAGGAACCTCAACGCCCACAGTGCATCATCCAAAGCAGCCTGTCAGAGCAACCTCGGCCAGGAACATCTACTCCAGTTCCACCTGCAGGAATCAGCTCTCCACATCAGGCAGGTAAACTGTGTGCACAGATTGGCTGAATAAGTGATATTTCAGTTCCTGGGAATCTGGAACAGGGAGTCCCTGTTCTCACTCTGCCATTCCCCCAGGGCAGGTGTGAGCCCAGGCTAACAAAGTGCTGTTAGGAAAGTGTGGCACTTCAAACCACACATCTCATTTTCACAAAGTGGCTGAGGCAGTTCACCTACCGCTGAAATTTGATAGGATTTAGGAACTTAATTTTTTAATTAATAATTAGGCTCTTAAGAGACTTAAGTTTTAGGCATCACTGAGTGTATTTTCAAAAGATTTTAGAAACCTGAAAGGGAAGCCGTGGGCCTACTTGTATTTTGAAAGGCACATGTGCAGTGCAGTGACCTTCCCAGGCTACTTGAATTGTGTTTTGAAAATCATGAGATGCTTCTCTATAGCTCCAAGCGCCTAAACCATTTATTTGATAACATAATACCTAATAATTTAGGTGTATCTGCTCTGTCTATTTTCGAAGGAACACCAAAAGCACCATAAGGAAGGCAAAGACTAGCAGATAACTATTTTCTGAGGCTTTTATTGTAGTTGAAGGAACTATCAAATAGACCCTCATAACCCTTCCACCTATGCTAACATGTTATTTGTGCAAGTTTTAGAAAGGGGTTATCAAGTTAATAGCAAGTTTTACAAAACAGCACCAACTTTACCAGTAGAATGTAAAACTAAATTTCTAAATTTTCCAATGCCTGAAAGAGAGCCTCCTAATGGGCTCCCTGTTTGGCTGATGCTGCAAATTCATCTGCAAAGGGAAACATGGGATGTTTTATCTAGCAAAACAACTGAATGACATAGCAAAGCACAGCAGGACAATTTAACCCAGCAGTGTACCCAAGAGCTGAGATCTGCATAGTCTAAAACTCCTAGTATTAACCTCACCTGTCTCTACTTTTCCAAAGAGAAAGAAATTTAAACCATCAGTTAATGAAACCATGATTCTATGCCTACCTCAATCTTTTGTTCAAAGAACTGGTGCTGGCCAGTTTGCAACTTTCATCCCAACTATTTTGTTCTGTTCTCAGCAGTATATTGATATATCCCTTCACTTTATATTGAACCATTACACACTTCTGCACTATGAAGTCTGCGTAATTAATTGAGGATATCTATTTATTGCTCCAATTTTCCCTAGTCACACAGATGTCAGGGAAGGGCCTTTACTACAACTTTTGGACTGGCTGATTCCTGGTGGCAAGTGCAGGGAAATGGTAGAACACGAGGATGGATTTGGTTTCTGATTCAGGCAGGGCATTTATGCAGGCAGAATGAAAAGTAACTCATTCTACCAACAGGAAATGTTTTCCAGACACCTTGTTCCATGGGGATGCTTCACTGCCAAAGAGCCTGTGTCCAGCACTGACCATCACATCTGCAATCTACAGACAGACATTTCCAAGGCCTCTGGATTGCTGGCAGCTTTCTACCACGTTTCTGACAATCTTGAGCCAGAACTAACACCACTGTCCTCCTTATGGTTCTCCTTGACTTTATAGGGAATACAGAAGGATGCAGGTTGATATTCAATGTCTGGCACAATTTATGTCCAGCTACAGGTCTCATTTTCCTTTTAGGAACACTGTAATAATGCTGAAAAAGAACACAGAGCTCTTGTCTGATGCTATCACTCCCATCTAAATAATTACCAGTGTAGCAAATAGTCCGCAAATCTGAGACATATTTCTGTATTTCTTGTGATTTCTCTCAAATACATAATGTTTGGTTAAGAATAATTTTTACAAGAGAAAATGTATTGGATATTTTAGAAAAGAACAACATAAAATCTGCCATTTAGCCCTGTTTTTTCCCTAAATAAGCACAGCACATGGTTAGTAGATATTTGGATGTGTGCATACAGATGTGTGTGTTCACACGTGTCTCACAGGATGGAAAAACACAACAAATGTTGTCTTCCCTTCCAAAAAACACAACAAATATTTAACCAAACACAAGTAAACAAAACCAATGCCAGTATCTCATATTATTTGTGATTTCCAAAAGTGGGAAAAATACTGGGTTTGGTAGAATGGCTGTAGAAGAGAGATGGAGAAAAGAGTGTTAAAAACACTCATGAACATACAGACAGAGCCTGCCCCCTCCATCTCACACGTGTCTGGGGGAAGGGGACAGAGGCAATGGGATTCATTACACCCTTCATGTCTCCTGCAGGCAGAAAGGTTCCCATTTGCATCCAGACAGGTTACAACTGTTCTTTAATTCCTCAATGACTAAACATTGTGTGCCAATTCTTAGTGTAATTACAGCAGGAACTACAAAGTGCTATACACTATCAACAACCATTAGTGTAGAAAAATGCCAAAAAACAGAAAGGCTACCTTCCCATTTGGTCCTTAACTACTCATTTTGCAAGAATTGTACCCACTCTAGGACTGACTGCTCTGCACAGCTTCCTGAGCCAAGGGTTGCACTGCTTGGTCTAGGGCAGAACTATGGAAATACTGCAGAGTTTGACTTGCACAGTTACACCAGACTTTTACATTAAAAAAGTGACTGTGATTGAACTAACACTGCCTGGATACCCTCCTTTCCCTCAAAAACCCAAAGTCATCATTAAGGTTAAGCTCTGTGTGTACCAACAGGGGACATTTCCCAGTGAGGTGAAGGTTGTTTATAGTTCTCTCAAGTCTGATGGATTGCTTGCAGGTCTTCCTCAAGATGATGAGCTCATGAATCAACTTTGAGCCTATATTCCACAAAAATCAAGATGATGAGTCTTACCCAGAAATAAATGAATAATTAAGGTCACAAGTGGGCACCTGGGGGTCAGACTGGGTGGCATTATGAATACACATTTGTGTATTTTTCTGTATGATTTTGCTTAATTTGGACCTAGCCTTTAGTTAAAGCTAAAGCAGAAGGACAACATTTAAATTCTGTTTATATCTTCCAATTTACACCACCTTTACTTGCCCTCCTTGGCCAGACCTCACCAGGGTCTGCTGTGTGTGAACAGATAAAAGAGAGGAGCGTCCATGGGTGAGTTTAGGTTAACACCACTAAACTGATCCAACTTTGGTGTGGCTTGTTTTTTAACCCACAATTCAGGAGGTGTCTACGTGGTTTCTAATATGCATGAGCCTCTATACACTACACAGCACTTACAGTGCATTTTAAAAAGCTACTCCTTTTATAAGTTAAAACGTACAATACATTTTTAACCAGTTCTTGAGTATTCTAAAAGGAAATGTTTCTGGTTTCCAAGCCAGAGCTGGTCATTTTTTTCTACAGAATATGATGTTTGAAAATCAGTTCTTCCTATTATAGATTTCTCCCTCAGCTTGTAGAAAATCCATGATTCCCTAAACATTGGTCTTTGAAAGCACATTGACTAAAATCTTCATGCCTAATTCATGAAGTGTAGTCTGGAGATTAGTGGAGCTGGACATAGACCAGGAATACTTTATCATATTCTAATAAGCAGAGGCTGAAAATTGCATTTCTAAAGCTACAGTATTAAAGGGCACACTGCAAAACATGACCCAAACATAACTCAGTAGTTCTACACTGTCTGTAAAGGCTTTGATATGATAAAGTATGCTGACGAGGGGAATAAACACAACTAGAAATTTCTGCATTTAAGGAGAGGGGGAAAACCAGCAAACACTACATGTATACATCAAAGCATATATTGTATATTATAAACTCATATAATGTGATCCCAATGGAACACCCCTTGTACTGCTATCGATTATTTGAACACACCACAGAACATCATTGCAATAACATAAAATTAAGCTTATGTAGCAAATGTGACAGTAAAAAAAGCTAGTAAAAAATAGTCTGCAAGGCCAACGTAATCATTACCATAAAACTCTTAATGACATCTCTCCATACAATACACCAGGAAACTGTGAAGATTAAAATTGCCAGAGGAGAAACATGAATATTTTTTTACTCATGGTGCTTGTGTTATTTAAAAGGTAAACTACTCCCCAGTCCTTTTTTGTTTGGTAGGGGTTTTTTTGTTACAGTATAACTAGATTAAAGAAGGAATGATATAGACCAAGATCTCTTATTCCTGTGCAGAAAGATTTGTGGGTAGAGAATGAACTTAGAAAATATCTTTTCACATAATAGATTTTTCTTCTCATGCAGAAGGATGAAGATAGACATCTCTCCCATCACGTTATCCTGTCGGGATTGTTTTGGGAAGAAGGCAGACACTGAAAACCCCTGGGTCAGGGAAGCACCCGAAACTGCACTGGAAGGAAAGAGAAAATCATAAAGAACTGCATTGTATGATGTGTCATTTCCACCCCTGCAAGGGCTGAGACAGAACCTTTCCTCCATCTCCTCCAGGAGAGTTGCCCCAGAAAGAGGCAGGGGGATACCCACACTGATTCCCACTCATCCATGTCTCCCCACCTTGTCTGAAAACTGCTAATGTTCCTGGTCCCATGGCTCTTCCCTGTTTCTTCACAGATTAAAATCTCTACAGAAGTCCAACCCCATTTACAGGCTAAGCACAGTCCCTAGATTTGGTACCTTGGTCTGGTGGTGGGAGATTTGTAAATTAAGTGAATAATGAGTGGCTGCTCATTACACAGGTAATTGGATTGGGCAAAGTATGAAAAATAGATCACATTTTACCTATAAGCCAAAAATAAGCAGCATAAACTGAGAAAACACTAAAATTATCAGTACTTCTATCTATAGCACTCATCTATGGTCAGGGTACACAGAAAATTTGAACAGGCAGGGATGTTGTATCAAAAAAAAAAAACATACACAAAAAAATCCCACAACAACAACAACAAAAACCAACAAAAGATGATTTGGTCAGAGCTGCAAGACTTTGAATGAGTGAAAACCATCAGTCAAAGTGACCAACAAACCCTGGCAGTGTAAACAAGGTAGAAATGATAGTCAATAAAATCACAGTTAGGTACACTGAGTGTCAGCGTTCCTGTGTGCTCACAATCAAGGGAATCAATAACTAACACTGAAAATTCTCCACTATTTGCTTTCAGTTTATATTTCCAATTTATTTTTTTTATTTGGCTTCCCCAGTTGATTCCATGAAGAATATCTTTAATAAAAAGCAGTTTCAATACTGACAATGGTGCAATAGGAACCAAGTGCAAGAGAGCTAGAGGGGCCTATGAGTTACTATTGAAATTTATGTGGGGAGAGTAAAAACAACAGGTTTGCAAATAAATGAAGAGATAGGACACTGTTCTTCACACCCACACAGTTTATAGAAAGGAAGTGTACAAGCCAGTAACTTTTACTGCTCCAAATCTCCTTGCCATTGAGGAGTCCTTACTGCTAGAAACTTAGAATAAATGTACCTGGTAAAAAATTAGAAGTGGGAAATTGCATTAAAAAAAAAAAATCAACAGAAATTCACGGTAAAGACAACAACTGTTGTTACCTCCCAGGAAAGCATTTCTCATCTGGCTTACTGCAGGCAGCATACCACGTGTTTCTGAGTCCTTTCCAAACATGGATATAGCCAAAGGAATTCAAGCATCTCCGCAGTTTGCCAGGAATGTGCACAACAGCATCGGGTAATTTATTGAAAAACGACCCTTTTAATAATTCTTCAGTATTACCTCTGGGAATGTTCAAATACACCTACACACAAACCACAGCGATGATTTAGTCAGGGTAACAGTTTGCCAACAAACACAAGCTTTCTTACTCTGTCTTCTAAATTTACTGGTTTCATTCCTACAGTGATATAGAGCACAAACTTCTTTAGGTCTCCTCATTGTGAACATCCATCATTCAGAGCCATATCAAAGAACTCCTCTCTGAGTGTATAAAGGTTGAAGTGCTGAAAATGGATGGATCCTTAATTACCAAAGGAGTGAAAAATGGAAGCTGCTTTAACACTTGTTCAGGTATATTTTCATTAGCAGTGCGTGTGCACCACCCACCTGTAAAAATGGATTCAAATATTTTGGAAACAGCAATTTCTAGGCAGGAATTTTGCATGTAAATAGACATATAAGACAGAAACTTAATTATTTGAGTGGCTCCTGACAGCAGTGAGTTGCCATGTTTCAGAACATTTTACACTTATATGAAAGGCTTTGGCAGAAGTTTGGTAACACGGCATAGACCAAGATGTTACATTTTGCATACGTATAAAATCCTTAATCCTCCACTGTATAAACACAAGTTATCACCTGTGATAAAAGCCCTCCTCTGTCTGTGACATTTTCCTTATACTGTTTTCCATGCATAATGGTACAAATCACACAATATATGAAAAGAAAAAAACAGCATTTTGCCTCATCAGTGTCTGTTTACAGTAATCAGAGAGAAAAAGTGAATTACTCCAATAATGACATTTTATAGCTTGTTTCCAATCAATAAGACAGTTATTTTGAAAGATTCACATAAGTTTAGAATCTATTATGAATGGCTAGGAAAATGAAAAAGGTGAATATTACTGGATTGAGATTTGTTCATTTGAGAGTTGTATTTTTTCCATCTTGCCAGACTCCTGTAAGTGATGCAGTCTGGGTGAGCTCTGCAATAAATGCTCCTAGAGAATTATTTCATCCTCAGGAATCAACCTTGTAACTTGAGCATATTTATTTCTAAGACACATCTACCATGTTTTCTGTGAATGCTGGATGTTAAGGATATCATTTTTAATATAGTATATATACTACTGCAATACCGTATACTCCTACACTACCATGAAATACAGCTCTTGCTACAAGTTTTCCTTCCTTTAAGGTGTGAAAAATGTATCTTTTAAAAATTTAGCATACACAAATAAAAAGCAGGAAAGTGTTGAAAGAGATAAACAACAAAAACCTTCCTCACATTTTTGTGGATAAATTTGTCTCACAAACCAATGTCTCCATTGACACAGACCCAACAGCACTCCAGAGGCTCCACCATTAAACACAACTCACATGTCATCATTCCTATGAAAACAAGTTGGTTCCTGGCCTAGCATGACATTTTAGATTTTAACACTAACCTTGACAATTCACTTAGATTTAGGTAAATTTGATATCAAAATCCTCTCTTGATTCACATTTATAGTTATTTTGCATCTCCCCAGAATAATGAAGTACTTTAGAGATGGAAAAAATAAGTAACACCCTAGCAAGTTCTGCTTTAACAAAATGCACACTGAAGTCTTAAGGATCACCATCAACAAAGGAAAATAACACAAATTGAAGGACCAAATGACAATGCCTTTATTTTCAATATGCTGAGCAATAAACCCCAAAATAAATTACAAATGGGAAGTAAAATGTCTGTATCTCTTATGAACCCTATTTGAGGATGTGCCTGAGCCCTTTCCCTTATCAAGATACTCCCCACATTACTTGCAATGAGAATTACACTGAACTGCATGGCTCTAGGAGCTGCTGTTCAATAAAAACATCAAATATCAAAATACCCACAATGCAGCTCTAATATATGGCAAAACTCAGAATCATAAAACTTCGTCTGTTCACAGACACTTGAACACATTGTTTATGCTCAGGCTTCTTCCTCTGCACAATCCTTCGCAACCCCAGAGATAGATTGTGATAGAAAATTCCTGGCAGTTTAGTCTCCTGATACATGTCTTTTCACTAAATTCTCTCCATATGCCTCTTAAAGGAACATATGAGCTATAAATCTAGCCTGAGTGGAAACATTTCTGTATTTTACTATGAAAATTTATATCACATTAACAACACAAACATGCAATATTTATTCCTTTCCTGATTCCTGTTTGTACTTCTCATAATCTTTCAGCTGCTTTGGCATTAACTATTAAAATGCTACAGCAAGGACCATGCCATGGAGCAACTTGGATGAAGCAGAATTTATTCTAAAACGTGCAAATGCATCTCTGACAGAATTTCCAGGGTGAGCTGAGACCTCAAAGGACTTCCAACAATGTCAAAAGAGCCCTTGTGTGCAGAAGACACACAGCACCTCCCTGTTTGGCAATGAGACACTAACCAGCTTTAGTTCTGATAAGATGCTTTACCTGAGGTATTCAATTACATCCCTACCAGACTGTGCTGAAGGAATATTTAAAGTCTGCTTTGCCCTTGACTCTTGATTCTGCATGTCAAAAACACTTAACTCAAACCCTTTTGGATTACCAATACTGCATTAAGTTCATTGACTCCTGTACCAGATTATCCAGGACCAGATGAACTGATATCACAGACACAGATATTGATGCTGTTTTATTATTAGACAGAACCAGCACAGCTTTATAAACATTTTAATCTGGGGGGAGGAGGTGGGGTGGGCTGAGAGAGAATAAACAGCTCTCTCACACAATCTGCAAATATTTTATGGAACTCTCCCCTGAAGTTACTGTGAAAATTCAGAAATTTAGTCAAATAGATATACCCTCAAGAAAATGCTCTTATTTGAGAATTTCTGGTGCATGAAGGCACAGAACTGTCCACACTAATCTACAGCTCCCCTTGCTGGGTCAGCTGCTGAATTGCATTCAAGCAGTGGCAAACAAACAATATATGTGAAATATTTAGACTTTAAAAATGGACATCACACCCGTGTGCTGCTGTGCACAAGCAGCCTCTGTGCTGGACTCAGCAATGGAGCTTCCACACCCCAAGACAAATTTCAGACCACTTTTCAGTGCTGAAACTCAAGAGACAACATAGTCAAAAATCAGGAACATGCACCCGTTTCCCCCTGCCTTCTAGGCTTCTATCAACTTCCTTGACTATCACGGCGAATCCTCACTTTTCTTCCTTATTCCTCCCACTCTGAAAATCATCAATAGACTGTTATTCAAAATGGTGATGAACGAGTCTCTGGTAACAGCTTTACTCAAAAGCACAACCAGTCTTTAGTGGCTTACTAGGCATTGCTACCTTCTGCCAACTCTGTGGGCTTTTTTACTTCAATAAAATTTAGGTACTTCAGTAAATGTGGCTTTTTTTGCCAAGCACATTACATCTGCCACCCGTTCTTCACAGACACCCATAAACACACTTCGCGTATTTTTCTTTCTTGAAATGTCTTGATATTTTTCATAGGAAAGAGTAAAGTACACTCCATATCTCAGTCAACTGCTCTCTAATGCTACACCCACTGCTTAGACAAATTATTTGACTCCATTCCTCATTCCAGTATGACAGCACTCAGAGAGCAGCATCCAACCAAGTTTGGATGGAACTCCACCTACAGAAGTACTTTTCCTTCCCTTGTCCTCTTCGGTTGCAATTTGAATTTTCAGCTAATTGTCTCTCATTCTTTTGTCTGGACAAGTTTATCTTCACTAGTTATTTTTTCATAGATGATAAAACAAATACCATGGTTGGGGTGGAAGCAGTGCTGCAGTTCTGACACAGACATGAGAATATCCCTCATATTGGTTTGGGTATGGACACAGACACAGGTGTACAATGCACCTTGCTGCAAAAGTTTTGTAGAAAAAAATTCCTATCCAGGGAAAATAAGGCAACTGTGCCTTCTAATGAAATTTTTTTTCTGAACTGAGTGAAAATTTGGAAGCACTGTACAATTTTATGGTTAAAACCAGCGAATAAAAAGTCTAACTGATTATTTGCCTGGATAATGGGTATTCCTATATTTTTTCTGCCTCAGTGCTTTTGCATTCCTGTCAGTAAAATAATTGTTACAACTGATATAAAGAAATTAATATAGAAGTAAAAACAGAGCAAACATATGCAAGTCACAAAACATACAAATAAAATCTGCAGATCTGTTTTTTTTATGCCTCTGACACTCTTTTGATTATGTATTGAACATTTGCGAACCTTTTTCTCAGACTAAACCAATCAATAAATTGCTTACCCAGAATTTTTTACTCTTAAAAAATTGATAACTCACAATAAAATGAGGAGAAAATTATACTGCTATAAACTCACAGTGTGGATATCAACAAACCAGTGAGACCAAATCACATTGGAACAATTAATACTAACTTAAGAATTATTACTGCCTCTAGCAAATGAAATACTTTTAAAATGTTTTGATAGCCAAAGGTAAATTTGACATATTTGTCAATTTTCAAAGGAGTCTGGAGTGATTGGATTTAGGGGCCAGTCACTTTAAGGTCATTTTGAGACCACAGATTTTACTTTGAAATCAAGAACAAGGAGAGTAATAACCCAAACCTCCCAAACACACGCACAAAAAAAAAAAAGAAAAAAAGAAAAAACTGACTAGTTGGCACAGGGATTTTTGCAGCTTGTGTGTCACCCACTGAAAGAAATCCCACTTACCAAACATAATTTTCCTGACAAATAACCTTGATAGGTAAAGGTAAAGCACATAGACAATTTACTGCTATTACAAAGTTCTTCAAACTCAGTGCCAACACTCATCCTCTTCAAAATAAACCAGGGAGCGCTAGGTCTCATGTTACAAAGTATCAACAATTACAGAACACTTTCCAAAACGCTAACAATAAATCTAAACCAAAAATCAATACTATTAATTTGTGAGATGGATGCTAAAAAAATCAAAGCTGCCACCATTCAAAAGTGTTAAAGCATAAACACGATGGAAATCATAAATGTGCTTTAAAACTCAATTTAAAAATACAAAGTTTTTCTAATCTAAATTTAAGACCCTTTTTGCTTATTTATTTTTATGAAAAAGGATACAGGCTGTTAAAAGGCCTTTTTCCAGCCACAGAAACTGTTGGCGTAGTGCCCAAGGAATACAATAGCCACATGTTCGCAATCTTTAATTATCCAATTAATGTAGTGTCGTTTTAGCAATTAGTTCAGATGACCATATGTAACTTTTTACAAATAGCTCTTTCTTTCTACGATCAGAATGCCAAATGTACCACAATGTGTTTTTATAAAATGCACAGTTTGAAGAGGAGAAGGATTTCCAGAATTATCTGTGGTTGAACATACTATGACTTTTTCTGTTGGGCTCTGTCTAAAATTTATTTAATTTCTTACGTAAGGCTGATTTCTGCAGACTTGTTCTTTCAAACCCGCAATCCAAACTCCGTGCTTTGTTATCTCCTGATGGTAAAACAACACAGTGCCAGAGCTGTCAAAAACCAGCTTGGTTCAGTTTTGGCAGTTTCTCTAAAAAAACAAAGCGCAGCCCTGTACAACATGTGTGTAGGCACTGCAAAACCTTCATCCCCGTGTTTCCTAGAGAGCCCCAGCTCCCAGCTCCTCCAGTGACCCCTGTGCCAGGCCAGCAGCCTGCGTGGGAAGGGGCAAGGAGTGGCAGCTCCACGATGGACACGACCCCAGCGTCCTGCACGCTCCTCTGGGCCCATCAGTGCCAGGGGCTGCCAGGCCAGCCCTGGAGGGCAACAGGGCACAGCCAGGCGATGCCAGAACCATTTTTTGCTTTTTCTTTTATACATACTCTTTTGTATGGTTTTACGTATTCTTAGTGCTTTTAGCCCCCACACTTGTAACTTTCCAAGCCTGACAGCTCAGCTGAGACCCACTGTACCGTTAAGCCAGGAGACCAAACAGTCTGGAAACCCCAGCACCAAAGTCCTCTCCAAAACATATTTTTATAAACTAGAACAAGCCCATCCAAGGAGAAAGCTCCTCAAAACGAAGAGTTCACTTAAGCCTCTCATTGGGGAATCTTTGATAAATATGTTAATTTTGCCAGGCCTATAATTGCGTGTATTACAGTGCGAAGGGGTGCATGCATTTTCGATGCATTCCAACTGAACGAAGTGCTGTACCCAAAGATCCCGAAATAAATACCAAAGTAAAAACCCCTTTTCCCCATAAACCATGTTTTAGTTTTAAGACCAGAGAAAGGCAACACAGGGCATTGTGTCCCCTCATCGACCCCCGGCGCCAGGAGCCGGGGTGGGATCTCGGCAGCGCTGGGGAACCTGGGGAGACACCGCGGCTCCTTCCTGCAGAGCCACTCCGCTTATCGAACACCGCTGAGCCACGACTCAGACTTAGTGTTATCTCCTGCTTTACAGCTTAGGTTACACTCTGGAAGAACCAAAGGCAGGGATGTAGATTACATTACAGTCTCCCTTTTTTTGAAGGATACGGCATTGGCCGTGGTTGGAGGGAAGAAATTGGCTCATATGGAACCTCTGTGAAAATTAGCTCTCCTTGAAAGTTTAGATTCAGCACGTAAAACCTTTTATTCCCTGTATAAGGAATATTTTGATATTCCTTTTCCTTTCAGTAAGAAGTCCTATATATATATATGTTCATCAATTTAGGATATGGTCCCAAATACAACTTCCAGTTGCTCTGTTACAAACAACATAAAAATACAAACAAAAACTGAGACTGGCAGGACCTATTCCTGAGTTCAGTACGATAGAATACAACAGAAAGTTAAAGATGAAAGCAGAATGTCTGCTCGAAATTAATACAAAATACTTTATTATCTGGACACCAAAGCATTAAACAAATTCAGAGAAACCTATTTTGTGTCACAGTATTTCTCTGAAGAAAAAAGATGCTATTTTCTCCATATAAACCTCAAATTATAATCATTAGTATACAGGTAATTGTTGAGGAATGGAAAGGGGAAAGCAATTGCTGCATAAATACCTTGATTTTCTATTGTTTATACGACTGCATTTAGATGAAGGTATACATACGGAAAGACACACAGGTCTTTATTTCTCCTTAATTGGCTTCATTTCTCTCTAAGGACTCTTCTAATGTATAAAAACTGTAAGCATTTTAATGTAAAATTCATACCGCCCTAAATGAGTAGGTTAGCATTACATCTTTCTGTCACTATAATTTATGAATACCAAAAACATGGAATTATAAGGCACACTGCTGTAGATCATTTAATTCATAATAAAAAGACTTTTCTATTCCGCATCTTTTGTTCCACCCTTTGTTCTGACTTGCCTGCACACGTTCCACAGGGCCTGTTCTACACTGGGTTTTTTTAGGAAAACAAATGCAACCAGCTGACCTCTGGTCCCTGATGCAAACTGGAACTTCCAACACATGTTTTGTCCCACAGATCTGCTGTAATAGCCAAGAGTCGTTAAGGATCTCTCCAATTACGCACCTACGGATGAAGCACTGGAGGAGCACAGCACCCTCAGGAGCTCTGTGGGTAATTTCCTCTGACAACAAGGGGAGTTATGCCCAATCCCAAAAAAGAGATGGGGCCGTCCTGAGGGACGAAAACTTCTGGGAGATAAAATGGCTTTTTAATTTGACTTCTACCCTACATTCTCAGAGAAAAAGCAATAAACCCTTTAAACACTGGACCCATTTACGACAAGATTCAAACTCTGATTAAAACCCATCCCTCTGCACTGATTAGGTTCCCTTAGGAGAATAAAAAGCAGCAGAAATGAGTGTGTGAGAAAGTGTTTAGGCCACATCAGTAAAATCCTGCATGCAGATGTACTGGGAAAGTGAAAAATACCTGGACATTTCCCTTGATGGCAAAAGCTGCTACAGCCCAGTCTTTTGTGCAGAAGTTTGTTTGAAGAACGAAGGGACAGAGGAGGTACATTTATAAAATTCTTCAAGATTATCCTGATTACTTCCCCCTTTAAAACGCAGAGTATATTGAAGCCTCTTTTAAAAATTCATACAGCAGAATCATTCTGTGCAACTGTAAGAAGAAAACTGTCAGACAACATTCCCAATTCAATATTACATTGTGCCTCAAGAAAAGATTTCCATATATTCTAGATTAAAAGAAGTCTCATAAATAAATGATAATCCATTGCTTGCACTGAAAAACGAAAAATAATTTTCTGTTTGCATTTTACTCTGCAGAGTAAAATTTAATCTCTCTTTTAATATAGTTTTTGTATATACAGAGAAGTAAAAAGATGTAACCTTATGAAAATTGATTTTTTTTTCACATGGTTAAAAAATATTTCTATTGGTGTTTATCTAGAAATCTTACTTTTATGAGCACTGTAATATATCACATATTGGTATCTTACACACATTATTTCCAACAAATT
Source organism: Erpornis zantholeuca (assembly GCA_013400515.1). Classification (NCBI taxonomy): domain Eukaryota; kingdom Metazoa; phylum Chordata; class Aves; order Passeriformes; family Timaliidae; genus Erpornis; species Erpornis zantholeuca. Next base: position 25,802 of record VZTN01004343.1, on the reverse strand, counting down.
ATGATAATCTGTTTTTTAAAGAGAAGAGAAAAAACAAGGTTTTTAACATTAAGCAGCAAAGAGATAATGATGAAGAAAAGGGAAGCTCCTCAGAGGTTTGTACATCTGGCCACAGTTCAACAGAAATCTGTAAGTAATTTTATAGAATTTATTGTAACTAGACCTCAATATATTTTACATAAATCTAAAATAATATAAATACATACTATGTACGTGTGCATATTTATAAATAAATTTACATTTTAAGTATGTGATGTGTTAGTGATGCACAGAATATAAATTACATGGTACAAACTACCTGTACCTAAATTCATTGGCCAGATTCTAAGTCTACTGAGCTTCTTCTAGCTGACACGAGAAAACCAAACAAAATGTTGGTTGTTGTTCTCATAAAACAACTTTTTTAAAACACTGAACTTTATTTTTTAAATTGCTAAATAAATTTCCCCAATAATATCTAATTTTTCAGGAAAAAAAAAAAAAAACACTACAGAATTCACAACACAACATTCTGTATTTGGGTCTTTTATAGAAAACCAGCAGAAAACAAGGCTAAATTCACAATTCTGTCAGAGGCATCTGCCTCTTACTGGTGATGTGGGAAGTAACCTGGTTTAATTCCCTTTCCAGCCTGGGGGGATTGGAACACGGTCGCTGTGCAGTGTCTGAGGCTGCTCGCTCCTCTCCTCCTCCAATTCCACTTTGTGTGAGTAATTAAAGTCCCAGTGAGGCAGGTTCTGAACCCCAGTGACCCACTTCCCAGGAAAAAGCCACAACCACCAGCCAAAAGGGTCATCCTCACTGGATCTCTCCATTAGTACTTGCTTCATACGAGATAAAACAGGAAAAAACACAGTCCTATTGCTAAAGCAGTGCTTTGGCACAGCCATTTAGAGACTTTGCTGGGAGAGGTAGGCTGCAAGACAGAAATTGTGAACTTGAGGCAGCAGCTAGGATATCATTTGGTATTTGTTTTGTAGGGAATAATAATGCTCAGTATGATGGAGAATGGAAGTGATTCTCTGCCATGGTAGTAACCTGGGAGTATTTATCTGACAACCTACCTCTGATGTATGATCATTTCTGGGGTCACTGAAAATGTGGTGGTTCCTTCCACCCTAGAATAATTTACTATCTTTCTTTAAAGATATTCACTTGCTGTAAAAATATATTCACTTGCCATCAGTTACCACAGGCAAAAAAAAGAGTTGCACCATCCTGTAGAATTGCATTAACACTCCTTAGTCAAAGTACAGGTTGAGGAAGCTGCAAAAAAGTCCCCAAAACTTAGAAATCCTATCGTGACAATTGTCTAGTCTGAGATTTGGCCCCATAAATGACTTTCAGTAAAAGACAGACTGGTTTGTGTATCTCTTAAACTGTGATTGTACTACAGTATTTATCTAATCTAGAACTGCGTCAGGAAAATAACTTTTTAAATAAAGTGTGACTAGTGCCTAAGAGGATGCTGCCAGGATGCAAATGTAGCAGCAATGTTCTTGTGGCAACTTGAATACAGGTCTAAGAACACTTTCAAAAGTGTGAGAATTACTTCTAAAATGTCTCAGAAATTCCACATTTTCAATGGGAATTCTCATGATGGAATTACTCCCATCACTTCAGGAAGGGCTAATTTAGCTCCTCACTGGAAGCTTAATAAAAGTGCTGTATTTGGTCCCCAATTGTGATTTATCAGCACAGCCCTTCCTTTTCAAACTTCCAAAATTTGGCAAAGTTTACTCATCATGCAAATTACTTCATAATTGTACTGCCTGCTCAGAAAAAGGTGCAGAACTCCAGGCAGAACAAAACCAACTGTTCTGCAGGAGAAGGAGCACCCTGGCCAGTGCCAGGCACGGGGAAACAACTCAGCTGCTGATGGCAGCAGCCAGCTGAGGACACCAGAACTTGTGTGCCCCTCAGTTTGTGGCACTCAGAAACCCATCACTGTTGCTACTGCTCCTGCTCCAGGATACAGGGAGTGGATCCATCAGGAGGGAGAATCAGCTGAGATCTCTCCAGCACATCTCTGTTGTCACCAACAGCTCCTCTCCCATCCCAATCCCAGTATTCTCAGCCCGAGTGTTTCTCTGTGGGGGAAGAAGGGAGACTCCCAGCCCTGGGGTTTTGTGAGCCATGGTGAGGCCTCCAAGCCTAAACTACTCCAGAAACATTTGGGAAGCGCTGCTGCAATGTCTACACACAGCTTGATCTTCATGAAACTTGTGTCAACACACACCTTGCTGATAAACACAATCTGTTGCAAAAGAAAAAAAAAAAAAAGAAAGAAAAAACAAAAAAGGGAGAGAGAAAAATCATTGCTTACATAATGGATATGCCAAAGGCAAATATTTCCACTGCTTCTAATAAACACATTATATTTCTGTTCAATCTTACCAATTTCCAAAGCTGCACAAGTCAAAAAAGCTGCAATGTCACTGGGCTATTAATTCTTTAAGCAAAATTAAAATATCCTCATATCTATTACTATTAAAATGTAAAATAGTATTCAGAGATGTGACATCTGACTCTCAAAAGCATCATTTTGCAAAGCTTTCTCTTCCCTTGTGATAGTGAACCTGTACAAAGTTCCTGGTAAGTGACACATGCTGAAAATAAAGCTCAAGAATCCATTTTAGTGGCATCTGCTAGATGACAGTGTCATCATGTGGTCCAGCATGGATGGATATCAGGAAAGAGGTGCTTCCCCCAGAGGGTGGCTGAGCACTGGAACAGGTTCCCCAGGGAAGGAGTCACAGCCCCAAGCCTGACAAAGGTCAGGAAGCATTTGGAAAACGCTCTCAGGGTGGGATTGTTGGGCTATCCTGTGCAGCACCAGGAGCTGGACTCAGTAATCATTGCGGGTCCCTCCCAGCTCAGGAGATTCTGTGAATCTGTGAACTTGGGTTATTTTTCTGTCCCTGGAAGCTAGGATTTTTCCTAACAGGAATAACAGCTTTCAGTTTTGTTTCTTTGTCTAGCTAATAAAGAACAACAGTAACTAGATCTCAAGTGTAAACACAAGATTGTTTTTGTCACAGCTTATCTGAAACTGGCCCTATATTTAAAAAATAAAAGCAATAGTGAAAGTTTATTATATACTTAGAGAAATTGGTATTTTAAAATAATGCCATTTACCTACTTCTTTTTTACTTCTAGTTTCTGAGAGCCTGAAAGCTCGCCTTCAGAAATGTGGAACCACTCATTTTGGGGTGCATTGAAACGCAACCTATTTGGTGTTTTTTGTGGCAGTAAATTTCCAAGCTCTGTTGACAGTGTTTCTCAAAAGGGGGTTTCTGACCATTGCTTCAGGTTAAAGTGACTTACCATGGAGCCATCTGTCTGCACGCACTAGAACACACCTCAGAAACCCACAAACATTTTAGAGCTCCTCTCTGCACTGTGCTCTCGGCCAGCACGCACCCAAGTACAGTATGTAAATAAGACAAAGACTAATAACACCTTCAGTGCTGTGAGCACAAGGGCTGCTGTCCTGTGTAACATAGCAACACATTTTCCATTACGCCCCAAGATTAATAAGCCTCACGGAGACCTGGAAAATCTGACAGAAAACAAGGGCAATACGATGTTCATTTCTGTTTCATTAAACACAGGATGAGCTGATGGATCTCTCCACACTTTGTCACTCTGCACTGCTAATGGCTCTTTGACATTATTATTCACCATGGGTGAGATTGTGTAACCTCTGCTCACATTGGTGAGCAGATACAAAAGTGGTCCCACTGGCAACTGCTTCAGAGAGGTTACCCGAAGCATATGGTGCTTCTCAGCTCACGTCAGAGTGGCTGAATCTGACCATGAAAAAGAGTTTGTGAAGGATTTCAGCAAGGTGCAGATAGCTGGTGAAGGGCACTTTAGTGGATACAAAGGCTGAATGTAGCAGTTAAAGAGTAGTGTTGTAGCAGGCTCAATAGCTGAGTGATACTTCTGCATCCTCTATTTTTATCTGCATACTTTTAGCTGCTCTGATGGAACAGTTCTGCAGTGTTACTTTTTCAAAGGCAGCAAATAAAATGCCTTGAACAGGGACACTCTGTGGGAAATAGGAACACAATATGGGCAGCCAAAACGTGCCTGCACAGAGGCCCTGTGGATAAAATATGTAACATGAAAAGCCCTGGGAGAGACTAAATCAATTTAACACAAGAAAGTTTATTATTTTTTATTAATTATCTATTGAGAGTTTTGCTTGCTGCAGTGTAGTTATAGAACACAATACTTTGTGTTCTATAACTACACAATACCTTCCCTTTAGAATTGGGTTATATCATATTGAAATGGAAAATAAACATCAGGACTGAATGGAACCATAGATGTCACAGCAAGGAACCAGGAATGAGCCATTTTTGGGTACCTTCCCTATGTGCATTGTAAATTACTCTAATGAATAACAATTCTTTTCCTTTACTCAAGGTGCTGTCCTTTGTGAATGAAATATGAGTCAATATTATGATCTTTATTCTACAAATAGTCCAAATAGGCACAAAATGATGTGGTTTCTGTTTCCAGCTCACCTGAAGTTTATACAGACTGTGAAGAGCTGTTAGTCATCTCTCTACATCAACTTACCTACCTCTAGGATCACAACACACTAATCTTTTGGGTTTAATTTTTTATTTTAATTTGGCAACTAATAAAGAAAAATACCAACACAGTCCTTTAAAACAACACAGTGGAGATGGGGATGTTGCAGTCATACAGAAGTTATAAAACTCCATAATTGTGTGAGTGAATAGAGATGTCCAGGTGCTCCTTGAGGGCAGCTTGCATGTGCAAAGCCCCATGTTTGCATTCAGACATTCATGGGAATTTTCTATCCAACTGTAAGTGAATAGCAAAGACTGAGAATTTCATATAATAGAGATCAATACATAAGTTACAAAACAATAACAAAGGACATCCATCCAATAAATCTAATTAATGAACCAGCTTGAGAAAATGACTATCTGCCTGTAGATATTACACAAATAGGAAAATGGAATATTATGTAAAAATAAATCACTGTGGATTATGTGTTCAACTACAGTTTCAGGTTAAAAAAGCAAAATTAATATCACCAATCATTCCAATTCACATCTGAAAACAGATTTTAAAGAAAGCTTTGGCAGAGTGATGTATAAATTATATGTTCAAAATTATAAATTAGATTTCCCCAGACAATCATGGTGATTCCACAAATAGCTTTAGAAATAACTCTGGGTAAGTGATGAGCTTTCCGAAGACTTACCAGACAATTTGAAAACAGGAATTTTTATAAACAACACAATTCATTACATGGGAATTGCTGCATGAGCTGCAATATAAATCCTGCTCCGTCTTGAGCGGAATCCAAAACTAAAGTGGATACTAAAACCATTGTGGGAGATATAAATGATGGGCTTTGTGCTACAGCACCAAGATGTCTTTTAAAAAGCTGAGATGGAAGCAGAGATTCAAGGGTTTGACTAAGATGCTTGAAACCTAGAGCATGAATGGCTGCATGCCAGGAAATTAAAGTTACTAAATTAAAAATAGGGCATACACTAAAGCCAGTCAATTCTGTGTAACACTGGAGATATCTGAGATTCCTCAGATACATATAAACCAATTTGATTTTGGTGAAAAACAGTATTAATCAAAGCACAAAAAAAAATACTAAGGTCCATTGGTTAGAGCTGTCAGGAAGCAAAGTCCCTGAACACCTGTTTGGGGAATGTTACATCTTCCATAACACTGCTCTAGAAGATAAATCTATCTGCCAAGGACTGAGACAGAAAGGGTAAGCAGCCAGATACATCCCAAATCCAAAACAAATATGCAAAGGCCTAATAAGCACTCAGTTCAAGAAACATAACACCTCCAGTCCAGAGTTTTCAGACATGATAAATTCCCACAATGAAAATACAAAAAAAGTGGAAGATTTTTCTTACATGTAGGTCCTGATTAAAAACAGTGGATGACAAGCAAATTTGGTGCTCATCTAAGATTTGGCACTATATTTCAGTGACACACACGTGTAAAAGTCCATCAGAGCTCACTGAGTTACTTCCCACATTTTTACATCCACAGAACAAGACTAGCTCTGTTCCTGAAAACAGAATAGTAAAACAATCACAACCCTCACCGTGGAAGGCTATGGTATAAAAACTGGAAAAGGTTTTAAAACTCTAAAAGCGGGGGGAAAAATGTTAAAAAATGAATTAACTGATTTCTTGCATAAAGAATGTGAAAGGGAGAATGCTGAAAGTAAAATCAGCGAGCAGAACGAGACGCAGGCTGATGCCGAGAGGAGATACCTGTTCTCCTCACACGAAGGGAAAACGCCTCCTCACATCACACTGTCACAGAGGAGAGTGATGCAAGCCCACCTCTCTTCTCTCTTCCCAGACATGCACTCACACATCTATCTTTGTCTTCTCTCTTTGCAAACTAATTCCCTACGGAATATGAACAAGACTGCTCATGTACCATCATTTCCCAGGGACAGAAAAAAACAGCTTTTACAAGTGTCTGTTACTAATGCTACTTAAAGAAACATTCATTTCAATGTCATTAATTTCACTGAAGCACCATAACAGCAAACTTCTGAAGACAGAGCAATATAAAAAATGTAGACCCAAGTGACAGCTGAAGAATTAGGGTGATCTACAAGAACCAGCACAAACTCAGCAAAGAGAAAAGGAGGTGGATTGGTATCACATTCCTGCATGCTTGGGGTCACTAAGATGAATGTGCATGAGATTCTTTTGTCCATTTGTGCTATAATTTCACACACTAAGAATGAAATTGTGTTCTCTGATATGCTCACAGACGTCCCTCTGGAATCAGTGAGAATTACACGCCTGCATCGAAGGGCAGAATTTGGCCCTGAGTCATTAGTTAGAACTCTCTGCTGAAACCCTGCAGAGAATAGGAGGTTTCAGAGCACGATGAGGATCAAACTGAGGCAGCACACTCAGAGATTTACTCTCACAGCAACCCATCAAATACTCAAGCATTCCAAAAACCCCATTTTTAAAGATAAAAATCTTTACAAGACTAACACACCATAGTCATAGGGGCTGCTTTCTGTTAAGGCAGACTTAAGCAGCATTAAAAACAGTAGCAGTGTACTTGAATGAAAGTTTAGAGGAACAAAATTGCCTGAGATTTTCAGACCTGTATAGAAGAGAATGCCAACTAACAATCATTTATCATGAAAACGGAAATTGAAAGAAAAAATAACTTCAAAAGAGCTACTGTACATATGGGTGCACATGTTCACAGGAGCCTGAAATGTGCTGAAGAGCTGTTCTGTCCTCAGCTAAAGCTAGGGAAATGATTTTACCAAAATTTCCTACTGCTTTGGAGGAGTTTTGAGCTATGTGTATACGTATGTCTGTGCATTTAAATGTGTGTGTATACATATATAAAGTTTTTCTACCTTCCTATTCTGAAAAAACTGCCTATGCCTTACTGAATGCCACTGCAGTTGTTTATATTAGGATCTCATATCTATTATTAATTTGGAGCTTTAAGTGAGCAGTTGATGCCAAAATGATTACAAACAGTATTCTGCTTCAAATGCTTTTAAATTTTAAACAGTAGTATTTAGCAATATTATTTGTATCTGGTTGTACTTTCAGAGAAATGATTCACTTCTGTGATAAGCACAGACTGTTTTATCTCGGATATTTCCTGGGCACTTGCAGTACTCTGACTCAAAAACCAAATCTGTGCTTCTCATCAACGCAGTGATAACTTTTTTCTTTTGTTTTGATCAAGGACTGACAAGACTCCAATTCAAACCAGCTGCAAAGTAACAGCTTTAAAAAAAAAAAATCCTCACTATTTAATTCTAACCTCCATTGTATCTGTTGCAGGATAGGCTGGCATTTGCTGTTAAAGCAGAAAATTACAAGAAGGGCCTAATTGACCCTCTTGTGTCTTTGAAAAATCCTGTATGTTGTCTCTAATTGACCCTCTAGATACCTTTATGGAACAATGAATGAATCCTCTGTAAATAATGGACGGTGATGATTAATAGCCATGGCTTGGCTGGACCTCTGCCTCACAGAGTTGTGCTACTGAACAATTTTTGGTTTTTTGGGTTTTTTCTTCCCATCACACTTCTCTGTACTTCATTAAAAAAAACCTGTCTCAAGGTAACAGATATCCTGCAGTAAATAACATGAAAAGTTAAATAAAATTAAATGCTTTCTCATATAATGGAATGAAAATTGGATTATTGGCATTATTTCCATCACCACGTTTTTCCATGTTTCAGTAACATGTCATTGTAACATATGCTTGATTTACAAAGCAGAAAAGTTTAGCATAATTTATTTCTTTATTATGCATTTTAGTCAATAATAACAATGTCATATTTCTTTCTCTTGACTCTTCATTGCAACAAAAATCTATGATGCTAAGATACTTCTAGATTTGGCTTCATTATAATGCTGTCAGAAAACATTATGAAAACATCTCCAAATGTCTCCTCTCTTCTTTAATAACACTAATGTTTAATGTTTCCAGGCTTGTCAAATTATAAACACAAATATGTTAAGTTACGCCATTACTCTGAAATGCCACAAAGAAATCTTGCTGTTTTGAAAATAATATCTACAACTTAGCAAAACAACTGGCTCAGTGCCAGTCCAAGAAATCACATGCAGCAGCACAACAACATTTGGTGATGCCATCGAAAATCACTTTCCAAAATTCAGCATCCCATAGTGAATGTGTCAAGAAAATAAAGGACAAATCAACATGTTATTGCAATATACACAACTAAAAACCAGGATGCTCGAACAAACACACCCTTCCAGATTTAAGAAATATAACAAAGATGAGCACCTTTCTTTAAATGCAAAAATAATTAGCATGGAGAGTGGAGGTTTAGTTAGATGGTCCTGACATAGTTTAAAGTTCAACCTTTCAGAAACAGCCATCTAAGAAAGCTCCATAAGATCTCAAACAAAAAGGGAAGAAATAGATCACATTTATTTTTCCACATCCTAAGTTCTCTTGGATACAAGCTGGGACTTGTTGGCCTATTTATGAACCTTCTACAACACTGAAGATAAATGTAGGACCTGAGGTTCATTAAGCAGCTTTGAACTGTTCTTAACAACACCCAGAGAACTTAAGTAAATACTGCCATAATTTCATCATGGGAAAACTGAGTTGACCAAGGTCACAGAGAATATCTGTAAATTTAGCCTTAAGCTAACCCCAGCTATCTAAAATAGATGGGTATTTTAAATCCAATAGCAACAGTTTTCACAGCAGATACTGCAACTCATTGTGACTAAATTGAAAGACGAGAAATGTTCTTTTTAAGGCTCAGATTAACACAATACATATTTAATCATGAAAACAAATCTTTGCTTGCTGAAATCTGCCATTCTCTTTAGTGCAGTTTAGTTTTTTTGAGGCATTTATCCTGCTCTCCCAGAAGAAGTGTCTCACTGCTAATTCACTGAAGCTGCCCCCAAGAAAAATGTGAATTCCTTCAGAAAGATTACACAGCTTGGGCAAGTTTGATGATGATTGTACTAAACTGCCTCCAAATAAGCAATAACTATGGGGAGAGGCTAACTGGGAAAGAAGAATATTCTTTAAGTTCATTGATTTAGTGTAGGCACAGCATCCTTATGAGAATGACCTAAAGAAGCAGTTGAAGTGAAGCTATTACTGGTGTCACAATAGGCAGCAACATGATATGGGATGTAACACCTTTTTCAGTGGTTTGGATAGATAAATAGACAGCTTTCTGAATTTCACAGTCACAGAACAGCTGAGGTTAGGTGACACCTCTGGAGATCACCTACAGGGCTCAGAGCAGGGTCCCTGGAGCAGGTTGCTCAGGACCATGTCCAGTTTGGTTCTGAGTAAAACTCCAAGGACAAAGAATCCACAGCCTGCCCAGACAACCTTTTCCAGTGCTTTACCACTCTCTAAATAAAATAGTCAGTTTCAGTGTTGAAACGAAATTTTGTGTTTCATTTCTCATCCATTTCTTCTTGTCCTGTCAGTAGTGAGAAGATCAGTTCTGCCTTCTTTACTAACACCATTGGGTATTTTACAGTTTCAATTCATCCAATAGAAACCTAAGCACAAGTCAAAGATGTATATATGGCCTCACTTCTAAATAAAAGCAATTTATCCACATACAATTGTCCAATTTACTTAAGATCAGTAGTCACTAATTCAAAATAAATGTGGACTTCACATGCATATTTGATGTGAACTTGCTTCAGACTCTGAAAGTTGCATTCCAAAACAGCCAGTGCTCGGTGTTACCAGGCTGGGGCAACAGGAGAATGTTCAGTCTGTAAATACAAACACAAGTGCACAGTGCATGTGCAGTCATTACAGACACACTCATTACCCATCAGCAAGTGAACTGTGTCACTGTGCTGTCTGCGCTGTGTGCCTGGAATTCAAGGCCTGTCAATTGCTTTTTTGGTTACTATTAAAGGTATAAAATCCAAGCAGAGAAGTTAATTTCCTTGTTTGGCTAAAAGTGAATATTTGATGTGAATTCCTGCAGTAACAGACTTCATCAAAATCTAAGTATAATTATAGAAATGTATTCACAACTACTTTGAAAGTTCTTATTATGATTGAGTGGAAGATATATTTGCTGCACAGAAACCTCAGTGACTCAGTATATTCATATAAATCACAACACAATTTACAGTAGGAAGTTGTTTGTCTAAATAGTAGAAACCAGTAACCTTTGTACAACTGGGGTTAAACTTATTCTTAATGAAAAGTTAAATTTACATACAGCTTTGTTACTGCAATAAATAGGGGTCTCAGTGTCTTTCATAATCATTCCCATTGTGCCTCCACAGCCTCATCTGCTTTCACTAAAACCCTGGTTAAAAGCACATTTTCCTTTTAATATCAGAGAGCACACAGCGATTCAGCCATTAGGTCTGTTTCAGTGCATAAAGATCATGGACTATAATAGATGCTTATACTTCAAATAATTCTTTGTTCCCAACAGCATGCACTGAGCCCAAACATTAGACACTTGATTCAGTCAGAAACCTGACTGCTAAAACTCCACATATTGTTTCAGTTACAAGTACGAACACAGAAATAAAAATTGATTATTTCTCTTCTTTAAAAATGTATTTTTAGCTCCAACCATTCTCTCAGAAAAATAACATGGCACACACACAAGTGTTTTCACAGTCAGTCACCCAGAGCAGTCATAAATGGATTTCCAGGACCCAAGACTCAATAGGATAATTTTTATCTGTCTCTTAAATTAAAAGTTGTTACTTATGGCGATGATGGTGACACAGTCTCTAGTTCAGGGTGTCTGGCACTTCCCATTTCAAGGCCACAGCACCATTGCTCATAACTTTAGCAAGCTCTAATTGTCCTCACTGAGGTTTCCTGTTACACATGTCCACGTGGGGCACAGCTTACGTGGGAAAGTTCAGCAAACGTGCTTTCATAATTTCCAAAAAGCCAACAAGGGAAAAATACATTATTTTCAGAAGTTTCAAAAAAATTCTTTCAAGTGTTTTCTGGGAAACCTCCAAATCCCTAAGGCAAAGAAGGACCTCATAAGTCACCAATTCCAGCCCAGCATTGCAGGCACAGACCATGCAGCTACTTATAAGATGCAGTTTGCTGAAGTGACTGAATAGCCAGGGTGGGAAAGGCAGGAGCTTGCTCCCACTACTCTAATATTAAATTCAGGAAATTAGAGCTGTGGCCAAGCCCAAAAAAAATAAATTTAAAAAAACCAAACAGTAGAGTAAAAGAAAATCAGAAGAAAAAGTTTTATGGGAAAGAAGAGTGAAACAAAATGTGTAGAAGACTGAAATTGAAAGAGGTAAACTTAGGATGGGAAAGACAGAAAGGAGCTGAGAGAAAACAGGACAAAAGAAGGATGGGTCAGAATGAGTCTAGGAAAAAGAAATCAGACTTTTGAGAAAAAGCAGTAAAACAGGAGCGGGAACAGCACTCAATTTAAAAGACTGAAAAGGATACACAATTCAGTTTCCACGCATTTTTCCACTTTAAAATATTTTAAAGTTCAATGTAAGTATGTCCTTAATGGCTCTTTGTTGGCTTGTTGAGTAAAAAATAGCAACCTCTTAGTATAGTTAGAAGTGATTAGTTAAGTTCAAAGGACAGTGTCAGTACTTCAAAGAAAAGAATCCAACTAAATTTTTCAATCCTTCCATCTTCCTACTATCCACTGACTATTCAAAAAAATAAAATAATAAAATAAAACCTTTAAATTTTAGAAAATACCAAATTTAGACTGTTTATGAAATTTTAATTCAGTCCCTTGGTGTATGCAGATCGGTAGAAAATTTTTAATTACAAGGGAATACTTGACTACATCATTTCATCTCTTTTTTTTGTATTAGCCCAGGTGTTTTTAGCTAATTATTCTACTAAACATATGTCATCGTTTGATATACTTATCTGTGCCTATGATTCCAGTGGAAACACTAAGAGGATCATATTTAATGATTATGCTAATATTTCTATCACTTTCTTTTCAGCATGCCACACATTACAGAAATCCATACATTCTATAGCAAGGAACAGGTTTCAATAATTAGGCCTCTCCAGTCAAATATCTTGGACTATCCCCAGGTCTCTGCTGCTGCCAAGTGACTGATTTAAGAGATGGACAAAAGCAGGCACACTAAAGTACAGATACTATGATTAATAGATGATCCAAAGTTCCCTGAACTGCATATCATGACTTAATGTGAAACCCTGAAGAGATTAAAGGCAGAAATTACATTATCATGAATAATATAAAAAAAGTGATATTCTGTTTAAAAGCTTTTGAGTGCGAGTTGAACAAATATATTAGCACAGCTTCCAAAGATTCAATCAGGTTGAGTGTTACCCAGAATTTATTTTGAAATAAGCTTTATGTATTGCATATGTGGAGTACAAGTCTATTTGTGACTGGCACTAAAGCAATTAGCATGTAGATTTTATATAGAGCTTACACTGTGTGCATTGTCCTTTTAATAATGGAAACTCCTCAAAAGCACATCTCAATGCTGCAGGTATACAAGACACAGACAAAGATATATACATATACACCTAAATCATTATTCTGTCCTTTATTATAATTTGAAAAAGTGTCTCCTTGTAACAGTGGCACAGTAATGTGGCTGTGGTATATTATTTCTCAGTATTGAATTCATAAACAGGGGTTTGGAGGGCATTTAGTGTTTCATATCATTTCAATCATATCAGTTGAAAATTTGTATTGAAATTATTCAGGCAGTATGTAAAGCCCTTCTATAAAAGATAGCTGTACATTAACTTACAATTAAATGATGGTTTTAATGAAATTATAGTGTGTGACAGGTTAACGAACTGATGCTGAGAGGCAAATGTCGAAATGAAGCCAAGACGTTTATTTTCAAACTGACAAATCTTAACTCAACCATAACATATAGTTCCATTAACATTATAGTTATTACACAAAATAATTTGGTTGGAAAAAATATGTAATAGACCAAGCTGCCAGATCATCAGAGAAACCCTAACCTCACCTGTCCCATGAAAGACAAACCAAACAGCTTTTGTTTTAAAACTTGGAGAAAGAACTACAGACCTAGAACCAACTGATCAAACCCCTATTCATGGTTTCTCCAGAACAATGTCTTTAATCTTTCCTTTTACTTGCTATTCTCAGTACTAAGGTCAAGTCAGCAGCCTCAGCTCTTCTTGAACACATCAGAAACTGTTAATGGGGTCCCAAGTCCCAACCTCTGCTTATTATTTTCAACTTCTATGTCACAAAGTGGCACAAAACTGTTACCACTCAAGTGAGTGATTTCTCTCTTGCAGCAGCATCTCAGGATGGTATTAAAGACATCATTCCTAGAGCTTCCAGCCACTTAGTATTTCAGACTGTCAAGATACAATCTTGCTGCCATATACAATTTCACATACAGGAGTGAGATGTTTAAAAGAGCAAAACCCTTCCCTCTAAAAACGTCTTTCTGCCCAAATTGCTTAAGCACAGGCTAAATATCAGCAACCCAGAAAGTGTGACAGAACAACTGGCAGGATATGCAGAGGTGACACTGAGGATCTCTCCCTCTTGAAATGAGTAATGGCACAGGATTAAGTTGATGCCTGATTTTTGGCACGGCCAGGAAAACAAAGAAGTGACAGAGGTGAGAAGAGGTCTCCTGTAGGAGTTTTTCAGTAACTGGAAACACTGTGAACCATTGCAAGAAAGGAAATGCTGCAAGTCTGCATAAATGTATTATTCACCATCATCAAGGAAACAACTCACAGAACCAGGCCTGGGACAGAGACCTTCCCTCCTTGTTGCTGGGGTGAATCCACTCAGGGGCCAGTGCCCACAAGGGATCCCTGCACAGCAGATGGAATTCTGCTGCTGTGCCTTGAGTTACAGACTCAGCTCAGCCCCAACCCGGCAGCTTTTCACATTCCAGGCTCAGGAGGCAGGGAAGGGCATGGAGGCTTTACCCTTTCACCTCCTCAGGTCAGAATGAAATTGTACTGCTGGGGAGCCTGCACTGTGCTTCAAAAATTTATAGTTGTTGAGGCCAAAAGAGTCTATTTGTGAACATCTAATCTGACCTTCTCCTTAACTCAGATCATAGAATTTCAGACAGCTACTCCTACCCACACTGCATTTTTCCCCCTCTCTACATTTGAGTCTCTTTTTTCTGTTTTGTTTGTTTATAAGTACAAGGAAGCTTCAAATACTCCAGCTGCCAGTTCACCATTTTAGAAAAAAAGATGAACTTTCTTTCTAAAATCAAAACAAATTCTTTAAAGGAAGCAGCCTATGCTTATACCCTGTTGCCCATCTTGTTAGCAAATCAATGTCATACACTGGGTAAAAGTAATAGAGATTATATGATCCAAAGCACACTTTAGGCATCTCAGTGTATGTACAGCATTAAACACTAAAATACGATTTATTTTACAGATTACCTTGAAGTCATTTTCAGCCTGGTGCCACCTGAGCTCTAGGAGCTTCCTCCACCTGTAATAACTGCAGACACTCAATCTCTTAGTACAGTCATCCTGAGGGGCATTCTCTGGGTTACTAATTGTCCATATATTGCTCCGAGGGATGTTTGTCTTTGTTCACTGAGCTGTTGATAAAACCTGTGAATATTTCTACTGGATGTGTAGATGAACTACTCACTTAGCCAAGTCATGGCAGGAACATATGAGATACTTGATTATAAACAAAACACAAAACCATAGAAGCTGCATTAGATTCTTGGTTTGGAGGAAAGAACTCCATGTATGTTTTAACCTTTTCTCTCTTTTTTCTCACTGAAACCAAGAAACCAAGAGTGTCGCCAGCTGTCCCCAGCAATGAAGATAATGAAGCAATGCCAAGGGAAGGAGCCAAGGAATCCCACCTCCCAGTCCAAGGCTCTGGTACTGCACAGCCCAGGAAGTGGGCCATATTCAGCCTACTTTGTTTCCCATCCTGAACTAAGGCATGGGAATCTTACATGTGCTGAATTGTCTTTGGGAGATTAAAAAACCCCAGAGGAAGATATAGCCTTCAAGGCACCTCAGTTAAACTTCTAAAAATACATGGAATTAAGTCATCACCACAGTTCCCATAGTGGGCACACCAGGGGCTATGGGGTGGCAATACCAAAGGGTGCTGCAGTAGGATACATGAAAAAAATCACATTTATACTGTTTGAGTTCATAACCTGTTCCCTGTTCTAATCCTGAACCTTCTGCGAGGGAATGTGAAGAGCAGTCCCATGTAATTGCCACATCAGCCATTACCTCTCTTTAGGTGCTGAATTTCCTTCCTCATTTTTACAAGACATTCACAAGACATATCAAACTTCAATGAGCAGTCACAAATGGAACCACAAAATACCAAGGAGCAGCTCTGTGCAGCTCTCTGCTACAAGGCAGAACGAGCATGGCAGAACTGATGCACTCCTGACTAAAGGAGAGACATTTCCTTCATGCTCTTTCCAACTTCTCCTAACTCTGCCTTTGCTCTAAACCCAGCATATCTTTTGATGGAGTTGCTTAATCACTTACAAGTTAAGACAGGACTCTTATTAGCTCTACTGTGCTTCATCCCAGCCATGTGTTGTTTCATAAGGCCAAGCAGAATGTGGCTTGGAAGAACAAAGTGAAACCACAACTATAATGGAGCATAATTCCGAAATGTACGAAGCATAATGATCCGTATAATGTTAAAATGTTGGTAATGTCTCTTGATATTATTTCATCACATGCTAGCTGCTATTTCCTGAAAGCCCTTTGAAGGATTAAATAAAAACATATGCTATGAACACCCACTGTGTGCTGTAACAAATCAAAACTAACTTCTTAGGTTTGATGAAAGTTTCCACAGTGTTCGGTACTGTAAATTAATGTCACAGTGGTAAAACTGCTTTGGAAACAGTGAATGCCAGTTAGTTTCATATTAGTAATATGAGAAGTCTCTGCAGCATTTAGAACTGAAACACAAGTGTCTTCTACACCTAAATTTTGAGAAATACAGTCATAAAATGCTATCAACAGCTGGGTTGATGGAAAAGTGCAGTAAGACAATGAACAAGTTTATATTTCCAAAATAAACATCATTTGCCTCTAGTGTAAACAGGCAAAACCAGAGATGGACAGGACTCAAGGATTTAACCCATCACTGCTCTACTATGAAATAAACAGTATTTTCTCTGAAAATGGCTGGTTCTGGAAGCAGTATTCAGTTAAAGGACTATTTTTGAAAAGGATGTTTCAATAAATATTTTGCATTATTTGGTGTGTTTTTATTATCAATATTTAATTTATTTATGAATTTACTAAATACATGGCCTTCTACATGGCCAGGAGCTTCACAAGCAGAGAGATCTTTTTGAGCATTTTTTTCCTTTTAACAGTTTTTAACCTGCCTCTTGCAATTTCTGTTGGGGATAGAAATATAGATGAAACATTTCCAATTACAGCCTTTCCAACACTGCTTTGAAAATCAGTCTGACGCCCACAACTCTCAGCTGCTTCACAGATAAGCAATCCTACTGTTTTCAGATCTTCTTTGTAAATAATTTCTCCTCTTCCCTAAGCCTTCTCCTGGTTCAGTATATTCACTTTTCCTCTGCACTGTAAACCTACTCTTACTAAGCACCAGCAAAAATTTATGATCATTTAAAAATGAAGTATCTAACATATCAGCAGGTAATATCTTTCTCTAACTTAACAGAGCATCAAACAGGCAGGAGACAAAGCACAAAGTGCCAGAGTCTTCCACTCACACCCTTCTCTCCTGGCCCAGAACAAAGGCTGAAATGGCTTCTGACAAACACATAAACTCCTTATCCTCACCTGGTCAGACTCAGTTGTTCTCTCCCTCAGGTCCTCCTTCCACTGCTGATTTCCTAATGCAATCCTTGCCACTGTTTTTACTAACTATGCACAGGTACAGCCACCTAAATAGGTTAGGAAAATTATAATTGTAATCTTCATTGTCTGCACCTTTGAAAAATATATTTTTAAAGTTTTGGGGTGGTTTGGGCAACACTAACACTATCAATCAATAAATAAATAGAAATAATGAACCAGAAGAAAATAAGCAGAATAATGGCCAAATAGCATTGAATTTTTCCCAAAGAGAAAACTAGAGATAGGATTAGATAATCCTAAGAGTTTCTGAGAGCCTCCCCGTTTATGTATGATACAAGCAGACATGAACCACATTTGAATGAACAAATACAAATCTGAAATGCCCAGAGCAGAGTCTGGGGGCTTATAACATTGAGATGAAGAATTACATCTCACCATTCTCAGTGTCAGAGCTCAAGTTAAAGAAATAAGTGTGTGTTGCTTAAATACAAGCCTTTATATTTAAGTAATGTTTAAGTGTTAGTCTTAACTTATGCCTCAAGTATTCTGGTTTCTGTGTATTAAAAACTGGCTTTAACAACTCAATTTGTGATATGTGCCATCTTCCTATTTTGAGGATTTGGGCACAACTTAATACAGAGCAGCTTGATAATTCTCAGGATACCAGAAATCATTTTCAATTGTTTGAATTTATCACACAGCTTATATTACAGAATATTTAATTTTCTTGAAAAAAAAAGCTTCTTAAAAGTAATTAAATAAAAAAATACTACCTGCAACATTACCACTAGACAACAGAAAGATCCAAAGCACTCTTAAAAATATGTGGGCTTTTTTTGCCCTGATTTCATTTTTAATATGAGCTGTTAATTGGTTAATAAAAAGTACATAAATTGTTAGGAGTACCTTCTGAAAAAGAAACCAAGAGCAAAGATATGACTAGCACACCATAACAATTTTCTGCAAGTGGCAAGTCATTTTTTCCTATTTCCCTTCCCAGTGGAACAAGGAAAATACACATTTTTCTGCATTCTGTTCACTGACACACTGCTTATCTGATGGTGCAATGCTTTGGGTCATTTTCAGAAGTTACTATTTAGACAGAAAGGAAGAAAAAGTAATATGGGAAAAACATGACAAAACAACTTTTCAAGTGTACCTCTCAGGTACAATTCACTTCAAAATGAGCAGAAATAGATAATTCCAGCAATACAGAATCTTACAGCATTAAGGTTTTTTCCATTCTTGCAGATTGGAGAGTAACAAACAAAGAAACCTCTCTAAATTAGGGCTTTAAAAATCTGAGGCTACTATAAAGAAACAAGATTAACTTAATCCCCTAACAATCCAATTTATGACTAGTAAAGGGTTATGAAAAATTCCATCTAGATGTCAAATATAAGGAAACACAAAGTCTTTGGAGACACATAATGATAAACTGCAGATTGAGCAATAAGCTCAGTGAACAGAATGAACAGTTCAAGAGTTCAGAACATGTTCATTTGAAAGGTGTTCAGTTAAAGAGAAGGGCATGGTGTAGACAAAGGCACAGAAAGGTCATCATTACAGTCATTTCATCTTCATTACAATGGTGCAGTCACAGCATTGGTGCACACACTTCAGTTCACACTTGCATGTAAATGCACTGCTTTGGAGATGGAACAAAGATATTTTTAACAGGTTAGTGAGCCACAGGCAGGTGCATAAGAAGTTGTGCTTTATCAATTCATAATGTAAACAGACATGAAATATTTTCAATCCATTAAAAATCAGAGTTTATTAAGAATGGTCACATTCTTCTTCAAACAAACAGAAAGCATGTCCTGAACATAGTGCTTCTACCTGCCAGGCTGCAGCCCAGAATTCACTTTTTCAAGCCAGTTGTTATCTCAAATGCAAGAGTCTATAAAGATCAGAAGTAAATAGATGTTTAAAAGGTTTCAATAACATAATGAACTCTGGCTTTTGAAATCAGGACTATCTACTCCTGTCAAAAATTCATGGGGGAAAAAAAAAAGGCAGGGTACATTCAATAAACCAAAGCACAATCTGGGCTAGAGTGCAGAGAAGGAAACTCTGCTCTCAAAAACAGACAAGTAATAACCAATGCAGAAAGTCAAGATCTTGGTTATAAACCCTCAGACTGAGCACTACATCTGCATAAAATCAGTTTAGCTGCAAGCAATGGATTTCAGGTCTTCATGGGAGGTGTCCAAACCAAGCACTGCCCCAGCCAAGCTTGTCTCTGTCAGGCAATTGAGCTGCAGCACATGGACAAAGACATTAAAACATTTTCTGCTTTGGTATCTACACAGTACTTTTCATCTATAATTAACAGGGATTTCAAGCCCTGGCTCTATCTTGACTTTGATTTCTAATTCTCTAGAATGAAAACGGGATTTTTTTTTTTTCCACAAGATCATTAGGATGAATATAAACTGGAATATTTTAGATCTTATATTTTCCTACATATTCTTAAACTAAGTAATCTAAGAGCCTCTTGCACTGATATCTGTATATATACACACACTGGCAAACACATTGACCAAAAAAATTGATGTATCTCCAATAGAATCTCAGCAGCATTGGGGCAGGAGAGTCATTAAAATTTGGCCCACAGCAACCCAAAATGTACTTTGCAGCTTTCAAGAGCAGTTACTGAACATTTCACAATTAAGCATAATTCCCACAGACTCTTGTATCAATTATAGATAACCTGCTCTTTCCAAAATCTAAGCCAAATTCAGTATGAAAAAATCTTCTGTGTAGGAAATATTCTGCCAGATTGATGTCCAAACTCACTCACTCACACACAAACACCTCTAGGATGCCTCTTGGATGCTTATATAAATGCTAAGATTATATGCTTCCAATAGAAGCCAGGAAAATTATATTTTAAATATCATTCATTTGATGTTATTTACAACAGGTTTGGTANGCTGTTAAAGGAAAGGAGGAAGTGTCTGCAATACACTCCATCAATATCCCATGGAGCCCTGACAGTCATTGGATAGTCTGGTGTGTAGCACCACAGGGTAGTGTAGTTACAACTCAAAAACCACACCAATTAACTACAACTAATCAATTCTTTCTCATAACAATGAGAAGCATAATTCTTTTCCCATCTATTGTTCTTGTTAATTCTCCTTCCAGTAATTGTGACAGACAAAATAGGTAAGGTGTAGTAAAGTGGGGGGAAAAAAAAAAAAAAGGATGTTATTTGAAAACAACAAAAAAAACANGTAATCTAAGAGCCTCTTGCACTGATATCTGTATATATACACACACTGGCAAACACATTGACCAAAAAAATTGATGTATCTCCAATAGAATCTCAGCAGCATTGGGGCAGGAGAGTCATTAAAATTTGGCCCACAGCAACCCAAAATGTACTTTGCAGCTTTCAAGAGCAGTTACTGAACATTTCACAATTAAGCATAATTCCCACAGACTCTTGTATCAATTATAGATAACCTGCTCTTTCCAAAATCTAAGCCAAATTCAGTATGAAAAAATCTTCTGTGTAGGAAATATTCTGCCAGATTGATGTCCAAACTCACTCACTCACACACAAACACCTCTAGGATGCCTCTTGGATGCTTATATAAATGCTAAGATTATATGCTTCCAATAGAAGCCAGGAAAATTATATTTTAAATATCATTCATTTGATGTTATTTACAACAGGTTTGGTAAAAAAGCAAATACTTGTGTATTTCATTGTACCATTCTACAGGAATAGAACATTTAAAAGCTGTTAAAGGAAAGGAGGAAGTGTCTGCAATACACTCCATCAATATCCCATGGAGCCCTGACAGTCATTGGATAGTCTGGTGTGTAGCACCACAGGGTAGTGTAGTTACAACTCAAAAACCACACCAATTAACTACAACTAATCAATTCTTTCTCATAACAATGAGAAACATAATTCTTTTCCCATCTATTGTTCTTGTTAATTCTCCTTCCAGTAATTGTGACAGACAAAATAGGTAAGGTGTAGTAAAGTGGGGGGAAAAAAAAAAAAAAGGATGTTATTTGAAAACAGCACAAACATCAAACTTTCAAACTTGTGAGTTATCTTGATTAATTTTCTTCATCATATCTAATTCACAGCTGCAAGAGATCACATTATTTTCAAATATATAAATAAACTCAAACCTAACTTTAGCCTTATCTAGATTATGGCACACTAGGGAGAAAACAGAGGAGGTCATGAAATCTGAGACTGCTGTTTCTTCTCATAATGTAATTACACTTTTGGCTAATGAAATTACTGCAGTCTCAGGGTAAGGGCTTGCAAGTCAGAGCTCTCACATGCTTGTGAGAGAGGGGGTAAAGGAGCACTGTTTACCATTTATATCTGAGGGATGCACACAAATCCCCAAGATGCAAGCACAACTTTGTTTCTGAACCCTGAGCAAGACTAAATTTGTGATCAAAGCCCTTTTCTAATTACTACAATAAAAGGAAAATTAGCTTAAGAGGGAGGGAAGTCTGGAAGAGAGAGAAAGAGCATCTCATTTTGTGCTGCTGGTACCCTGCAAACAGCTGAAAAGAAACACAGCTTAGTGCAGTGGGGAGAAGCAGCAATAGAGCAAAGCAGTCTAAGAGGATGGCTGGGCACTCGAGGGCTCTGTTTGCACCATTCAGGCACTCACAGCCTTGCTCCAGCCCAAATTTGTTCAATCCCTGCTCTCACAACCAGGCAGAGATCCCCAAGTCTGTAAAGGACACACAGCTCAGAGTCTCAGTGGGGAAAAAATGAGTATATTCTGCTTAGAATTACAAACTCCTCTTCTTGAGACTGTGCTGACATCCCCACCCAGCAGTGGCTAATACTTTTCACTGTGCCAAGGGTGCCAGCAAGTTGTGTTTTTCCTTTTAGACAAATCAAGAGTGGCAAAGTGAAGACTGTGACCTACAACTGCTGGCCACTCAGGTGCACCTGTATAATACAAAGTATGATTTACCCAGGGGAAATGAATGGAAAACCAGGATTTCTCACTTGGATAACCCTGTCAGCCTCTCATTTTCTATTAACTATTAGAGGAAGGGAAAATACATTATCTACTTGCTGTTAGTGGCCACTGGAATAAGTTTCTAGCCATTGGTAGCCAACAGCACTCAGCTGGCAAATTCCAAAAGAAAAAAAACCTGCTGGGTGCATCTCAGCAGGGCAGTTGTGACAGAAAGGGGATAAATGAATGATTTCTATCTTTGGCTAAATATTGGGGGGGATTACATACATATTAACCTGTAAGGAGTTTTTATTTGAATTAAAGACAATAAGGAGAACAACTTGATTTATTAAAGTCAACAAAATACTCTGATACTCTGTTGGTATCCTCATTCCCTGCTCCAAACCTGCCTTGGGGAGACTGGTTGATACCTGAGCTCACACATGTGGTCTGGAACACACCTGACACTTCAGTCACATGGTGATGAACCCAATATGTGTGTTTGCACAAAGCATCCCACTAGAACACGTGGAAGAAAATGAAAAACAAACCCTTTCCTCCTTCTGCCCCAGTTCTCCAAGGCCTCCAGTGAATGCTGAAGCCAATGAGTTACAGAAATGAGACCAACTCACACTCAGGGAGGCCATTATCGCCCATCACATTAAACAAACCCATTTCATTTTCAAATCTAGTTGCAAAATTAGTTCTTGCCTATTAAACAATTCTGAGGAAATTAATGGCAGAAGGTTTTGCTTTGACTGTCATAAAGATCACCAAAAACACTCGTGTTTAAAATGCTAATTACAGGGGCTCAATGCCAAAAAAATAATTCTGGTAAATTAAATCCCATGATTAATTCATAACGTCCATTTTAGCATTAATCCCAGCATTAAGATACAGACTAGTCCCCATACACACACACATCTCTCTCACTTCAGGGAATAAAGTAATAGTAATTCCTAGGTTTTTTTAATAACTCTTCATATTTTATGTACATTATTTAATTATTATAACATAGTTAATCCATTACTTCATATTTCTTGTTTGCCATCTTGCTTAAGGGCTGCAGATTTTAGAGACTCAAAGCAAGTAACTTCTCATGCACAGTTTAGGCAGAAGAGTTCCTGAAGCCACAAGGACTGATGGATTTACTCTTGAGT
>VZTN01004342.1:0-21517 GCA_013400515.1 Erpornis zantholeuca | reverse complement strand
TATTAAATTATTATATTATTAAAATGACAGATGGATCCATGGCAAAGGTTTGGACCATGCTAGCTAGCATTTGAGAATTAATACAGGGAAGAAAACATTTCCAATAGGCAGTTTGAGTGTGCCCAATATATTGGAGGGTAAATTAAATATCCTGTAAGAATACAGGTAATTCAGGTAATACAGGCCATCCACTTCAGATCCAGAGAATGGTCCAGGCATGTTTTATTAATGCAGCTTCTGGATCTAGTAATTTTGCTAAAAAGTGGTCCAGAGAACATGATGAAAGTAATGTTAGGTATCACGTGGGAAAACATGTTCCTTACCAAAATATACTTTATTTTGACACAGAAGACACAGCATTTTTTTTTATGTCTGGGTACAAGGGGACCAAGAGTCTGATTCTGCATTCAAAAAGCTCCCTGTATTGACTCAATTGTCATTGTCATTTTTCTACTGGATCAGCTAACAGTACTTCATTACCCATTCTTCTATCACAAATGTTCTCTACATTTTATTCTTTTCTTGCATCTTCCCTTTGAAAAAAAAAAAATGGAGAGATCAGATGTTCATAAAAATATAAGTAGTGATATAGTTTTTTGCTTTTGGGTAGAAGGATATCCCTTTCATGATCAGGGTAGTTTTGCCCAGGAGTGGGATTGTGAGGTATTTCTCCCAACTGTATTATTTTGATGCAGCATCTAATATTTGAATATCAATTAGCTTTGAATATATTGTCTCGTAAATGAACTTCTAGTTTTGGAAACTGAAATCAATATTGTTTTATTATAGACCTTCAAAGAAATTTCAAATAGCAGGAAGAGGGCAAAAGAGAAAGAGAGACAAGAATTACTTGGGTCTGGGTGGAAAATGTACAGTATTATGTACAAGCTTTTACTTGTATTGCTTTGACCATAATGTCCTGATTTATTAAAACCAAATTAATTTTTTCCAACATGATCCTCTTTCATTTCCTGCAGCTTTCTGTCAGATCTATGTATTTTTCTCTACCTGTCTGCTTGTCCCACTTCTCAAGTTTCCAAAAGCTCAGAGTGTGTCATGCACTTATCAGAGGCCCTGAAGGACTTAAGCACAAACATCTACATTGCTTATTTTCTTAGAAGGTTCTAATAGTCCTTTGTGTGACACTATACTTTATGTGCATAACAGTAACATGGAACTGGGAAGAAGATACAGAAAAAAAAAAACAAAATCAAAAGAGGTGAAGTTGTATTTATGGCTTTTTTAAATAAAATCTTCTGGGATATAAATTGTGGTGAATCCAGTCAGGGATGAACTCAAAGAATTTGCATATCATTCCTCAGCATGTGTTTAAAGCTCATTGTGTTAGCTAAAATAAGCCAACATGTGAAAAAAAAGTGGACCCATGATTTAAATATTGTTAGAAAATTGATATGGGTATTATTAGGACGAATGAGGGAAGAAGTTTGTCTTTTCCCTGTAGCTTACATCATAGCTACTTTGCTTCCATGGTTGGATGCCGAGCAGAGAAGTGTGGATCCTCAGCAGTTTTCTGGGCTTTTCTCAAGTGTGATGAGCTTACATTAGCCTGACTCATCAACCATCAAGAAGAGCAAAGTTCATTTTGTTCCCAATTTCCCTAAGCTCTTTCCAATGAGATGTCCGTACCTGAGTTGCCTGTTAACTCCTGCTGCACTGGATGCTGCTGTAAGTGCACACCTTATGCTCTGCTTGGGAGATGCTACTCTGCCTTAAGCAAAAACATTGAGGCTTTAATTGGATCCAGAATGTCTATGAAGAGGAAGCTTTGTTAGTTCAATTATGTTGTGTGTCTTTTTCTGTTAAAGCTTGCCATCCTTGCAATGACATCTCTACATAGTTATGTGTTTTCCTTTTTTTAGTGTTGATATAAGTAATTAAAATTAAAATTATTTTTAAAAATCCAGAGCAAACAATATATTAGTTTTTTTTTATGAGAAAACAATACTAAAATACTTTGAATAAAACAGGGTATCTCCATCTTCTACTTTTTTCCCCTTTATCTATGAGCAGACAGCTTCATACCCTTGTTTTTTCAATCTACTAAGTGCTTGAAAGCTTCTATTAAAATAACTTCTGGTTTATGGAAAATTTATACAGAAGATTTTGTACTATAACTGAAAAGAACCTTCATTTTTATTGGCATTTCGATTGCTTATTATCACAGAATCCCAGAATGGTTTGGATTGGAAGGGACCCTTACCTCTTGTCATGGACAGGGACACCTTCCTTTAGATGAGGTTGCTCAAAGCCCCATCCTGGCCTTATTCTCTAAGTTTCTTATTCTTCTGTCATAAACTCTCAGTTCTCCACAATAAAATCTACCACACTCATGGTTTGAAATATAGGTGTCACAGAATATGTTGCAAATTTTAGTTCCTTCCTCCTTCTTCCTTTTATTTTATCTGGGACTGTGTCAGAAGACAGGATGACCAACAGTTGCATTTTCAAAGTGTGCTAAGTGTCACCATTTTCTTGTCCTCTAACATTGTTTTCTTTTTGTTTGCCTTCTTAGAATTACAGAATGTTGTCCTGGTTTGAGACAAATTCAGAGAAAATTATCCTCTGATAGAAAGCTGCTTGTAGTTACCCCTCCTTCACCAGGCTTGGGAAAAGAAATATTTCCTCAGAGGAAAGTGAAGGGAAAAAATACTATTTATTTAACAAACACACAAGAAAATAACAATAATGCTAAATAATAAAATCTCTTGCTGTGGAGGGAAACCTGGAAGAGTTTTAAAGTCCTTCTGGATGTGGTCTCTCTCCTCCCCGGAGCTGGGTCAGCATGGGGGACCCCNTTTTTTTTCCTTCTCTCTTCTCACAGGCTCAGTTTAAAGGCACAGAAAGGCATAAGATTCATTTTCTTGGTATAGAGCAGGCGATATGGGATACACCATAAAGTCACTCCAAGACAAATGGTTTGGATTGGAAGGTACCTTTGAATATCATTGAGCTCAAACCCCTGCAATGAATATTGGCATCTTCAACTAAATCTGGAGACTCTTGAAGAAATTCTTGCACTGCAGAAAGGGCAGCTTAGACTTCATGGTGGTAGTGTCATATAACCTCAGTTAGTTGTCTTAACCAGCACACTGACTCAGCATCTGTGCAAACAGAATACTTATAAAAATACTTGGTTTTTTTACTTTTCCTATTTTCATAATGGACAATTCATATTGCCTTTCTATCCTCCTTTCGACAGATTATTAATTTCATCTACTTCTTTGTTGACTGCTTTCTGGAATGTTTCCACTGCTTGGGATACCATCCTACAGGTCAAATATTTCAATGACCATGATTTGGTGGAATAGTATGACAGCTCCTTTTACCCTTCTAAATTATGTCTGGCATCCTGGACACCTTGCATCTTGCAGTCCATTGCTTGTTCCTATTGTTATTGAGCACAAATGCAAATTCCAAAGAAAACCTTTATGTAGCTCTGCAGTTCTAAATCCACCATTTTGTTTCAGTCTTACAATTGCTGTTGCTACTGGTAAATCAGGATTTACTCTGTGATTTGCATTCATACCATGAAGTCCAGATATCAGACTCTTTTCAAGGTCCTCCACTCTCTGTCAGATGATGTGGGTCAAAAGGTAAAGATAATTAAAATAATTAGAAAAGTT
This sequence comes from Erpornis zantholeuca, assembly GCA_013400515.1. Classification (NCBI taxonomy): domain Eukaryota; kingdom Metazoa; phylum Chordata; class Aves; order Passeriformes; family Timaliidae; genus Erpornis; species Erpornis zantholeuca. Next base: position 17,873 of record VZTN01004342.1, on the reverse strand, counting down.
CAAGTATGAGATTTGTATTAAATATCACAGAAAATCCCAGTCTGCAGTAGGATATTGATATGTTAATTAGCTTGTACTTTCACTAAAAGAAAATGTTAAATAAGGTCTCCATGCGCTTTATAAGCAGAACATCCTGAACAAGGTTTATCCTTAATCTAAGAAATATTTTTATGAAATAATTCTTTATGTTTATTAACTCATTTTTTATAGCAATATAGTCTTATATTTGACAATGGTAAGTAAAATTACTATTAAATTTATTATTTGAATAGAAATATTTCTTTTTAGTTTTATAGAGTGTTCATTATAATGTGCTTTGGCTGAAAAACAGAGATAAGAATTTGAAAATAATTTAGACATGAGGCTGGGAATGTCACACCCTTGCTTATTGAACTTAAGATACAAACCAAGTTCCAAGGACTACCTTTTGACTTGCCACTTTGTGCTGATTTGTCATATTAGACATTTGTCTGCAATTGAGGTAAGAGATAAATTTATAGTGCAATCAGTTTCGTTATTTTAAAGTCCATTCTCGTTCATTTAAAGAGGAATTTAGAATATCTTTTTTCTGAAACTTCAGAAGGAGACAATGCTAATGCCTATGTACACTGTTCGTGTTCCAGGCAGGAAACAAAGTTCCAAAATTATCCCATGATGTTGTAGTTACATTTCTCTTATTTATTTTGTGTCTTTAATGTCTGTTTCTGCTTACTGTTCCCTTTCAACTTAGTCCTTTGGCTTTTTTATATATAAAAAAATTTAATCAAGCAATACTCAATAAAATATCTATGACTCAATATGGTTCATGGATTAATTTTTCTTATTGATTTAAGATATGTTTGAAGATCCACTTCATTATCAATCATCTCTGTAGCAGGTTACCTGGGATGTAAAAAAATCTGATATGTTTTTACAATTAGTTAAATAAAAGGGTGCTTCATTGTCCCACACCCACACCAGCACTTATTTATTAGTAAATGTGATCTGCATCTTTGATTACACAGGACCATGTAAGTGAAGCCTAACATCCTTGGGAAGCAGTAGGCAGCTGGCTGGGAGATGAGGGTCCTTCCACCACTGCAGCAGCTGCCACATGTACTGCAACCAGCACCCTCATGTCCTTGGACATACACTTGTATGCCTTTACCCTGGGACTGTGACATTTTGCTCTAGGAAAACACATAGTCTGTGTCTGAATATGTGTGCATTCAGGTTGGTAGTGGGATGGCAAAACTAAACAAATTCCAATGGCTTTGATTTAGTTCTTGACTTTTATTTATAAATAATCCCCTGAGAACTGCAGTATCTGTGGACTCATCCAGCTCTGAAGCAAAGCAGCATCTGCTCGTGATTCTAGGAATAAATGTGTTCAGAAATATTTCGGTATTATAATATCCCAATATCCCAATACTTTTGTCCAAAGGAAGGCTGGACCTAATTGATAAAGATTTTTTGCTTTTAACAAGGCTGTTACCATATCTCTTTCAAAAGATATCAATAGGTTTTTTGTGACTGTGAAGTTCTTCAGGACAGTTACACGGTATATACAAAAAGATACTTGAACAATTCAGTAAATGGGAGAAGAGAGCCAAATATCTCCTTTTTGCCAGTTCAATTACCTCAAATTCCACACTTCTGTCTTTTAAAATATAAAACTTTTTATAAAGATATGTTAAATACTTAATTTTCAAATTTCAAAAATTCCAATACATTTAAAAAAATCTGAAACTCAATGAATATCATTGGCTGATCTAGATCAAATAACACTAGAATATGACTTGGTTGTGTCCTGCACAATATAACTGCATCCACTTTTCCATGCCCCCAGCCATAGAGGCCAATAGGCCTATTAACCAAGGAACCATTGAAGTCTTCTGGAGGGAGGGACCCTAAGAGGCATCCCCCAGGTCAGGGAGACAGAAAGAGGCTGCTCCCAGGGATCTTTGTTGTATTATACTAATGTACCTCAGTTCTGCTTCCCCAGTTGGCCCTTTGGCCCTTGTCCCTTGGCACTCCCTCCCTGTTCCCCCCTGGCTCCCATACCCTTGCCCCACCTGTGCACTGCCCCTGTGCCCTTGAATCATTGGTGCCTGATGCTCTCCCCATCCCTGCCTCCCCCTGTACTTAAACCTGGATTCTCCCCTGATGCTCATCTTTGTCCCTGGAACCCTTGATGTGCTTTTGCCTGGAATAAACCTCGCTGTGGAAGCCCACACAAAGATCCTTCCTGACTCTTTGCCATCAACTCATATTAGGAGCTATCCAGCCCATTGTACCCAGCCTTTTCACCAAGTCTGGGACAGGTTTTGCCTAATATGATGAATTTGTAAGAACCCTGAGGGTTTGGTTTTTTTACTATGTCTCAAGTCACTCAAAATAGTAACTGAAATGTGTGATTCACTTTAAGATTGAGTGACAGTTTGGCTGAAAGGTTACAGAGTGCTAGATAGTGAAATAGAAACACCTAAAAGTAAAAGCACAATACAATAGCAACTTTCTTAAAAGTACTATGAGACAATAATAGATGGCCCAGGGTAAAAAATAGTTGTGGTCAATTACCATCTCTAAAAGAATACAGTCCTGATAGATAGACATACCTGTTCCCAGGAATAGCAGCAAAGACTTTAATGTGTATAAAATATTCTCTGGAATTTGTTGAGCAGTGCTGACAGGGAAAATCATTAGACAGTGAAACAAACATAAAAAACCTCTTAAAAATTTCATGGATATCCCATTCTTGTCTAGCTTTGTCTAAAATTAAGAAAAGCTGCCTCAGGGATCCTTAAGGCCCCACCCAGGTTTGGGGACGGTTACTTTTTATGGATTGATTTCTCCACTTGGAAGATAAGCTTCTCAGGTTTTATGCAAATTATCTATCATGTGCAGTCCATTTTTTCAGACCATTCAGGAAATGAGTCAGACAGCTTCAAGGTCCTTGGTAGTCTTTATTCACCCCTACAGTCCATGCCCACTTCTTGGCCTAATTCTTGTGCTTACACTGTACTGTGTTGTGCTTATCTTCAGGAAAAACAAAAAGGATGTTTGTCCCAGAAAAGTGCTGCTAGGCCTCTCTGTCCCCTTGGACCACTTTTTCCAGCCAAATCTTATTCTTTTTTATGACGTGTCAATACCAACAGTCCTTGGTTGACTCCACAGCCATCCAGTTATCAGTGTTTGAGACATACACATTAACCCCTTATCTTCTGGGAATTGAAAGCTCGAAGGGTATCCCTATGGACCAATGTTCATAGGGCCCCAAAAGTGGACTTTAGTGTTAGTGATTTTCCATCCTGGCCTCAATTTGGCTCAGTAAACTTCTTTGAAGGTTCTATAAATAAAACATTATTACACCTGGGGTTTTAATCAGGCAAGAAAAAGTAAGTTGTCCAGGCTGTTCATTAAAAAACAGGTTCTCATTAAGACAGCTGTTCTGGGCCACACACAGACAGTGTTTCAGTTAAGTTTAAGAGGGGCTTAGCTCAGAGGCCTGGCAGGGGGAATACACCACCATAATCCACCCCATGAACAAGATCAGCTTCTCTGGACCTCTGCATGAATTGATGCTTTGAGAGCAGGGGCTGAGAAATAAAATAACAGCCTATTTTGTTGCATTTTATAGAACAGGACAGGAATTGGTTCTTATACAGAAGAGATCCTGTTGGCTTTCAGATGCTCCCAGGTTAGAATAGAAATTCATGATTATCTAAGCAGAGCACTATGAATAAGTTATAGCAACACTTCATGACACTGAATGATTTTCCACAATTTTCATGCAGTCAAAAAGCTGCAAAATAAGTTTCATACAGATCAAAAGGTCTGAAAAGAAGGTGAATCCTGAAGGGAGTTCACAGGCATAAGAAAAAAGTATCCTTTGTAAGATCTTAAATTTCTGTTGCAGTTACTGGGTACACAACTAATTACCAGATAAATTTGCCCTCTGCTTACTGATTTTCTTTTACAGCAGGGGGTTCAGATTAGCTGTCCATCAGTGCCCTGACAGTTCTGTCTGACCACATAATGTATCCCAACCATAAGCTGACTGCTTAGTCTCAGCATGTCATCTTTTTAGCAGGTTCTGTTACATGTGATGAAACAAAATGGAAATAATTACAGTTTAAAACACCCTTACCAATCTCTGAGAATTTGTAAAAGCTAGGCTTTTATAATTCTCTCTTCTTATCTCCCTCCAACAACTGCAATTGTGGATCTGACTGCATTGTTTCCTTTAGATTTAATACCTTTATTAATCTACCAATGCTTTCATTAGTGTTTTCAGGCAAGTACCTAAAAATAATATTTATCTATACCATAATTTTGCACTATCATGATTACTAATGCCTGTTTTACAAGGAACATAATGCTCAAACTGCAAGCCAGAGAAACAATAATACCTGAAATCTCAATTTATTCTGTGAAAGACCTGCAATAAAATTATGCCTCTGAAACATTCCCTGTGGCACATATGCCCAGTGTCAGAAACATGAACACTTCATAACATGAGTTTTATGAAGTGAGGACTGTAAAGGCTTTGACTGCTTGTTTGCTCAGGGCAAGATAAATATTTAAATCTCCATTTCTAATCAGTCCTCATCTATTTGAAAGAGCTTGTTTGGAATTTTTTACCTCCTTTTCTCCAATGTTAACACTAAGCATTGCTATATATGACAAAAATTAGTAAATTAAAAGCACAGCCTTATTCCTCAGAAGTCTGAAAATTTTCTAAGCTCAGTAACAATATCTGTCACCATAAATTCTAACTCCTAAAAGTGTGGAATTATGAACAATTGATGGCTTCATTCTCTGACTTGAACAAACGAGCAGAGAATACCAGTCTTTGATATTTATGATGCACTATGGCTGAAGTCCAGTTTAAATGGAAATATTAATAGGACATCTCAAGATCTGCATGAATAGCAAATATCAAGATCTGCATAAGATTTTGTCTCTTTCTGCCATCTGATCCAATGTGCCACCTTCCTCCTTTAGTCTGGCAACATGTAAAAATATTATAGAATCATCAAACCATCAGGGTTGGAAGAGACACTTAAGATCATCAATTCCAACCATGAACTCGTCACTAGCACTGTAATCCCTAAACTGCTAAACCACAACACCCAGCACCACACTCAAACATCTCTCAAACACCTCCAGGTTGGGTGACTCCAGAGAGTCGACAACCTCCCCGAGCAACCTATTCCAATGACTGACCACACAAAGTGTGGGAAACCTTTTTCCCATTTTCTAAACTGAATCCTGCCTTTCTCAGCCTAAAGTCATTTTTCCTGGTCCTCTCACTGCAGGCACAGCAGCTACAAACCTTGCTACAAACTCCTTTCAGGTACTTGCAGAGATCAGCGAGGTCCCCCCTGAGCCTCCTGAGACCAAAGAAACCCAACTCCCTCAGCCATTCCCTCTTATGAGAGGAACCCTTCATGAGGTGTCCTTGGTGCCCTTCTCTGGACACACTCCAGCACCTCAATGCCCTTTTTAAAGTGAGGGGCCCAAAACAGAACACAGCACTCCAGATGTGGCCTCACCACTGCTGAGAACAGGGAAATGATCACATCCCTAGTCCTGCACTATTCATTATATACTGTGCACAGCACACACTGTTGGCTCATATATCTCTAGGGAATTGCTTAAATTGCTCATCAGGAGCCTGCCATATCATTACCTTACAGTCCTACAAGCATTAGGTATATTGCCACATTTCATTTCCTGCTTGGAAGGGTGAGTTATAAGCATCTATCTTATAGAATGGCACTGCAGGGTAGTTTTCAGTGGTGGTGTCAAAGCACCTTTCTTTAGTAGTATGAAGTACAAGACTCAAGAGTTTGCAAGATTTATAAATCAACCTTAGATTCCCATTTTTCTGCTGTTGAGCTCTAAGACTTTTACAAGCTGAACTTGCCTATTTTGGGTCATATACCTGTCCACCTGAACTTTTTGCAAAAGATAGATGCTGAGATGCTGGTACTTAGGCCAAAAAAAATATTAATTGTTCCTTCAATTATTCCTCAATTCAGCTTATGTTTTTGAAAATTTTCAGGAATGTTCACCTGGAGATCAAAAAAAACCCACATTTACTTTTACAGACTCTGTCCACAAGGTTTCTATACTTAAAATATATAAATTAAAAACAAATTCAAGAATATGAAGAATCCCTTTACTGTCCCTAATTATTTTGTTTGTTTTGATTGGTTGTTTGGTTGGTTTGGCTTGGTTTGCTTAGTTTTGTTTGTTTTCGAGGGGGTTTTGGAGGTGTTGTTTTTTTGGTGTGGTTGTGTTTTGTTGGGGATTTTTTAAATTGGTTTTTAGTTTGTTTGTTTCATTTTTATTTTTCATTTTTCTCTGAAATACATTTAAGTGTCTAAGTCTTGTGCTGGATAAGGTCTTCTGTTTATTATAAAGTTTAGTGAAATCCAAGACTTTTGAATAATAAATTAAATAGCTAAACAGTAGGTTTTTTTTTCCTCTCTCTATCTATCACTGAAAGGGAGACACATCTGGATGTGTGTGCTTCTGCCAATCTCTTGTGCTTTTGGGTTTTTTCAAAATAGTTCCTTTTGAAAACTGTTCTATAAATCAGATTACAATAGTCTGCAGTGTGATAAATGAAAAATAAAGGCTTTAAGAGTAGGATTACCACAGAATTTAAAGCAAAATAAATAATTACTTTTTCAGTGAAATAAATGCTAACTTTTAAAGCTGAGTTTCAAAATCAAAACCTTGCTCATTGGCATTACACCCAGAAATGCTACTTTTTAGAAATGTTAATTGGTTACTAATGTAACAGTTTACTGATTTCCAGAAGAATTAAAAAACATTTACTGGTTTCCAGAAGAGAAAGAAAAAAGAAAATCACACCATACTGTAAACTGCACTTCCAAGAGATTATTTTCTTCAGACTTTATTTCTTAACACAGCAACTTCTACTTGTTGGTCTTTAAAAACATCTTAATTTCTTTCATTCCCTTAAAACAAAGCACAAAATTCAGAAGAGTAAGTATGCATACCCACACACAAACACACATAGAAAGAGGATATTGTTATCTCTTTTTAAAATTTGCTATTGATATCTGGTAGCTCATTACTATCAGAAGGGCAACTACTGGTAATTAACTCATTCTAAAAGTATACAAGGACTGGAGATATTCCTATAATGCCTTAAGAGGCTCTTTAGGTCTCATTTTAATTCTTGTGATCTGTAAAATCCACCATATTAGAGTACCATAGATATTTGCTCACTATGAAGAACTAGCAGTCACAATAATAACCTTAATATTGCAGATTATTTGCATTCTTAGTGCATGAAAGTGCTTCCAATATTTTTTTTTATGCAAATTGATACTCAGTGTTGTACTAAACTATTAGTTTTGTATTACATCTGAGAACATCTCAGATCAGTCTCAAAAGCATTGTGCAAGATGTGATAGCAGAACAATTTTGATTTTTTTATTATTCTAATGAAAGTCAAAATATCCATGCTCAATCAGATAAGATTCAAAATAGACCATGTAAACTTCATAAAACTCCCAATTTGTTGTATGCAGCATTGTAACTCATATTTCTTTCATATTACAGTTTTTGCTCCAAGTGACAGCTAATTTTACAATTACATTTGCTTTTGTTTACTATGAACCAGGTCCTGCAAAGAGGTGTCTTCAACTTAGATTGACTTCAAGGCAATAATTCTTTACAGACTGCTATGGCTTCTTAGAAACACAAAGATGATTACTATTTGTTTGCTCATTTTCCAAACTATGCTGCTGGCTATATCTGTGACCCAGAATCTTCTGGTAGAATTTTGTGTCTAGGATTTAATGACACTGTTCTTTGTAATAAAATATCCTCCATACTTTTTTTTTTAATTTTTTAAAGATTATTTTTACAATTCCAAAGTGAGGCTGAGACATATTTGAGGGAGGAGAAACTTATATTTATTGATGCATACAAGTGAATGTCTTGAATCATGTTCTGGATCAAACAAGAAAATGGTTTCTGTGTGGCCAAGGTTTAATAAATTCTGTGGGCATGCAAGGTTGGCATTAAATTAAAAGAAGGACACTGGTAAACTGGAATAAATTTAGATTAAGTGGAGAAGATAACTATTGAAAAGATTTCTATAGAGACACAAGTGAAGACAGATTGCTCAGTGCTGTAGGGAAAGCTGCAAAGTTTTCTGTGAAAGAATAGAATGGAAAAACATCAATTTTGGGCTAAACATTAAGCTTTTCATAACAGTCTTAAAAAAATGGAGGACTTATATTAAGATGCTTTAATGGAACTTTTTAAAAACAGTTTAGAATCTGATGTAAATGTATGCTTTCTGTCTAGTAAATCTATCAGTTAACTGGATGTTGTATTGAGAGTTTTATTATTATTTTGTAATTATATGTTTACAGAAAAAAATTAAGTACCTTTTAATGTTGCATTTCTGGAACAAAAATAAAATTAATAGGTAATGTGGTCCATCATCACGAGTGAAAAGGAAAATTTAGATGAAAACTGTATGAAAATATAATTTCTCTAAAACATAAATATGTATAACAGGTGACACAATTTTAGCGTGATGCTGTAATAACAAAGAGAAAAAATGCCCTTTCCTGAAATGCAGAAATCTGACTTGACTTCTTTATCACATCATAATTAGGTCACTTAACTTTTTTTGCTTTCACTCAACTTATAACTTCACATGGGAGAGTCTACTATCTTCAAACCTTTGCTATAAACATTTAGATACCAAGAGGATGCTGCTTAGTTTCCTTTAAGGCAGATCAGAGTTCAAAAACTCTCAGGGGTACTACACTTCTAATTACAGGGTGTGAATCAATTAAAATTTTCCCCTTGATCATGTTAGCTATGTGCAATATTCAGGTTAAATGCAATATTTCTTATTACTAAACATGAAGTAATCTGGATTACAATCTGGAATGAGAGAACAGAGAGTGTACTGTGGATTTTTTTGTAGACCCCATAGAGGGTGAACAGATTGGTAACTCTGTAGGTCTATCAGAGGTGTGAAACAAACCTGACTTCTCTGCAGACTCTGTGACACCATTTAATCAGCACCACATATTGATCTGTAAAACACAGAACTGATTCAAATTAAGGGGAATACTGTGCTGTGACCAAGTGTATATGAGAAGGACTAAATCATTTGCATGTCTCAAATTCCATAAATTCATTGAACCTGACAAATTCTGTGTGATATTTTTTCTTAAACAGAATGAAAAAGCCTGTTGCATGCAAATTCAGCGACTTGAATCTTCCAAATTTGGAATCAGTTTCGAGATATTTTCTGTCACACTAACTCTGATAATGCCATTCTTATTAGCCACAGTAATATTTTAATGAATGGCAGGGGCAGTTTATGGGGGATTCATGGGATGTTATTCCCTCTGTGTGTGTTATCCCCGAAATTAAAACAACATGAAACAAAACAAAATATGGAAAAAAAAAAGAATTAAAATAAGCAGAATAAAAATAATATAAAATTGAAAATAAAAGCAGAAATTCATATTTCTTGGGCATGATGTGCAAAGAGCTCTTGATTACTGAGGGTCCTGTTCGGTCAGAGTCTCTAAATATAGCATTTATGTACAGTGCATTGGTAAGTCTACAGACCAGATTTAGAGAAGGATAAAAATTATAACATATAAAAATGTCTTGAATTTTTCCATACAACTTTTATATCTAACCTTGCATCCTGTTTCCAACAAAGGCTATATAAGTCAATTCCTAGGGAAAACTATCATTTCAGAATAATAGAACGGCTGGGAGGGACACCTTCCACAGGACTAGATTGGTCAGAGCCCCATCCAACCTGACTTTGAACATTTCCAGTGCTGGGCAGCCACTTCGGGACATATTTCAGTGTCTCACCACCTGTAAAGGGTTTTTTCCTAATATCTTATTTAAACCTATTCTCTTTCAGTTTAAAGCCATTCCCTCTTGGACTATCACTGTACTCCAATGATAAAAACCCCTTGGCCATCTTTACTCTAATTCCTTCTATGTACTGGAAATCTGCTCCAAGGTCTTCCTGGACTCTTCTCCAGGCAGAACAACTCCAGCTTTCTCAGCCTCTCTTCATAGAAATCTGCTTGCTCTAGCCTCTGGTCATCTTCATGGCCCTTCTCTGGACATACTTCAACAGGTCCACATGTTTCTTTTGCTGGGGGCTGCAGATGTGGATGCAGAATTCCAGTTGGGGGTCTCATGAGAGGAGCAGAGGGGGAAAATGACATCCCCCAGCCTGTTGGCCAGGCTACTTTTGATGCAGCCCAGGATGTGGTTGGCTTTCCGGGCTGTGAGCGCACATTGCAGGCTCATATTCAGATTTTCATTTACCAATGTCCTCAAGTTCATCTACTCAAGCCTGCTCTCAGTCTACATTTTACCCAGCCTGAACCCATGTTTGGGATTGTCCAGTCAGATACAGGGCTTCTGGCCCTTCAGAAACTTTCTGAGGTTCATACAGGCCCGCCACCCAAGCCTGTCAAAGTCAGCCAGGATGGCATCCCTTCCCTCTAGAGTATAACCACAACATACAACCTGGTCATCCCCTTTTCCAGTCAGTGGAAACTTCATCAGTCTGTCGTAACTTTCCAAACATGAAGGAGAGTGGCTTAGCCTTTGGCAGTTTCCTCAGGATTGTGTACCTCTTACCAGATCCCATGGACTTGTGCTTCTTCCAATTCCTTAGGCATTCTCGAATCTGGTCTTCTGCAGTGGGCAGTACTTTATTCTCCCTGTGCCTGCCGTTTAATTCTTTGAATTGGGTAGTGTGGCTGGAGCACTTGCTGCTGAAGACTGAGGTGCAAAGGATTATGGAGTACCTCAGCCTTCTCTAAGTCAACTGTGTCCTGTTTCCCTGACCAGGTAGGGTACAGCTTCTCACATATTCCTTTCTTGTCCTATATACCTAAAGAAACCCTTATTATTTTTCACATCCCTAGGCAAGTTGAGCTCCAGTTAATGCTTGGCTTACTGATCCTCATCCCTGCACTCTAGAGCTGAATATCTTTAATATTCCCGGGGTGCATATCCCAGGGTGCATTGCCCACACTTCAGTTTTGTGTTTTGGTTGGGCCAAGAGGTCTTAACTTAGCCAAGATGGCCTCCTGTGATGAGATGACCTTTGCTTGGATGAGCTGGCTGTACACTGCTGGCTTGGAACTGATGTGTTTAAAAAAATATTTTTGCAGCAGATAAAGGAAAAGGCTGATATGAAGCAGATACTGTGGAAATGGGGCAATGTTTTTTATTGTGCCAATTTTCTCTATCCTGGTAAAGAAAACCTGTCCCCCAAGGAAGGTATTGGGACATTCATCTGGCACTACTACACTGTGATGAGAAACAGGGCCAAACTGTGGTCATGTCATTAGAAAGGACCATAAACCTTCAAAGACCTCTGAAATGTCCTTCCTCCCTGATTGATTTCCACAGTGTTGCATCAGAGAAAGTAAAATCTCTCTCCATTCCCACACGGGCCTGAGTGTGCATAGCCTGTCAAACTATTTGTTTTGTGGGACTCCACCCCCAGCCCCAACCATCCCTCTGATCACAGACATCAAAATTACAATGATAACTCCTGTCACTGGATCCACAAGTGGTGATATCTTTCCTTTCCACTATCTATTCTTGCACTTTCCTTTTCTTTCTTTCTTTCTCTTATGTATTTTCTCCATTATACTTTTATACTTTTATAGAAAAGAACAGAAACGATCACATAATTCCTTTCTGGTGCAACCAAATTATTTTAAAATAAACCTGCCTCATATATACTCTGGTCATTCAGTGTCGTTTCACTCTAACTCACTCCAAGGGCTCTATCAATTTCCGGGCTATTTACCCTTATTTACCCTTATTAAACTTATTTATGTAGGAGGTTATCATAACACCTCCTACATGCCTACATTGGGATTGAGAGATCTTGTACACTAACGAAAGTCTTTAAATATCTCCCATCTCTGGTTTGCTCCTTTGCCTCAGAGGGTAAGTCTCCAAGGGATGCCACATTCTAACCCCCCTAAATAGTTGCACTTTTGCCTTTATGAGCTTAGAATCCTGACTCTACTTCTCAGACTGAGGGTGGGGTTGCAGTCTAGCAGTGGGACACTTGGGATGCAGGGCACAAACATTGGGAAATCACACAGGACTTACTGGATGTTTACAGGAGTAAACAAAAGTGTGAACAGATGATTTAGGGAAACTGAGGAGGGACAGAAAAGTGAATTAGAGGCATAAGGGAATGATTGAAATTCCTCTCTACAGCTTAAGCAGGTAACGACTTCCACAGGGTGAAAACACTAGAACCAAGTTGCTCTAAGAATAAGGCATAGGGATAAAGGAAGCTTTGGAAGTTTATATCTAGAGAAAGTTGAATAAAGAGTAGTTTTTCACAAAATAGGTGATTAACTTCATAATAAAATATAGAAAAAAATGGTGCAAAACCACAGTCTTTTCTGAAAGGCATACTGCAGGACAGCAAAAGTTACCAGGCAATAATTTGATTCAGTATAAAAATTCAATAGACATTTGAACTAAAATATGTAATCTTACTGCTAATTAATGATTCTTTCTTTTTTGCCATATTGGGTGCTTTTTTAAATTACTACAAGCTTTTAGAAACTATAATGTCAATCATGTGATCATCAAAACTCAAACTTAGAAGAACACAAATTATCACTTTTGCCTGTACCTTAAAGACAAACTGTTTTTTGATAAGAAACTTGTGCCTATTATATAACAACTACCCAAGCCAAAATATTGAAAACAAGTGAAATAAATATTTTTTACGTTATGCCCTCCGAATGCAAACACCAGAGATCCATTAAACTCCATGACTATTTTACATGGCATGACTGTGAACTGCTATTACTAGGCAAGTTCAACACTCTTATGGAAGAGATTAACTGTTTAATGATTTATCTGACCATTGTTGCTGGTTTTCCTGCTTGAACTCAGTAAGCTAAAATGGCAGGCAGGACCCTGATGTGATACACACCCTGCATGGCATCAAATCTCACCATAAAATGAGAAACAAGCCAATTTGTAACAGAAGGCTTGATGATAAATAAATGTCTTGGACATTCAGAATCCAAAGAAATGCCAAAACTCACATGTGTGTGGTCTGCCAAAAAATATGATGATATGAAACACTGACCAGCAAATATTCTTCATGCGTTCTGACTATATGCAATTCTCAGAAATATGTCAGAAAGATTAATAAAGAAAAGTGAAATTCCTAAATAAAGCCCTTCAAGAACAATTATTTAATTTTACAATTCTTTCAAGCTTTTAAAAACAAATTGGTGGTAATAGAATTTCAAACCGAGAGAAAAACACATGTATTTGCAAAACAAAGACATAAATTGAAGGATGCATCAAAAAATAGCAGCAACACCAGAATAATTCATGAAATGAGTGGTGTTGCCAAGTTTGCAACTAAAGATAATTGCACTTAGACTTGTGCATTCAACTATGAAGTCATTAAAATAAACTCAATTCCCACCCTTCTGCAGCAGTTATCACCTTAGCCACACCACCATAAGATGGCATTAATCCCTCTGAGGAGCTCTGAACTCTCAGCAGACAGCACACTTCCCCTGGCAACAGGACACTTGCATGCAAATCATGTTTCTTCTCTCCCATGAGAGCTACTTTAAACCTCAGGTCATAGCAGACACTGGGCTGTAAATAGTAAAGGAGGAAAAAAACTCTAAACCCTTCTTGTTTACCCTGTGACATTGTTTGGAAAGAAACACCTATTCATGGATTCAAGATGTGACAGAGAATGGTTTTATGGACTTTGTAAAGAAATTTACAAGGTTTGGGAAGGTGAGTGACTTGACCCTGACCTTAAAGACATTTCTGAATGTTTTCTATTAACTCTTACAGAAAAAGGGTCACCACAGTGTTCATTAATTCAAAATGTAGATGGGAAGATTCACGGTGGAAAGAGCTGATCCTGTTTAGATATGGTAGATAATTTCGTGATACACTGCTGAGTTTGGGTTCTGAGGGTTCTTAAGTACCACTGTGTCAATCTTCTGGAGCCTAAGTGAATTTGATAGAAGTCAGGTATCAAGTTCCTGAGATTGTGAAAGTGGTTGAAAATGTACAGATACAACCACTGAGGATTCCTAAGTCAAATTGGAAGATGTCTTTAAGGCTTTGGAATATTATGACTAGGTGTCAGCCATCTTTTTACTTTTATTTTATTGATGTACTAATATAGCTTTTGAAACAGTAATACTTCTATGAAAAATACACAACCTAAAGAGATTGAGTTGGATGCAACATAATGTAGAAATAATGACCAAACACTCAGATATATATATTCTCTAGAATAAAATGAAATATTCAGGTTCTGAACATTAACTATGTTTTTTAAATGAAATCTGTTACAAGGAAGCAATGACAACTGAATGATAATGATAAATAATATGCATGATATTGTAAAAATTGAGAAGGTTAAATTAATGCAGTTAATCTCATAAACTATGTTATATGTATACATATATAGATGTGTATGAAGCAGATGCAACTATAATGGATAGAGCCACACAGCCTAGTTTTTGCTCTGGTAAACTGTTGCATGTAAATTACAAGACAGAACTGAGCCAGAAAATCAAGAGTGTAAGTAATACTTCTGTAAAGAAATCAATATGTGAGAAAGTAGACATGGATGAGGATGTCTAGAAATCTTTATGAATATAATCACAGTTTCATTTCAGGGTAGCACAAAGATTTACTGCATTCTTTTTTTCTTTGAGTGTGTTCATTTGTAATTATGGAACACAAGCATCTGAAAGAAGATGTTAGAAAAATGGAAATATAAATATGGATTTTAAAAGAAGAAGAAACATTAATTTAGACTTGCTTTATGTTTTGATAGCTTGGGTTCAGCTGTTTTGGGAGTAGAAAATGAAAAGAAGATGTAATTTTTTCACAATGCAGTTTTGTTTCAAAGCATTTTGGGCAAATTATTTGTTTCTAATTTGTAAGGAACTTTAATCACTTTTGTTTGTTTTGTTTTGTTTCATTTCACTCTCATTTTATCTCAATGGTTCATAATTATGCAGAAAGTCGTGATCAGGATTTACAGAAAGATAACATGACAATCACAATGCAATTGGCATCAGCTCCTGATGGAAGCTTCTCCAGCTTTGATGAGGATTCTCTACTGATTTCAGAATATAAGTTTAAAACCAGATTTCTTGGCTCACTATTTGACTTTCATTACGTGAACACTGCTTAATAGCAGTAGGATACCAATTTCAAGGTGATTAAAATTAGCCATTATTTCACACTTTTAGCCTTAGCAAAGAGAGACACGTAGTGGTATAATAAAGATACAGACCCTATGGTTTCAAAAATTGTATGAATTTATCTTCTGGAAAAAAATTAACAACTTAAAATTAGAAGAATTTGGTTCACAGTAACTTGATTACACAATTAATCACTTCCATATAAGTTTTAGGGAAAAAAAAATTTACTGGTGTGGAATTCATATGAAAAGTTATTATATAACCATGCCCTCCAGGCATTGAATTTGTTTTCTTTTAGCAGTTATTAATTTCATTTTCAGTGAAGTTATTGAAAATCTGTGGACAACCAGGATGGTCAACTTTTCAGAAATGTAAAGTCTGTCATACTCATTACCTTGTTATCTAAGGATTTACAAAATTAAGATAATATTTTTTCCCAAAATGTTACAGTTTACTTTATAAACACATCTTTAGCAAAAAAAAGTAATATGGCACTTCTCCAGTTTACTTCAGTTGTTCCAGAGCAGTTATGGGTAGATTGTTTTGCTGTGCAGAATGTGTACTACAGAAGGCATGTCTTAAAAATGTTTGGAATTCCCACCTGACATTGGATGGGGAAGTGTCAGAGTGAGCTGCAGAGGTTAGGATTAGAACTATTTCAAAGCATTTAAAAAGAGTGAAAATTGTCAGTAGGAATTTATCTTGGACAAGGTGGTACAGATCTTTAACTTACAAATATGATCTCAATTCTGACAAACTTTTCTTTACTAGAACTACAAATTACTTGATTTTTCTCTAAATGTTACTAGCTGTAATGTTTCTTTGCCACAAAAAATGCTGGATGGTGTAGAACATGATATTTGACTAGTTTCTAACCACACCGTGCAGAACACTGGAAAAATTTCCATCAGTACCAGGACTTTTTCTATTTAATTGATTGAATAGCCAGACAGGTCTTCAGAATAAAAATTTCTCATTATTTCTACTGTCAATTTAAAAAAAAAAAAAATATTTTATATGTTCCATGTGTGCAAGTTACCCAGACCAAGAAGATGGAGTGAAACCTCTTGGAAGAAGCGCGAGGAGGTTACACCAGCAGTGGTTTCTGTTGTGCCAGGTAACAACGATCAGATCATATGGTTTGTTAAGGCACTTGAGTTCCCTTACATTTTACAAGCAGTAATTGAGGTGAACTACTGAGTGGAGTTGAGCTGCACACTGTAAATAAACAAGAAATTGTTACTTTCCAGAGGGTAGTGTTTTAACTTGGTTTTAATGTCTGCTGTACATGGTCATGGGCACATTTTAGAACATATGTTTCATCAGCGATCAAACCAAGACCGAGAAAGTGAAAAATATAATTCTGAAATACCTGAATTGAGCTGCTGTCTGTGTTTAGTTAGGTTGTTGGTGTTGTGGTCATTTTCAGTAACAAATACATCTTTTCATTTCTGATGATAAACTGTTCTTCCTACCAGGATGTTCTTTACAACTTTAACAGGAATCAAAAAAATAAAACAGTCCATCTTTTCTGAATGAAACCTACTGACAGATGAAGTTGGCAACCCTCAGTGCTCAAATGAGTGTTTCACCAGTATTCTAAGTGGAAGCAGATGGCAACTTCCCGGAGAATGTGCATGTTCCCCTGGGGAGAGGAGAAATGTTACAGCACTCCACCACTGCACTGAAGCAGATAATTAGGCAATTAGATCTATTAAAAGCTGACAAAAGGAAAAGTATAGATGAACCTTCTCCTTAGGCTTCAGTATGGCAGCACTTGTAATAGCCTAGAAAAATTCACAGTGAGCACATGATTTATGAATTTTAAGACTGATTTATTGTAAATTACATATGTATAATCCCATGCACACTTAATATATTATTAGGTACATTTTACATATATCCATATATTTTTACACATGATACTTGTGTGATTACAAATAATTGTCTTTTTTTTCAGACAATGGTGAATTTCTTAAAATTGTGAGGTAAAATTAGTTTATGCTCTAATTTCCCTCAGTGGGCTTGATTCCAGATAGATGTGTTTCAGGATGCCAAAATGTGAAAACTGGGAAGTATTCTGTCTCTCGTGGAAGCTAGTTGTCTTTCCCAGTGTATCTGGGAGAGACAAGTGTTTGCAGTACCATGAGTGGAGAGAGAGCTTCTCCTCTTCTTAAACTATAGATTTGCTCAGAAATGAACACATCTTCAGCATGAACTCTGTGTGTGTCTGCACACATCCTTTAGCAACAGTCAGATAAACCCAGCTTAAACACTCATGGCACAGAAAGAAAAACTGTTTCGAAGTAAGGATTTAATAAGAATTATTAATTTTGGGATGTGGCATAAAGCTACTTAAAAACCTGTGAAAATAAGTAGATTTCAGGAAAGGGGATCCTTGTCAGTGACATGTAGGATAAATTCCACAAATAACATCTGATCTATAAGACAGTTTTGTCAGCAATTTCCTGTTCATATGATTTTGGAGTTAATAAAAAGATTGGTGCAACTGAAACCAATTTCATTATCATATTTGTTGGTTAAATGCTAACACTATAAGTGGTGCAAAACAGTTGTATCAGTTATACCTGCTTA
>VZTN01004341.1:297-44567 GCA_013400515.1 Erpornis zantholeuca | reverse complement strand
CCACTACCTTAGTTCTCAGCTGGTGACTCAGACAGAGGGCAGCTTACAGCACGGGCGCCTCATTAAAGGTTTGGTGATCATCCTGTCATTGCAGCTGGTACTTTAGGGTTGGAGGTCCTAACTCAATAGATGTCATAACTGAACATTTGTGTTGGTTTACATTGTTATCAGAGGAACCTGCTCTGCAGATGCTGTGATATTCTTGCTTTAATGACCATTTGAGTAACTGAATTTAAACTGAAACAAGCAATTAAAAAATGTCAAAATCATAAGTTAGATCATTTTTCCACTATGCTCCACCTTTGGTGTGAGAGCATTAATTTAAGGAGAATGATCTCACAATTATGCAGTTGCATGGGATTTGATTGCATTTGCTTAATTTCAATGTATTTCACAAGATTTTAATGGTGAAACTATTTCCTAAAACACCTAATTTTACATCTGAAACTCTCAGGGCAAGGGCTTTTAGAAATAATGCAAAACATTTTGCTCAGCTTTTGGAGGTTCAAGAGAAATTTCTTATGATGTCTCTAAAAATGCTGCATTACATGGTTTCTGTTATGTATGTATGTATTTTTGAATTTTAATCTCAAACCAAAAAGATTTGAAAATTAAAATCTTAATTGTTTATGATAGTATAGTATGGTATGAGAGGCATTCTGTAAACTGCAAAGTATTCTGACACTAGCTTTTCTGAGTAGGAAACCTCCTGACATGCTGCAAGAACTCTGAATGTACAAATATTTGCAATACTCCTTTGTTCTGAGTTTTCTGCTAAGAACTAGGCCACTTGTACTCCATCCTCATGTGTGTACTGGTAACATAACTTCCATGTTGCTTCCAAAACTGATTTTACAATAAAGACTTTTCGGGTTTTGAGGGAGTCAGTTTTCAAATATGCTAATTAGGCTGTGCTTTAGTTATCTTGAGAGGCACAGTAGGTTTGGCTTTTAGTATGTAAATGTAATTTTGTGATTTTATGTGGGATGCTTGCTTGTCACATTTTAAGCTTTATTTGGCTTGGTGAGCTGAGGATATTCACTGTTTAAATTTACAGTGGTAGATCTTCAATAGGGAGAAATACTGGCTTATACTAAACTTTTAAAATAAGAATACTTGTATACATATATACATGTAAAATAATTTTTTTCTAAGGTAAAGTGTTTATGAGGAAGAAACACCACATTCAGTTAATCACACCAAAATTAAGCTCACCTTCAACATTAAAGTTGTCAGCTACATCTCCTGCATGTGTTTTCTTGAATGTGTTGCGATAAAGTTTTGATGCTACCAAATATTATCCATAAAAGTCTGGTTTTCACTTTTTTCTTATCCTTGAACCTAAAGTGTTATGGAAACAGAAGAAAGGCACTAAATGTATAAACAGCAACTGTGAATTTATTACACAAATTTGATGAGAAATTGACTCATTTTCTGAGCTTCACTGTAGCGAAAGAAGGAAAATTACTGTCTGTCCAAGTAAAAATGTGTCCGAGAGTAGACCATGTTAGAAGTGAGATATCACAGAGCTGCAATGCAAATGATTCAACTGTCTCCTCAATCCATAAATTAAGATTAGATTAGTCTTTCACTCTCAAATATATTCCAGATGGGATTAACTAGCCCTATTATAATTATTCAGGCATTAAAACATAGGTAAAAAGGTGGAGTACAGCAAGTTAGTGATCTAACATTGAGGAATACCTTCAGTGCAGGAAGCTCAGTTTGCAGCCTGCAGTGTGAGCTGCTGGTTGAGCTCTGGCTGAGGTGAGAAGACTTGAACTGCTGACTCTTTGCATAGCAAAGGTCTCAGGAGCCCGTGGCCTGAGGCAGGTGACACTCAGAGATATGGCAGGAGTCAAAGACCCCCAGGTTTCTGCATGCTTAGACTGTAAGGGTATAAAAGCCTGGGTGCCCTTAGATTCACAGACTGTTCTGAGTTGGAAAGTACCAAAAGGGATCGCTGAGTCCAACTCTTAAGTAAATGGTCTGTACAGGGATTGACCCCACTGACTTGGTGTTATTAGCTCTAAACATCTGAGAGAATCTCAGGTTCCTGTGTTCAGGATCTGCCCTTGGTAGCACCCATCTTGAGTTGTTGTTTTGTTAGTTTTTGCAGCACAATGGAATTATTTTAAGGATTGGGACATCTGAGACACCTGTCTCAGATTGGGACATCTATGAGAAACCTGGGGTAGAGCTGGTCTGACTGTGTAAGTTTGGGGTTGTGTAGCTGTGAGCAGGCTGTGGTCTGACCTCAAGTAGTGCAAGAGTCACTGCCAGAGTGGCTACTGGATGGTTGGACAGGGAAGTTTATTTAACACAAATATGCTCCAAGTTAAGGCTTTTTGGAACCAGATAATACCAGGTTTTGAGGATTTTTTTTTTTTTCAGGTGTATGCATTTTATTCTATTATTCTACAATATGACATTAGAGGAGTCAACAAGTTGTCCTGAAAATACATGCTTCCTTTCATCTGTTAGTCTTTAAGAAAACTTTCACTCTCCTTACCATGAACTCTGCATATCATACTCTTTGTGATATTTATATTAAATTCAAATGCTTACTGCCTTGAGCAACTCCTGTGAAATTGGAACAAGTCTAGTTGTCTTTTATTTTGAGATTTTCCACATTAATCAATTGGAACATATACAGTACATTCATATGCGATTTTTTTCTGAAACACAGGGAACAAAATTATTTGGTAATTAGCATTCAGATGCTAAAGTAATTAAAGAAGGTGCTGGGGCAGCTGGATCTAATTGATAGCATGCCTTTATTCTGGAATGTTTACATCTTCAAAGTACTTTTACTTCTGTTAGTGAAAATGTTAAGATTAGAAAATGAACTTTGTGTACTATTTTAAGACAAAAGTTTATGACTCTACCTACAGAAAATTCTAATGATATGGTTGCCACACATATTTGATGCCCTTTAATGCTGGATTACTATTTATATTGATAAAGCATGTTTCAGTGCTACGATGAGAGGTGGCAAACGTCCAGTTACCACATTTTGAATGTAATGATTTTTGTGGATTCCTGGATCACTGTGACACTTAAACTTGTTGATCTTGTTACAGATTACCCCTCTAGATTAAGGATCCTTTTGTAGCACTTTTTTAACCTCTCTTGGTACTTTTACCATGGTCAGTGAGCCCTGACCTAGTCTAGTTGGCAGGCTGGGTGGACTGTGCTACTGCTATGTTTCTACAGAGCGTCTACTCTTTTAGCTTGCTCTCATGACTCTTAGGTTTTTATCCTGTTTAACAATATTGTTACTGTCAGTATTCATAGAATCATAGAATGGTGGAATAATGGAAGTGCACATCTATTTTAACCCAGACCATACCACTGCCAAATTCAGGTTTAGTATGTTCTTTAATTTATAGTTGAAGCTTCTTGTGCTTAAACCTTCAGGGCTGTAGGGAGCCTTTGGGAGTTCACCTCTAGCTCATTATCTACCTGCATTTTTTTGTTTACTTATGTATGACTCTGTCTTCAAATATATTAAACAACACAGTTGTTTGAAACCTGTTTACTGGATGAATCAAATTGCATTTGTTGTCTTCCACCTTTTCTACATTTCAGTGCTTGAATAACCCCTACTCTTCATTAATAATGACAGCATATGTCCTTCCAGACTTCTGGAAAACACATTAAATAGTATGGGGATAAATGGTGATGGTGCTGTAGGTTATCTGTAGCAGCTGATGTTGTCTTCCTCACTAGGATGAAAGACAGGCCACAGTACTCTTACTGAGACAGAACCACTATTTTTCCCACATCAAGGGGAGTTGCAGTGCTACAGTTTCCTTTAACGGAAAGAGAGCAGAAGACACATGCTATGGATTTTGTTTTGCAAGAATTAAGCTGGGCTTTGGGAGGCATGGCTTTAATGAATAAAGGGCTGAAGACAGAATGATGAGAGCTGTACATTGCTAATCAGATTGCCTATCTCTAGGTTTAAGACTGTTTCTCAGCTTTCCTCCAGCTCCTTTGATTTTTCTCAATGTGGCAACTGATAATGATGAACTGCCTGTACAATATTTGTCTTTCCCAAAGCTAGAAGATCGTAAAGCAGGTGTTGATTGGGTCCAGGAGCTTGTTTTATTTCCCCATTGCAGAGAAACATTTAACAGTAATAATTCTTCATGGCAATTCTTCATGCTGCTTTATTGGGATTTTTTGTCATACACAATGATTTTGGAAACTATTTCGTGTTACTCAGCAACAGATTATGGGCTATTATGTACAGTTATGACTTTATATGCACTTTGAAGAAATAAAATTTTTTTCCCCCCAGGAATTCTAGAGGTGTTACACTGTGTGTTGGTGGAAAGCCCAGAAGCTTTAAACATTATTAAGGAAGGACATATTAAGTCAATCATCTGTCTTTTGGACAAGCATGGAAGAAACCATAAGGTAGGTAAAGACTAAACAAGTATATTTAGATTAACATTTGTCAACAAAGCAAGCTTATTCTTCTGTGTGGAAATTAATTTCAAATACTTTATTGCTGTTTTGATAATGAGAAATGAAACTTTTCCTACAATGTATGTGAGCAGTTTGAAGAAGCAAAGACGAACATTACCTTCTTTTTGGCAAAAACATTGATACATACCAATTCTCAAGGGAAGTGGGAAAAATGTTTTAATGTTAGGAAAATTTCAGAATTGTTCTAAATTATAAATACTGTGTTGGATGAATTACATACCATTACATGTCTTCCAATAACAAGGTATACATTGCCTGAAGTAATTAACAATGATAATGAAAAAGTATTTAAGATTAAAAGAGTATTTTTTTTCAGGTTTTGGATGTTTTGTGTTCTCTCTGTGTTTGTCATGGAGTAGCTGTGAGATCTAATCAACATTTAATCTGTGATAATCTCCTGCCGGGAAGAGATCTGCTCTTACAGACACGTCTTGTCAACCATGTGAGCAGGTAAAAAAGAAAAGAAAAAAATCTGTGTCTATGAACAAAGCAAAAAAACCTAACTTGTGCTTAAAAGAAATAGTCACTATAGAAAATCTCTTTTACTTACAAAACTTTTGTTATGGTATTTTATTCTTACTAGGATTTAAATTCCCTTTGCAGTAGTGATTAAATTTGAAATGTGGGTCGGAAAGAGCTGTCACAAGCTATAGCTGCCCAAAACTGTTTTAAGTCTGCAAAGCTGTAGTCTCTTCTAAAGATTATGGTCTAGATCTATCTGGGCATTCAAAGTATGGTCAGGTGATGTACTCTGATTGCCTTTATGTGTATGATCTTGTGAGGATTTCCTAATCACCTTTGGTCAAAATTAAGAATTTAGTGCCAATCACATTCACTTCAATTTAGTGCCTGGAATATTTAGAAAGTACCTTCACTCCTCCTTCCACTGACAGAGTTTTAGAAGCTACCTTCAAGCAGACATTAATAACAAGATGAAGCTAGTACCATCTTAAACTGGTAAAGTATCATTTACAAACATTATTAAGTAAATATTTTTCCAGAGTTTTAATTTATGCTGAGGCCAAAGAATGTGTCTTTGTGTGAAAACTTGTGGGACCTTCTTCTGCCTCAAACTTGTTTATTTTTAGAAGTCTCAATCATTGATTGAGAAGGAAAATTGAAACACTGGAATAGTACTTATAATTCAGAGCTCATAGGATTTATTAGATGCATAAAACCCCCACACTGTATATTATAAGGAGGCTACTTCAGGCTAAAGGATCTGGGGAACTGATTGTGTCTCTTTACCCAGCATTGGTGGGTCCACACCTGGAATTCTGTGTTCAGTTTTGGGCCCGTCACTACATGGAGGATATTAAGGGGCTGGAGCATGTCCAGTGAACAAAATGGAGCTGTTGAAGGGTCTGGAGCAAAAAGTCTTTTCAAGAGTGTCTGTGGAAACTGATTTGTTTAATCTGGAGAAGAGTGGGGTCAGGACACACATTATCACTCTCTACAACTCCCTGAAAGAAGGCTGTAGCCAGGTGGTGGTCAGCCTCTCCTCCAAAGCTGCCAGTGGCAGGGCAAGAGGACATCCTCAAGCTGCACCAGGAGAGGTTCAGGTTGGACATCAGGAAGAATTTTTTCATAGAAAGGGTGGTCAAGCATTGGAACAGGCTTCCCAGGGAAGTGGTGGAGTCATCATCCCTGGAAGTGTTGAAGAAATGACTGGACATGGCACATAGTGCTATGGTTTAGTTGTCATGAAGATATTTGATCAAAGGTTGAACTCGATGATCATAGAGGTCTTTTCCAACCTCAGTGATTCTGCAATTCTATGATTGAACTTCTGAGATGACTTTGGATCTCATACAAGGATAATAAACTTGTCTTTCCCAAATAAGGTGGTAGAAAAAGCAGATTAGTTGTTCCATTTTTTTGCTTTGCATTAGAAAGTAGTGAATAAGAAGATTCTTATTCTTGCATTTATAAGGAAAAATAAAAATATTTCTTCAGAAGTCAATAAGACCAAGGAAACATTGAAGAAATTCAGTGTTAGACTACGACATGCATACCCTGACCCAAAAATATTTGGCAAAAGAACTTTGTAAGGTATTACTGGAACTTTTTAAGATATTGCTGTTTAACATATTTTTCCAGGGAACTGGAAAATTCTATTTACAAACCACTTTTGAACAAGAGTAATTTGGCTAATTAGGTTGATTAAATTGCGAAGTCTGGACAAAAGCATAATAAGGTGCTACTCTGTTCAGGCAGAAAAGATTCAATTGGTGATCTTGTTAATAATTTACAAATAATATGAGTTTTGTGGAAGATAACTTCTGTCAAACACATTTTGTTTTTAAGGTAATTAAATTTTTGACTTGGAACAAGATAAATAGCATCTATACTTAAACGTTTGGCAAAAGACAACCCATATGCTTCTGATAAAACTAGTTATTTTATAAGCAACCAGGTCAGTAAAGTCTGCTTTTACACTTAGTTTTACTTAACTGCCTCTACTAGCCCTTCTTCCTTCTGCGTCCTTCCCTCTACCAGAAATCACACTGGGACTAGCTTAGAGCTACATTTTTGTTGATTAGTCAGCTTGAATATAGAAAGAAATATTTATACAAGTAGTAACTCAATCTCCAATAGTGGAGGAATGTGAAGACTACATACACTCAGTCTAGAAGTTTAAAAGATTTTTTGTGATATGGGTAACCAACCACTGAAGAAATATAGCTAGTATTGATTTTGGATACTTCTGAGCTCTATGGCTTTAATTCAAGATTGAATGGCTTTCTTAGTACAAAGCTGACACAGAAATGACTGTTTGGAGGCAGATTTTTTTGGGGATGAGAGTCTATATTCAGTATTATCCCAAAAATCAGATTAGAAAAGCATAGTTTTTATTTTCTTTTTTTCCCCCTTGTGACCTTTAGATATATGAATCTGCATATTGCTATTTAGCTAGATATTGAATAAGCACAGTAGTAGCTGGCCTTTTAAGTAGTCTTTTGAAGTACTATAAAACCAGTAGCAATAGGAACAGCACATTGATATTAAGGACTTCTACAACTACTGCAAATTACTGAGGTATACAGGACTTGGAACAAAGAAGGAAGAGGCCCAGAGAATTTTCAAATAGATTGACACTTCACTTTTTTTATCTTTTAAAATGTTATTCTCTTGAATATATAATCACTGTTACAGAATGCAGTTTACCATGTAAAATTAAACCTGCAATGTGTACTTATTACATTTATGTTGGTAACTGGTGAATAGCTGTTGGGGTTTTTTTGCAGGATTTAACATCTATTAAATATTCAAACACATAAACTAATTATTATTAGTGTCTGGGTGAGGACACTGTTTCAGTTACTGAAGTGAACATTGTTTTATTTAAAATGTATAGACCATTTTCACCAGAATAAATGAATGAATGTCTTAGTTTGAAAGACAGGTCTGCTAAGAAAGGCAGAAACCTCCCTTGGAATAGAAAATGCAAACCCCTCCCCTCCGAATTATTATAATTTTGAAATCAAGGGCTTTCAAGCAGAGATATGGGAAATGGGAATAACAGTTCTTTACTAATGATTATATAAACACATATATAAAGCAAGGCAAACAAACAGCAGTAACCCTGGTGGTGATACCAAACAGAGCAGAGTCCGGTGCAGCCTCTCTGGGCTGTCAGGCAGCGATGTTCCCCCGCGGCTGCAGGGGGCGCTCCGGAGCGAGCTCGGCCCTCAGGAAATGGCGGCGGCAGAGAGTAAACTCACAACCCCCCTGGGGCAGAGGGGAAGGACCCTCGGGGACAGGAGGCTGGAGCAGGAGAGATGGATCCAAATCCCGGGCTGTAGATGAGATGTATCCAACTCCGGAGCTGCAGCGGGGTCTCAGGAGGTCTCAGCAGGCAGGGCGCCGGGGCTACAGTGTAGCAGAAATCTCGCAGCAGTGGCAGAAAAAACCAAAACTGAAGCAGGAGTGATGGCTGTGCCAGAAATGGCTGAAGCAGTAAAAGCGGCAGGGGCAACAGAGGACTGGCAGAAAGAGCAGAGGAGTGACAGGGCAGAGCAGCCTCTCTCTCCTCCAGATGCCAGCGAAACTGCAGCCAGGCTGTATCTCGCTCCCCTTTGCCAGTTCCAGTCCCGCCCAGTTCTAGTTTCTGCTCAATGAGAAAAGCTCCAGGCAAAAAGGAGGATCGGGCCCCTCTCCGTGGCCATGTCCCTTTGTTTCTCTTAAGTACCCAGCCATTTGTTTCCTAGCAACAAAACATGGGGAAAAATTCCTTTAAGAGAAGAGAGGGGAAAAAAAAAAAAAAAAGAAAGAATGGGGAGCTTCTTAATCTCCAACAATGAATTAATAACTAAAAGTGCTACCTTCTGGGAGCTAAGGTCAGAGATGTTGCCTACAGGGTGCCTCAACTTGTCCAGAGCACAGATTACTGTCCATTGCTACTCTTCGCATGGGGGCATAAATGCTACTGCAAGCTGAAACCTGGACAGAATCAAGAAAGATCATAAAGCTTTGGGAGTGCAAATGAAAAGTATTGGAGCTCAAGCTACCCCTTTTTCCATTTTACCAGTTAGAGGAACAGGTGCCGCCAGATATAGATGTATAATGCAGGTCAGATTTTGACTTCATTTCCTTGGTTGATGTGGAATGAGTGGTGGACATTTTCTACCTGTATTTCTCCAAGCCTTTCCATAGTTTCCCATAGGCTTTTCCCAGAGAAACTGATGCATTAGGGTGGAGACAAGGAGTCTGTGCAGTGGGTGGGCACAGTGTTCTGGCTGCCTGGGCACACCCAGAGCAGGGTGGTAAATCCATTAAAAACTGGACACTGTCACAAGTCCCCAGGGATGGACATTGGGTCTAAAGCTGTTTAATATCTTCATGAGTGGTCTGGGTGATAGGGTCAATCTGTCCTGATACCAAACTGAGTGGGGAAGTGGACACTTGGGAAGAAGAGCCACCTTGCAAAAAGACCTGATGCTGGAAGAATAGGCTAATGAGAACCTTCTGAAGATCAGGACAAGTGTATCTTGCACAGGGAAAACATAATTCAAGAATGCAGCACAGGCTGGGATCTGCCTGGCTGGGGAGCAGCTCTTTGGAAAGGGACGTGGTGTCCCAGTGGACAGCAAGCTCAGTATGAACGTCTGCTGCTGCGGCAAAGAAAGCCAACAGGATGCTGGGCTGCATCAACAGCAGAGAGCAGGAGACCTTTATACCACTTTATTCAGTGCTTGTCAGGCCACACCTGGAATACTGTGTTCAGTTTTGGTCCCTGCTATGCAGCAAAGATCTGGACGGGCTGGAGAAGGTCCAGAGAAGGTCTACAAAGATGACCAAAGGACTGGGAAGCTTTGCATGGAAGGAAAGGCTGGAGAACTGAGTTTGTTCAGCCTTAAGAAATGAAGGCTTAGGGGAAACATTATCACTATATTCCAGTATTTAAAGGGTTGCTACAAAGAAGAAGGAAATTCTCTTTCTGTAAGGAGTCACATGGAAAAGGCAAAGGGTGATGGGTACAAATATCTCCTAGGGAGATTCTGATTGGAGAAAAGAGTAACATTTTTCGTAATAACAAGAATCAGTAATTGGAATCATCTCGCCACGGAAATGGTGGAGTACCTAAAGTGGGACACTTATAAGACAGGAGAATGTGCTGGGCCATCTTGTCCTAACTATTCTTTTGTCAAGAGAGATTGGACCAGATGATGCTTGTGATCTTTTCCAACCTGGTAATCTATGCAATTCCATGAAGTACAATTACTTCTGTTGTATTAATCACACAGAACAAGCTTGAAATTTGAGTCTATGAAAAGCGTGCAGCAGTTCATCCTGTCCTTGAGATAAGATTTTAATAACTATTTTTTTTTCTTTCTCTTTAAGCATGCGACCCAACATCTTCTTGGGGATTAGTGAAGGCTCTGCCCAATACAGGAAATGGTACTATGAACTTATGGTGGACCATCTAGAGCCCTTTGTGACTGCAGAATCAACTCATCTGCGAGTGGGCTGGGCTTCAACAGAAGGCTACTCACCCTACCCAGGGGGAGGAGCAGAATGGGGAGGAAATGGTGTTGGTGATGACTTATATTCCTATGGCTTTGATGGTCTGCATCTGTGGTCAGGTATCCTCTTGGGTATTTTGTTGCTGTTGTTTATTTTTGTTTAAACATCATAATTGTGTTTGCAGTCCCAGTTAATTTGTTTTCAACAGCAGCGAAGTGAATCAATTGTTTCAGCTGACACTTGGAACATGCAGAAACAGTACCCTATATCAGAATATGATTTAAACTGACATTTGTTATTGAAAAAAAATGGCTTATATGAAGTAATTCAGATAGACTAATAATTTATATTTCAGCCTGGGGTTTTGGGGGGGGGGTAGGGGGACTGTGTGTTCACAGTAACTCTGAAGATTTTATTTAGAACTTCAAAGCTGCAAAAATTGAAGTACAACAGTCATCTGGATTTGTAATTCCTATTATGGTAGTGTAGGAACAGTCTGAGAGATTTAAATCACAGGACTCTTCATTTTTGTTTTTGGTTTGTTTTTTTTCAAGCCAGATTTTTTTAATTGGTCTTTAGAAGTTCAGAAATACTTTAGAGGTGAAGAAGATTTTTAAATATTTTTTTTGCCATACATTTAAAATAAGATTTTTTTCTGTAGTGATGTTTTATTTGCATACATTAAGACTGACTGATTTTGCAAGACTTGCAGAATCACATTCCAAGACTTTCAGAATTCACATTGCATATGATGTATTTACTTAGGTATTCATCTTTAAAATGTTCTTGGCTTACTTTGGATCTATCTGTTAACACTAATTTATGCATGAAGATTTGAGTGTTAGAGAAAGCTGAACTCAGTAAAGCACTTTTATTTACTGTTGATTCCACAAATACCTTGTCCTCTTTCAAATTAGATTAGCTCGGCAAAATCAACATAATGATAGCTTGTTCTCTTTTTCTTAATCTTTTTTCAGAAGATTTAACCTTTGTAAAAAGATTTCCAGATATCATTTAGAACAGGCACTCCTAGTTAGACAGTCCTGAACTTCTTGTAAAGACATCTTACTGTGATTTCACCTTGTTGAGAGAAATATTTTTTCTTTGGATTTTTGAGAGATTATTGGGCAATGGTGAACTATAGAACTTCCTGAAAACTGAGAAAGGCTCATTGTACTGGCAGTTTTTTCCACTATAACGATATGAACACCTTAGTGCACAAGAGAGACAATTTGGGGAGTCAGCTGCATCATCCAAAGTTTTTGCAGTGTTGAGGCGTTGTGGCTTGATACTTGGAAAAGAATACAGTTTTACATTTCAAAGGAAGGTTCCAATCAAAATAGCAATGGATTTTATTAATAAATAATAGCATATCAACTGGAGTGGCATCTTAGGAAAGAAGCTGCTACTTTGCCTCTCATGTATAGGGAGGATTACTTTGGAACAATGATGCATAATTAATGGTATCATTAAAAGTGTCGTGACCGAGTTTGACAGATAAAGTATTATTACAGAAGAACCAGAAAATAATGAGCTAACAAAGACAGCTTTTGTACCTAAGGTCACTTTTAGGGAAGAACCAAAAGATTACTGAAAATCAAAATTATTTTTCTACCCACTGCAAACTTTTCCATCAGAAATGTAACAACAAAATAAATGAACAATGGTTTGTGGTTCTCAAGTCAGTAATCCTACCAAAAAAAATAAGCCAGACCACCTTTGTATCTGCAAATTTTTGTATCTGTTGTGGATGTGGCTGGTAGATTTGAAAAGATGTGTGTCTTTCTTCACTAACACTATTGTGTAACACATCAATATCTCTCAAACATGGAAGAACTTTAGGTAGTTGCATATTGAAAATCATGGACTTTCTTTTGCTTCTACAATCCCAGGCTGCATCTTGATAAGTTTCTGCAATGACATTTTAAGGATAACCTTCTTAGCATGAAACATTTACTGTATTAATGAATAGCAACAATAATTTCTGCCCCCAAGTTTCTATTCTGGACCAAGTCTGTATGAGAATCACATATAATTTACATTTGGTTCTTCAGTCCCAAAATGACTTACCTATTGTGGAGAAGTGGAACTCATAGGTCTTTAAAGTCTAGGGCCAGAAAAGGCATTTAGATCTACTGTGTACTCATCAGTGACCAATACATATTTCTGTTAGCAGTCAACCTTGCATTGATCTCCAAAACCTGTATTAGCCTAAATTTTAGTGTCTAAAAAGGCATCTGGTCTCAAGTAGTATGTTTTAAGGAGATGAAATATCCACTCTTCATTGGTAGCTCTCTTAAGAGTTTAATTATCCCTACCATTAAATAATTGTCCCTTTCTGTGATTTATTTTAAACTAACTCCCAGCTGTGATATTTTCATCTGGCAGTATCACAAAGTCATTTTACATGTCAAGAGTTTTGGAAATGTTGCTCTTTTATTTTTCCTTGGAGGTCAAGTTGATATGTGTACGAAAATTCACTTGTAGAAAAATTACTGAGATTTTATTATTTTTTGCTTCTGTTAAAAACCAGTACCATCAACTTCTTCTTGGAAATGTAGTGCTAGTTAAGTCTTTCATGTTTGCAGAAGTTAGACACCCTAGTTAAAAAGTTAGTGCTCTGTTGTTAGTATGCATTGTGGTGTATCTCTTGCAGACAGTGCATAAGTTATTTTTGGAAAATATGAGTAGACATGCTTCCATACAGCTTTCATGGTTTTCCAAAATTTTGTGCTGTAGATGGCAGTAAATTTCAGACACAATCAATTTCTATTTCTGAATTCTATAGCTTATTTCTCTTGGAAGCAAGTGTGCTTGTGTAAATGTAATTTGATGTAAGATAGAATAATCCTTTAGCATTCATAAAAACTGATTAAAAATACATATATTACTGAATCTATATGCATGAAAAATGCAGCTGTCTTTGTATATTGCTGAAAAAGTCTGGTTTGCAGTTTAATTGTGAAACTGAGTGGTATCAGCTCATACAAGTTTGCAAGAGTACCATGATGTGGCCATTAACAGGGAGTATCTAATTTTCCATAAATAATTCAGAGTGAATAGTTTTTTTTGTCAAAGTAGGAAGCATTCTTTAGAAAAGTGTACTAGGTCTCATATTAGGTACTAATGGCTGTTTTCAGTTTGCACTTCTGTAATGTAAGAAATAAAATGTTGTTTTCTTGGTTTTGATTGTTTATATGATTATCAGTAATTATTTTCAATGACATTAATGTAATTGAGTTTTATTATTTATGATTGAAATAGCTGTGTTGCTATGACTGTATGCTGCTATTCACTATATTGCAAGCCTAAAATCAGGTCTTGGGTGTTACAGGATAGATATTTGTGTATTAATGTATTTGTGCTCTGTATTGATGTTTTTCTCTTTGTTTAGGCTCCTGTGAAAACCAGTGCAGTTTTCATAAGTTTCACTCAATGTCTCTGTTACTTCCATAGGTTGTGTAGCACGAACAGTAAATTCTCCCAACCAACATCTGCTAAGGACTGACGATGTTATTAGCTGCTGTTTGGACCTAAGTGCCCCCAGCATCTCTTTCCGAATAAATGGTCAGCCAGTTCAAGGAATGTTTGAAAACTTCAACATAGATGGCCTCTTCTTCCCAGTTGTCAGCTTCTCTGCAGGAATAAAGTTAGCATCCCATGGAATTGGGTTTTTTTGGTTTTTTTTCTTTTCTGTATACATGAATATGCTGAATATTTCCCTGGCTGTCTGCTCTCATTTCTCTTTCTGACACCTGCTTTTTGGCTAAGTTCCAGTTCCTGGATAGTGAGAGCTACAAAGAAGTCCTGAAGACACAGTGCATCTGTTGTTTTTCAGCACACCAGTGTATTCTGGTGTTCTGCAGGCATAACTTAGAAATAACTTCTTAATAACTTCTTTGCTGACACATTGCTACACATTCACTCCAGCGCAGCATTTTGCAGCAGCCTTTGATATTAAAAATGTGTTTTCCCTAACTCACCTGTTACGAGGTTGTAACTATTATTTAAAGATGCATTATCTGCGCTTACCTTAAGAAATGGTGGTCATACACTTCCTTTTTAGCAGCATGAGTTAAAATGAATTCAGTCTGTATTCTGGTTATTTTACTGATTTTCTATAAAATTTCAAGTCACACTTGAGATGCAAGGCTTCTTCTTCCATGCATTAAGCAGTTTGAAACTATAATATTAAAAAAAATTGTGTGGTGTTCCAGCTGGGAGACCAACTTTATCAGGACGGGGAAAGGTGAAGGCTGAAAGCTGATTTCTGTTGGAGGCAGACCAATGGTCCATGAGGGATCATTCAAAGAATACCACAGAAGCTGAGAGTTACTGCTCCAGATGCAAAACACATTTCTTTAGACTTTGCCTTTGATAGTACAGGAGAGAAAATGTGGTAAAACTATAGATATGCATGCTATAAAATGCAAAATTATAAGCCTGCCTTCTTTATTTCTCTTATCAGAGTAATTATTGACAGATGGTATTTGTGTGCTGCGTGCAGTTTTTGATTGTGTACTGGTATAGCATCAACAAAAATCTTGTAAGATACTCAGCAGACAGAAAAAAACCAAAATTCTTCTGGTTTAAGTCTAGTTTTTTGGGCGGTTTTTAATTTCTTCTGGATGGAAATGTTCTGGGAAGATTTTTCAGTATTATGTCATTGCTATGTCATGTCTTTAGTACGTCATTGCTGTACCATTATTACCTCATTGATTGTATTTTGCAGTAACAAAAGGCCATAACATATTTACCATTTTGTCATGAATAAAAGAGTGCTTTACCCTGGGTTTCTACTAATATGACAAATAATATTTTAGGGAAGAAAATAGAGGAGTTTTTGTATTTTGTCCTAAGGATTTAGTGTTTCGTGAGAGAAAAGAAAGAACCACAGGGTTTTTAGGTTCATTTCTCAAATGAAATTGAATGGAGACTTCTCTCAAAGGAGAGAGTTTTGAAGTGCTTGATTGATTACTTTGGGTTATAATATCTGCCTTTAGAAACTCAAAAGGCTGCTGCTTACTTTATAGGTGTGCTAATTAAACTGATTATTCCCTCTCTCAGAGATTATTGGTCTCATGATTTAGAACGCCTTTGTTGAAGTAAAATTAACTAGGAAAAAGAATCATTTACTTTCCCCATGGTTTTTTTGAATTCCTACATCATAAAATCCAGTAGCAGTTAGAGAAAGTTGAACTGTAGACAATGCAAAGAAGCTGCAACATTGACATTTTTCCTTTTTTTTGTTTTTCTTCTTTTAAAATAGTATTTAATATTCTTTAGGCTTAGAGACTGATTAGGCTTTACACCAGAGGTGTCTGGGTTATCTAAAGTAATTCTGATGTTTACAGGGTTCGTTTCTTGCTTGGAGGTCGCCATGGAGAGTTCAAGTTCCTTCCTCCACCTGGATATGCTCCATGCTTTGAAGCTGTCCTACCAAAAGAGAAGCTGAAAGTGGAGCACAGCAGAGAGTATAAACAAGATCGTAGCTATACAAGAGACCTGCTGGGTCCCACTGTCTCTCTGTCCCAAGCAGCTTTCACTCCAGTTCCTGTAGATACTAGCCAGGTATGGAAATGGAAAGATTGCATGTTCCTTTTTAAGCACATGCATATTATAGGCCTATGTTACTTCATTTGGTTGAATTTGCACCTTGACCCAAACTTGTTTTTTTTCTTGGGATTTGTTGAGAGATCTGGTTTGTACAAAGTTTGTTATGAAAGTTCCTGTGGCATGTCAAGCAACTTACTTGTTTGTAATAGCCTATTCCTCTCTTATCTCTTCTTGTCTTTAGATTGTTTTGCCTCCCCACCTGGAAAGGATTAGAGAAAAATTAGCAGAGAACATCCACGAACTTTGGGTTATGAATAAGATTGAACTTGGCTGGCAGTATGGACCAGTATGTACCTTCCAACTTAATTTTCTGTTAATTGCATAGTATAATTCAGCACACTGGTTTCAATGTACTAATGGGACTGCATTTTTCATCATCTCACCAAAATTAGTAAAGGTTTTAAACACCTTCCCACTGAAAGCATGTGGAAACCAAGAGCGCTTGTGCATTTCTGAACAAAAGTTCTTGTATTAATGCTATTTGGTTATCCTGAAATTTTCTGTCAGCACAGAAAGCACATAGTGAGTTATTCACCTCCTATTTGTTCTTGGAGCAAGATGTTCAATTGACTGGTGGAGTAAGCCAGTGAAAATCAAGTTATTCTTGGTTCTCATTTCACATGCTGATTGATGTTATTCTTTTAGAAGTCCCAAATAAGCATTGCCTATAGGAAATTCCATTAAATCTGATTTTTGCCTTCCTTTTCTCCACTTCTTCAGTCTCATGTCTGTCGTAGGTGTTCTACATAACTATTTTCTTCTCTCTATCCTATTTTCATGGAGTATGAAAAAAAATTTTTGTTTTAAAGTCAACCTGTAAAAAATTATACAAGCTTGTTATTCGCATCCTAAATGCTGTTTTATGAAGAAAGATTGCTGTAGAGTATATAGAAACATGCAGTAGGCACTAGATATAAGTGTAAAAACATACATGTATTCTATTTTTTGTTACTAAAAAGATTTTGGTCTTCTGAGGAGTTCAGGTTGCAGATTTAAGGTAACTGGCATAGGTATGGTATTTGGTGTAGCATACAGTAGTACTTAAAAATACATGATTAACAGAGATTCGTTGTAGTTAATTTCCCCACCAAATCAAATGCAAAACCTCAGTTAAATTAACGTGTCAAAACATTTTAATTGTGGTGTAATCATACCAGCTGTGAAGCAATATGCAGGAGCTCTTAGTGTACCATTATGTATCATCGAGAGTCTAATTGTACAGTTGAACACTATTTAAACCATATACGATAAGTACCGCGTTAAGCAGTGATAGTTATGTTGAAAATGAAAATAGGTGTTAAATCTTTTAAATGACCTCACTTTCTCTATCTAGCTTTAGTGCATTGTGGTAGGATTTGCTCACTTTAGGATCGTGACAAAGAATATGCTGATCATTTTCTGCAGGCTGACTTTTTAATTGTATTGGTTTCTCACAAATGATTTTATCAGTTTCACAGAATCATAGAATAAGCTGAGTTGGAACGGACCCAAGGATCATCAAGTCCAGGTCCTGACCCCACACAGCACTATTCCCAACAGTCACACCCAAACACTTCTTGAGCTCTGTCAGGCTTGATGCTGGGATGACTTCCCTGAGGAGCCTATTTCAGTGCCCAACCACCCTTTGGGTGATGAACCTATTTCTAATATTGAACCTAAACCTCTCCTGACATAACTTCAGGCCATTCCCTCAGGTCCTGTCACTGGTCACCCCAGAGAAGGGATTGGTGCCTGCCCATCCTATTCCCCTTGTGAGGAAATTGTAACTGCAATGAGGTCTCCCCTCAGTCTCCTCTTCCCTGGGCTGAACAGACCAAGTGACCTCAGCTGCTCCTCACACGGCTTACCCTCAAGGCCCTTCAAGATCTTTGCTGTCCCCTTTAGGCACTCTTTAATAGTTTAACATCTTTCCTACATTGTGGCAGCCAAAACTGCCCCCAGCACTCGAGGTGAGGCTGCCCCAGTGCAGAGCAGAGGGGACAATCCCCTCCCTTGCCCAGCTGGTGATGCTGTGCCTGATGCCCCCCAGGACAGGGTTGGCCCTCCTGGCTGCCAGGGCTCTGCTGACTCATGTTCAACTTGCCATCGACTAGGACTCCCAGGTCCCTTTCCATGGTGCTGCTTTCCAGCATCTCATTCCCTGATCTGTCTGTACATCCAGGGTTGCCCCATCCCAGGTGCAGAATCCAGCACTTTCCCTTGTTGATCTTCATGTGGTTGGTGATTTCCCAGGCTTGTAATCTGTTAAGGTCTCTCTGCAGGGCCTCCCTGCCCTCCAGGGGGTCAGCAGCTGCTCCCAGTTTTGAATCATCTGCATTTAAGCCACTGTTGCTAATGCTAGTAATCTGAATACATGCACTGCAGCTACAGAGTACTGAGAGAATGCATGGTGCAGAAATTAGCTAAGTCCTCTAATATTAGATTTTGTCTTTTTAGTTCAGAGCAAGATGCATTTAGTACCTAGTGGTGTTTTTTCACCAAGTCTAAAAGTTTAAAGACAATAGACAGAATCTTTAAATGACCCTCCAGATGATTAAGGAAATCTGCTGTAGCATTTTGTATTCCTCCTACGTATCTGTGTCATCAGATCTGTATGTAGTATCACCAAAGTGATACCCACTATTGCATGTCATATTACTACTGCATTCTATGCATGGAATGGAGTAAAATAGCAAGCCAGTGTAGAAAAATTATGGACTTTGTTAATCGGCTTCATTTTAAGTCTGAATATGTGTGCTATTGAAGTCATCAGATGCATCTGCATATCGTTGTTTCTGTTCACTGTCACTGTGCATTTAAAACCAGCCACAAAAATTAATAATTGATGGATGTCATGAGCTCTGCCACTGGTAAAATGCATTTGTAAGGCAGTAGATTTTTATATTGCACTCAGACAAAAAAAAAGGAAACAGGAAGGTAACCCACCAAATATGTTGACTATATAATAGAATTATTATACATTGTAGCTGTAGAACAGAAATACTAGGGGAAATAAATTAATATTGGAATTCTGAGAAAAACACCTGATGTCCAAGACTTAAATTAGCTGTACACAGATCTAAACTTAAGAGACTGTACTGAATTATTTTCTAATTCAGATTACTGTAGATTTTAGGAATCTCTAAATAAACGTTTCCAGTACTGCTAAAATATGTTTCTCTTTTTATCTTCTATTATTTTTTATAGTAGTAATTTGACAGTTGAGTTGCCTGTATTGTTTGCCCAAAGAACATAATTCCCATCAAATCAAGATAAATACCCCCTGGAGACTGTAAAGATTTTTCAATCCAAAATATAAACAAATGAATGCTGTTCAATTTGAGAATTATGTTCTTGGATCAAAATGCAAAAACTATGTTACTCAGAAATATTATAGAGAAATGTGATTTTTTTTCATGAGATTAAATAAATTAGATTAAGTAGTAGTGTAACGATCAATTTTGGAAAATTGTAAGAATTAGGCTTCTTAACGTCAACTGTTAAAATTCAGTTTTCCTGCAGAATTATCAAATTGATCAAAACCCAATAACGTTCAACTTTACAAAGTATCAACTTTGTACTTTTAAAGGTTAATATTAATGGTGAATTTATGGTCCATCAAAGATTGACACAAAAATGTTATAATACATGGTTAAAAAAGTTGTCTTACCTGAGCAGATGTTAACAATTGCATTGGAGTCTTTTAGGTAATATTTTCAAATGAATGTATTTTATCAAGACTTTGTAGATGTTGTTGGCTGAACTCTAGCACCAGATGCTAAGTTGAGAGCTATAGAGTGCTTGATTACCCCAGCCTCCAAGGTTGCCTTTTTTGTTATGGCCAGTATTAGACTAAAACTGTGTAGAAATAGAGTGGGTTAAAAATGTTTTTGATCAAATTTTTAAGTTTATAAACTTTAGGATTTTTAAAATTATAGTTTGTATTGCTCTCCTATCACTACAGTAAAAGTAAATTCCTGTTTCACTCATACGTCATGTTCTGCATCTGTGGTACTGGAAATAACAGAAACAAACATTTTCGGAATTAAATGATGGGGAAGATTTATCTTTTATATTGTTTTTTTCACTGGGTAAGGATTTCAGTACTATCTACATCAATGTATTTATACAAACTGTATGTAGAATTTTTCAAACATGGGCCTTAAGATGAGATGGTACTTTATGCCTGTATGTTAAAATATAACTGTTCTTGCACTGTTCTTGAACTTTGCATATTTCCTGTGAACATCTGTATAACAGCATGTACAAATTAGCATTTATTTCACTTGAGATATGCAAATCTGAAGTTTATCTGAAGATGCAAATTCTGCCTTGCTTCAACACAATGATAATGCTCTGAGAATACAGAATACTTTCTGTTTTGAAATATTGTCCAGTTTGAGTAATTCTAACAGGATCAGCGTTATGATTGCATTGGTTTTAAATTTCTTTCAGTTTTTTAAGGCATGTTAAGGTTATTTCTTTACTGTTTTTTCAGGTTAGAGATGACAACAAAAGGCAACACCCGTGCTTAGTGGAGTTCTCAAAATTGCCGGAGCAGGAAAGAAATTATAACTTGCAAATGTCACTTGAAACACTGAAGTAAGTTGCTAGAAATTTTGAAGTTTATAATTAGAGTTTCATAAGGAGATGCAATTTCCAGAGTTATAAATTGACATGCATGAATTAAAATTTGATGTGTAGGTGAGGGTAATAATATGCAAATGAGGAAGTGAGGTACATTAATGAGTTATGTATTTGGCACTGAAAATGACTTTGACAGTCTTTTTAGAATTGTGGTAATATTGATTGTGAAATGATAATTCAGACAGTTTTCATCTAGGAGGAAAGAATAGATCCAAGCTTTGAAAAAAAAATCTTTGCTTATTTGGTTTAATTCATTTTTGTTTAATTTCTTTTAATTTTCTTTATTGATAAAACACACTTTGACACTCAATAGATTTTTTTTTTTTCACATGACTAAATTAAGAACTTTTGCTTCAGGAGCCCTTGCTGCTATTTCTGTGTTGTCTGTACACATTGCCACAGAACAAACTGTAGTAGGCATTCCCTCCTTTTGTGGAAGAGCAGTTAGATGTGCCAATGTCAAGGAAGTTCTCCAGTTGGGATACTAGAAAATTTCAATGGGACGTCAAGGGGTTTGTTGAAATAACTTAGTTTTCTGGTTCACAAAGATACAATTCCTCACCTCAGCTTTGTCAATCTAGGAGGTGTGAGTTCTTACTTTGCTGTGAATGAAATGAAAAATCTATTATCTTAAGTAATTTCTTCCATATGTAGCATTGCATGTAGCCAACATGTAAAAATATTCCTTAAACTGATAAATGTTTGATGGTAGATGTGGCTCTTCAGTCACCCATATTTGAAATCTGTTCTTTTGTATTTTCTTGTTGGAATATAGTCTCTTTTTCCTATTCAGGGAGTTGAAAAGGATGAATGTCCACCTGTGATATTACCTTTCTGAGGATATTTGTCCTATATTATTAAAATATTTGCCATGTGAACCGGTAGTGCAATATAGGGTTTACACTCATAGTAAAAGAACTTTATGTCCTCATGGTAGAAACTTCTAGAACTTCTTGCAGATTTCTTTTCAGGCCAGCTTCTCTGCACTATTTACTGACCTACCATTCCCATAGTACATAAACTACTCAGTGAAAAACATATTTATGACCCTAAGTGATAAGCAGTTTCTGGAGGGATATTTTGCCATTATTTAGAGGTAAAGCATTCAGAGGGAAAATGAACTGGAAACAAGAAAATAAGTTCAGATTTTCTATGGGTAGATATTAGAATTACAAGGAAAGTTTTTGAGTGTTTCCTGTCAGCAGAGCAATGTGCTAAGGATTCAGAATACATTTTTCCTTTCTATTTTATGAAAGTACAAAAGATGATGTTGCTAACGTTCACTAGGGTTGGATCTTTTCCTAGAATACACTATGTAGTATGGTTCAGGCAGCAGAAAAATCGTGCTCTCATAATTAAAGGCATACTGCTAATGTTTCACTAAGTATTGAACAAATTTAATGAGTCCTGACATGATTACTGGTTCAGGATCCAGTGCTTTTCTAATCTAACTCTGTCAAAACAAACAAACAAAGCTTTTGTTTTACATGTTTCAAGTATGCATACTTGAAGTACTTGCAAGACATCGAGAATAACGCTGACTATAATTGTGTTTTCCTTGGTGGTTTGTTGCAATTTTTCCTGCCAGAAAAGAGAGTTAGAAACCAAGGAAGATCTAAGTCATATTATCTGAGACAACATTCCTTTTCCATATATTGGGATCTGTGTATATTTTTCTGTATGACTGAATACTTTTATGAGCTATAAAAATTACATATTGTATGAAATGTCAAGATGCAGGAATGAATTGCCTCTGAAAATGTCATGGGATTAAAATATGCTTACTCATACTGTTTCTTCACATTCTTGTATGTATATTTTATAGTTTGGTCTTGTAGGCTTTTTTTTTTTTTTGTTCTTGCTTATTATTTTGTGACTGACTTTCCCATTTCTATGCATTTAGTCAGTCTTGCTTGATAATTACATGTATCTATGTATCTTTGTGGTGATGAGAGTTGCATTCAGCCACTTTTATTTTTCTTGCTTAGGTTTGAAGTTCTTTAATGGTCTTTCAGATTCTGCAAGTACAGTCTGCCATTTTATCCTCCTGTGGCACTCTTATCTGAATTTGTTTTGTTTTGGTAGAGATAATTCCTGGCTTACATTACAAGAAAATTAGGGTTACCACGGGTTAGCTCCTCTGTAATGTATTTCACTATTAGATGTGTTCTCCTACTTATGCTGGTGATAGCTGCATCAGAATCACATACTATTTATGCCAGTTGAAATTTAGCTGCATGGAGTATTCTTAGCAGATAGTGTGTTTTACAGGAAGGGGCCATTGGACATTAGTTTCCTCATTTTTGATTTTACTGTTTAATTTTAAATCAAGGTTCACAGTCCATAACAGTAGGACTTACTTCATGCAGCTAGCACTAAAAATATGCTGTAAGGATCTCCTTGAAACAGACAATTCATCTGCCAGGAGAAATAATGTTAGAAGAGTATTTATGCTCTTTTTTTTTTTTTTCTCCAGTCAGTTCAAGAGCAGTAAATATAGTTAAAGTAAGACTAGAAAATACTGTTTTAGCTAGTGGCAAGAACAAATAAAAACCTTATTTGACACCTTTCTTCCACTTCAGGAAAATTTGGAATGGAGTCTGAGGTATTTACACCTGTGATTTCTTCTCTTATCGGTTTCTATCAATGGTTATCATCCTCAGGTTTTGAGAAAATTCTCACCTGACTCCAAAGTTAAGTCTCTGACTTTTGCCTAGGATTTCTATTAATTTCAATGTAAATATTTTAGTAATGCACCTAGACTAAAGAAAGACTTTATAGGCCAATATTGAATATAAATTCGGGAACAAATAATTAATAACTTACAGATCAAATCCTGTAGACAAATAAGACTTAAAGTTTATGCTGCTGAACAGTGTGACTCTAAGGAAGGGAAGAAGTTTGAAGTAATCAGAAACTCAGTTAATACTGTTGACCCTGTTTTAAGGTTATATAATTGTTTGTTTTCTGAAATGAACTGCATTTGTGGCTCTGTGGCTCTGTGGTATAAGTGGCTCTGTGGTATAAGCCTTGTGGTAGGTACATGACACACTGTTCTAGCTTGAATAAGATGGCAGTTTTGGCCTAATGCTTATCATGCATTCTGATGACAGTTCTCTCTTCAGTAGTGTGTCTTAAAAAGATCCAGATCCAACTAAAATTTCTAAATAATAGCTTCCTCAGAAAGAAGACACATTCTAAGGATAAGTGGTATTTTTTCCCTTTTTTTCTTTTTATCAGCTGTGATGTAAGTAAAAAACCATAAAAAGATGTGAATATGTAGCAGTATGAATGAATATGTTAGTTATATGAATAAGTACATAAAGCAGAAATACTATTTCAAGGGCAGAGGATCTTCAAACTGATACCTCATAGATGAAGCATACTATGTGATAGTTCCATTTTGAAGTACCTTACTCATATTTTTACTAAAAATTTTAGGAACATGTTGTGGCATTTTCTTAACACTATCAGAAGGCTTATTACATATATCAAAAGGCTGGTGTTTCTGTATTATATTGTAGTAATTTCCATAGGTCTCATTTGTTTTATTGTGCTGTTTGTAGGCACTATAGTATGCTTATAGAGGAACTCTAAATATAGAAACATTGTCAGTAATTAATCTCTGCTTTCTGTGCCCTAGAACCCTGCTGGCATTAGGCTGCCATGTTGGAATTGCCGATGAACGTGCTGAAGAAAAAGTGAAAAAAATGAAGCTTCCAAAGAAGTAAGTTGAAATTCAAATGTGTTAGGCAGTGTGAATTAAGTCAACTTTGTTTTAACAATTTGGTATTTACTCTGCTAATTTTATTAGTTCTTGGGCATGCACATACATGCATGAGTTCTCAGGAATTTTCAGAAATATTCACATACATTCGTTCATGGTTTTCCTTCCAGATATTTGTCACCTGATGTGTAGAGAATTTTTATGTTTTTCTGTGCGTCATTGACACGTTTGACATTCATTGTTACATGTTTCTTTTATATATGGTGTCTACCAAAAAGGTTTTGTAAAGAATTTTTACAGTAAATTTGTCAATGTATTTTACTGTGCTGCAGATATTTAAAGGTGACCCTTTTGAAAGTTCTCAAAAATGGCCATGACTTGAGGTGTAGAGAACTGGTAAATCACCTGACTTTTTTCCAAGAGATCTGTTGGTGGGGCCTCCACTACCACAGCTCTGAAACCAGCTCTCATGCAACAGCTCTCATGGCCCAGCCAAGTTGCCCTGGCTTCTCAGCACCAGTGCACCCCACCACAGTTTTGGAATGAAAAATTGGAGAATTTGAACACAGTTGAGATAATGGAACTATAGTTTCATATGCCTAAATGCCTTACTGCCCAACGTACACTTGAACCCATGGGATAAAGGTGGATTATGTAATATGTAAAAAATCAAAAAGGTAAAGTTTTACTATAAGAGAAGTTCTGTATGGTCCATTATTCCTGAATTTAAGTTAGTAATTTAGTTTCCTTAATTATGACTCAGAGCAATGGTAAGTGCTGTTTCTGTGTTCCTGCCACTTAGAAGCACCTCATTGCTCTGTGCAGAAATAGCTGTTCCTCTGGTGTTGCCTATCTCCATTATTCACAGCAATTCTTCACTGACCCATACTGTGCTATGACATGCAGTTCCTGAGGCCAGTGAAATAACCTTCAGCACATGTTTAACTAAAGCATGCCTTCTTTCTTCCTTTTGTGAGCCAAAAGCCTGTGCCTCATTCTGGCAAGATTCCTGCAGGCTTCTAGGTAATACTTTACTACAAGATGGCTGTAAGAACCTGGACCCTCAAGTCTTTCATATCTACCACACTGCACAGGTTTGCATACCACTGATATTACAATTTCAGAATCCCTGATATGGTGGCTTTGCCAGAATGAATAGAAATAAAATCAAATATTAATTTAAGTTCCCCTCCAAACTGTTCTTCAGTTTTGGTATCCAAAAATATATCTCTCAAAAAAGAAATATCTAGGGCCTTCTGTATTTTCATTCTGAATTTCCTGGGCAGAAATATATGTGCATTTGCAAGATTGTTCAAGTGAATCAAATTTCCTGCTTTTGAAAAACTTCAGCTAAGTCTCAAGTGTGAAGGAATTATACTTCCTAATATAATAAGACCAATAATGTTGAGTCTTTTTAATGTCATTAGCAGTCATAACTTTAGAAACCTGAAGTCATACCATACATACAAAGTCAGAATTTTGATACCTCACATATAATGGATTGAAAAAACTAGAAAAAAGGGAAGGAAAAACATTGTGGCAATGTTCTTAAAAGCTCGTGCAGGGGAGCGTGACAGGAAAGAGCACAGTAATTGCCAACCTGACAAGTGTGCTAATTTCGTATGTTTCACTGTTTCCATTACTGTCTTGTTGTACTCATCTCACTGAAGTGACTTCACAGATACCTGAGGAGAAGTAACTGTGAGGGAAGTTAACTCCTGTGGG
The DNA here is from genome assembly GCA_013400515.1 of Erpornis zantholeuca. Taxonomy (NCBI): domain Eukaryota; kingdom Metazoa; phylum Chordata; class Aves; order Passeriformes; family Timaliidae; genus Erpornis; species Erpornis zantholeuca. The sequence continues at coordinate 18,409 of VZTN01004341.1, read as the reverse complement.
GGCTTGCTCTAATAGAAACCTGCAGATTGGGAACTATGTGGATGGCTGATTTTGGAATGATGTTCTTGAATTGTTGATTTCAAACTTAAGCTTTTTCTTTTTACTGTGGTAGTTTTGAAGGAAGATCCAACCTCATATTTCTCGATGGTAATGACCCTTAAATACATGGTTGTTATAAATTATTGTTTTCAACAAATAATTTGTTTAAATGTGTTTTAAAATGGTTGTCACAGAACAGAATTAATTAAGATTTGAAAAGTATTTGCATATTTTAGAATATAAATGGGGATACATACTGTTTAATTTTATGGGTTTCTCTCTGTCAGTACAAATAAAGAAAACACAAGAAAATTGTTTAGAAAATAATTGAGCAATTATTTAAACTAGCCATTCTTTGTACACCCCAGGGTGCATAATTTCAGTGAGAGAATGTTGTTTATTTTCACAGACTCCTTTTGTTTTGACCAAAATAGTGCTTTGTATGCTGGAGGAGAAATAGAAACATAGAATGATTTTGGTTGAAAAAGACCTTTAAGATCATGAGGTCCATACTCAGAGATATTCAGGGTACATCCATCCACCAGCTCCAGCCTGTTTTTTTCCTGAGACCACAGGGAATACCCAGCTCTGCTACCAGGAGAGCCTCTGCTCCCCCTGCATCCTTGGCCCTGCTGTCTGCAGGCTGTTTATCACACTTTTTCCCCCTCTCATTCCTCTCTGCCAGTGAAGCACTTCGCCTTTTCTTAAAAACGTTTTTCCAGAGGCACCTCCAGCGTGGCTGAGGGACTCGGCTTTGGCCAGCAGTGGGTGCCTTTTGGGGCCAGCCAGAACCAACTGTGTCAGGTCATGTGGTGCCTTAGGTTTTAACTTTTGTATTTTTCAAATCCTGTACTGCTAGTGTAACTGAAGTTTCCTGTAGCTTGTTAAGTGCTGTTCTAAGATAGACATAACAAAGCCTCTCTGGCTTGCTCTCCAAGGACACCCAGACTGTCCTAGGCCAAGAACTTTAAGCCATCATCGTGGGGAGAGGGGGCAAGCCTGGGGAAATTACATCATTGGCTGGGTTCTGGTTGATGAATTTATGCTGATATAAAAGTGTGAAGAACTCGTGACCTGTCATCCATTTTGGGATCCACTGAGGCAGGACCCTCTGGAGCCCAGAGTGTACATCTGAAGGCCTTTCAAATAAATCCCTCCTTTATTCCTTTATTCCCGTCTAGTCTCTGTTTCTAGGTAGCCATTAAAGGCATGACATGGAGGCTGCCCCTTGGGCACAGACACCCTGTACAGCCCCTGCCTGTCTTCCCCACAGTCTTATCTTCCTACTCCTCTTTCCTTGTATGTTCCCTCATCAGCTGATGTAAGGGCGACTGTGTCCACCACCATGGTGGTGCCACTTAAGTGTCGTAGGTTTTCATTGTAGATTTAGTAACTCCCGCTCTGCTGCGTCCGTGACCATCTACTACTTTACATCCTTTGTTGAAGGTTTGCTCGTACATAAAGTAGGAGATTACTGTAATTAATTGGAAGGGAACAACTTTATAAAAGTAGCATTTCTAGGAGTGCTAAAAAAAGTGAGGAGGCTGCTTTTCTATTCTGAAGTCATGCTTAAATTTTAAACATTCACAACTATGATTTGAAGGATAGTTAAGGTATGAATTATTTTGAAGACAAACTTTTATGGTGGATTTCATAACTGTTCTTGAGTAAGCCATTTGACCTGCTGTGTCTCATAGCATCCCTTTATGTAATAGGAAGAATACATTTTCTTTTTTCAGTAGGAAGTAGATAGAATTTAATAAGTATTGCCATCTGCTCAGAGATAGCAATAATATTGTTGATATAAGCATTTAGATAAACAACAGCTTAATCTACCACTTCAAATATGTGGCATTACTGAAATACTTTAAAAACATTTTTAGTTCAGACCATTTTGACCCTGGTCATTTCATTACCAGTTACTTCATCCCATCAAGATGCAATTAGCTTGAAAGAGAATCAAAAATAAATCAGTAATCAAATGTACATTATTATTCTTTATGTTCAAAGGCAGATATATTTATATAGATATATTGCATAGATGTTATTTCTTTCTTTTGTAGTTTCTATCAATTTTTTTTATTGCTGAAAAGTAACTGCAAGTTCTGGTTTTTTTCAACAGCTATCAGTTGTTGAGTGGATATAAGCCAGCACCCATGGATCTGAGTTTTATCAAACTGACCCCCTCTCAAGAAGCTATGGTGGATAAACTAGCAGAGAATGCTCACAACGTGTGGGCAAGGGACCGTATAAGGCAAGGCTGGACATATGGCATCCAGCAGGTAAGTGCTAACTTCAGACACTTAAAACTTATCTATTGAGATATTTCACAGCTAAGTGGAAATCATGGTGATACACAGCTAATGAATGCAAGTTTTCCAATTAAAGAAAACAAAAATACATAATTAAAGCAATCCTGCTAAACAGCAGTATGAGACTCTTTTATAAGCAGTATTAAAAAACTTAGTGGTATATTCTTGTATGCTGTCTAGATCTCGGTGAGAAAATTGCATGCAGGAAGCTAATGTGCTCCAGTATTTTAGGAAATGTAAATACCGACTTTCACTAGGGGAATCATTTAAATGTTTGCAGTTCTGAGAATTGAATAATTTTGTTTATCCAGGAAAATCAGAATGTAAACTTCTAGTAATAACTTTGCTAATATGTTGTATTGCTGGCAGAAGCCATGTTTAACTGAGAATAGTTAAGTCAGTCTCAAAGTTCCAGTACTAGTTTTGTTGTTCTATTTCAGTGTACAGGAATATTATTAGGTAGTTACCACAATGTGCTACGAGGGAGGGGAGTAAGAATAAAGCAGGCTGGATTATTAAAAGCAAAATTCAGGTTCTTTGGTTTCTTTAAAAAATCCCCTAAACCAGTCAATTTGGTAAAACATGAGCCTTATTTAGTATTTTTAAAGACAGCTTCTACATCAGTTTTCCCCTTAAGATTTTCTATTATTTTTGTGATTGGTTGGGAATTCTATATAGAGAAAGGTCTCTTCATTTGCATTAATAAATGCGTAGTAGCATTTCACAGTGAAATTTTAGGATAATTCACCCCTTGAGGAAAAAAAAAAATGTTTTCCTGGTTGTGTGCTGAGCATAAAAGATCATTTTTTTTTGCAAAAATGAGAAACAGCTGTTTATAAATAAATATACTTTTCTTTCTACAAACAATGGTTTTGTTTTTGAGAAAATTTTGAGTTATATATTTCACTGCCACATATGTCAAATTTTGTTCTTCTACGGGACCAAAATTAATTCTACTTGCAAAACTTTTGTATAAAAAAATAAAATAATCTGGTTTTATACATACTAAGTTAAGCACTTAACCTCATCACACACAAGTGTTCATATGTGACAAAATATACGCTGCATATCTGCATTGCAACATTGTTCATTATAGTATCTTACTATGAAGCTGTCATTGTGTTACTTTGCAAGATATTTATGAAATCTGTGTTCTGTATTTGCCTCTAGACAGAGAGTGAGTCAATTCTTCTGTTTGCAGACTGGAATATATGTAATATTCCCTACTAGAAAAACACTGAAGATAATTCAGTGTTTGTGCAAGTCCCCTGCTTACCCCAGCAGGGGTAAAGGATTAAATTTTTCCTGTAATATTGTACCTTTAAGTAAGAGAAGGTGGCACTTTGAAGTGCTGTTAACATTTCTGATGGAATATGAATCATGAGAAGTGTTGAAAGTGATGATTTTCTGTTATCAGGTAGGGGGAAAGGATTAATTTGTTTTGAACTCACTATTTTAATCCTGTGTTTATGGAGGCAGTGCACAATTCATTTCTAGAATGAAAAACTGTATGATCAAAAGAAATATTTCTGATATATTAAAGAATGCACTCAATAATTTATACCATGTCTCCCATATTTTTTATTCCTCCAGAAGCCAATCCTTTTCAATATGGGACCTTGCCACTTGGGAAGTTTGAAATTAATGGAAGTTGGGAGCTAGTTACAACTTTGAGAGGAACTTGACATAGCCCAAAATTTAAGTTTAGTTTTGCAACAGAGTTTATTGGTTAAGATGAATTTAAGAAGTTTCTGGAATCAAATGCATCTTTTAGCTAATTATATTTCTAACTAGCATTGGGAAAATTTAATCCCATAACTCATATGTAGTGAATAAAATTTCTTAGATCTTGAAGACAATTTCACCTAATCTTTGTATCTGTGTATCTTTGAAAAAACCAACCAATAATTTTGCCATATTTACTGGAATGAATTTGCAGCCTAATTGCATGTTTTCCAAATTAGTGAGGTATTAAGTAGGAAGGTCAGTTAAATGATGATGTCAAAGACATTCCCGGTGCTACTGGTTTGGGAATGGTATGTAAGAGGTATAAGGGGACTGGGTGGTGCTGAAAAAAAATTTGCTTTATATCTTCACAATATTTTTATTATACACTCTATGTATGTTTTGGTGTGCCTGTTGATGTAGAAGGTTCTGCATTTGAAGAGGTATGATGTGATAGTCATAAATCATTAGTTGTATTATGGTTCCCAAAAGGCAGTGGAGTTGCTCCAGGCCACAACTTGGGTTTTAAAAAACCTCAAATGCCCCAAAAAATTAATCAGACAAATCTAGTATGGGATATAACCTAAAAGTAAACACTTCAGCTTAATGTCAGAAGATTCATGAAGTCCGTTGTATGTTTTCACTGCTGTGCCTAGGCAAAGAGAATACACTTACTGTTGAACCTAAAATGTTGTTGCCCTGTGGGGAGACATTTTTGGGGCTAAAAAGGAGAGAGCAAAGAGGGGAAAAAGAGGACTCATCTGCTCACGGAACAGGTCTCTGTATTTTATCTATTAACTCCTAAAACACTTTCTTGAGGGAAAGTCTTGGAACCCTTGGCCTTGGAACTCTGGCCTTCTCTTGGCTCCCTTCCTAATAAATGTCCTGCTCACTGCATGACAAAGGTCAACATGAAAATGAAATCTCTTCTCACTTATTAAAATTTATAGTTTGGTGTGAGAAATCTCATGGAAAAGAGAGGTTCATTTCCAAACCCCTTAGTCTTATTATGCTAAATCGTGCATTACCTATTTTTCAAGAGTTTTTTAAAAACCTGGTTCCATAGCCTCAAAGATGTCTAATTAAATGAATAGGATTTAGGTATCTAAATCCATTCTGATGTCCACAGACAAGATTTTTTATAAAAAGGTTACTGGAATGGTAGCCCCTAGTTAAGTTTTCAGAAATTTTTTAAGCAGTCAGTGTGAATCAAGCTCTGATTTTGACTACCTGGTTATACTCTGAAAGTCTTAGATGAATGCTTCTGCTCTAAATCTTGACTGGGCTTAGGTATATCTGATAAATATATGACTGTTCTTCCTTATCAAGACAAAGACAGTTATGGGCATGCAGAGAAGAGCCTGGAGAATTTAAAAGTAAAAAGCTTACTTGCTTATGAAATTGATCACATTTGGAGTTGGAAATCCACTTTATTGGTGTTTTGCAGTACTGAGTTCTTATGCTTTAAACATCCAGGTTTTTTTTTTTGTGTCTGCTTCATTCAAACTGACTAAAGACTTTTGTGTGCTGAGTTGTGCACTGTTGTTGAGAATGTAGTGCAGTGGTGCAGTAAAAAGTGTCATAATTATGCTTTCAACAGAGTGTGATTGTTAAAGGTGAACAAGAGCTCAGAAATATTCATGGCCTTCAGGAAGCAGATTTACAAGATCAACATTATACTTTACTCCCTTATTCTTGGCAGACAAGTTACCGCAGTCTCGTGGACAGTTAAACAGGCAGATGATGCCCTTTCCCAGCAATAGTGCATCCTGCAGAATCTGCCATGCTTTGGATGTTGATGTTGATTTAATTCCATAATCTTTCTCTTTTCAAACAATTATTTTTTTTTTCTTCTGGAGTAAAAACCAACAGCTGAGTTTCATGAGCGCTTACAGTGTACAGATAACAAATACCATTTATTAAAATCCATATATATCTCTCATCTGAGAGCAGATTAGCAAGGTGCTCTTTCCTGGGTGTGGTGCAGAGATGCTTCTCATTTAGCTGACATACACATCACATGGCAAGGTGCTAGCTCCAGCTGTTGTCTACACTCTTGCATGCTTCTGCTTGACTCCAGTGGGTTTATTTCATGGACTACATTTTGTCATCCCATTATATTACTGTGACATGTTACAGTACTGGAATAAAGTGACATGATGTTATGCTATGTAATACTATAAACAGTTCTTGCAGAGCTCTAAAATAGATATGGAAAGAAGCTAACAGATGTTTGAAAGTAGATGGACTAATCACTGGGAAATATGTTATGAACAGCAATTGTGCTGTGGCTGCAGGACGAATTAAATAATCTATTAGGTCTGTTCTGTATGAGAGCCTCATCATTTTGGGATTATATAAAATGAAAACAATTAAAGGCATACTTTCAAGTAGTTCATGTACAAACCATTTCTTCGTTTAAAATCTGCTGGGGAAGATGCCTTCAAACTTCGTGATTTTTTTTTTCTTCTTCTAAATCCACCACTGCTTGTCAGGCTTTTTTTCTTAACAAGGTATAACAAGCTACATTTTATGCATGACTATATACAGTATTTTTGTTCTGCTGCTGCAGAGCCAGCCAACCAGCAAGGAGAGGGAGCGCAAGTTAGCTAATAAATGCTGTTTCCAGAACTGTCCTGACAACTGTGATGACACTGATCACAAACAAAAATTTTTAAGTAGTACAGATTCACAGTTTATTGCTCCATGATGGGAGCAGACGGAACAAAACAGGTAGAAAAAATGTGAATTTCTGCTCAATAGAACATATTAAGTAGCAATGGTAGGTGGGAAAACACGCACAAAATCAGTCCGAAAATACTTGACAGTGTCCCTTTAAGGGAGAATGTAATTACCTGCAAGTTGTTGGTGTTGGAACTGGGGAAATGGTAAATAAACAAGGACAGAAACAGGAGTTAGATGTAGGCAAAGGAGCAATATAGCCTTGCTGTAAGTGAATTAAAATATCTTATTTGTGCTATGAGAAAGGGCATTTTTTTAAATATTTTTTTAACCTTTATAATTTTGATATTAAGTCCTATCATAATTAGATGAGTTTTTTTGTTTGGTTACTTTCATGGATTTTTTCATAACAAGATGATGGAAAAATAGCACTGAAGTCTAAAAGGATGGATTTTTGACTAAATCTTGACAATCTAATGGAAAATGTTTAGAACTCATATAAGTTTATCCATGAACTTATGATGTTTTTTGGCATAGGTGTGAACTTAGGGAATTTTTTTTACATTCATAAAGCTGTGATGTTATGCATACAGGAGAATCCCAACATCCATATAAATAAGGCAAAGACAGAAAAGGAGGGGAAATAGTTGCACTTTTAGAGATCAGAAAGCAAAGTAAAATAATTTAAAGTAGTTTATCTACCTCCTCGCTCTTCCTGAATACATGACTTCTAGATCTCCCCACCGACTGGGGAGATCACAGTCAAAGATTCTTTCAAACTTTGCTTATATGGATTGTCACATATCCAGATAGCTTAGTCATAGGATATCTTGCTTTTTCTGATGGTTGCATTGTGTTGTGGCTAGAAAAGCTAACAATCAGAAGCCCCATTTATATTGAGAGAAGAAAAAGTATAAAAAATCTCAGAGCTTTAACAATTGTCTATAAAAATTGGCAATGTAACACTTTCCTCCCACTGTGTGAAAAGCATCTTAAAAAATATACTCTGCAGTTCCTGTCCTGGAAGAGTTGGTCGATATTGCAAAGCAATTATATGAAATCTTATTTCTCTTTGGTTCAGAAGTGCAAGGCATTTTGGTCTTTTTAAGTCAGGATCTTATTTTTTTAGATTTATAGAAAGTATATGACATCACTATTTGATCAGAAGTTGGTCTTCTCAGACTGCCTAAGGCTGCAATGCAAGAGAGGAGTTGTTCTGGAAAGTCAGGCTGGGTGAAATATGCATGCGTGGGAAAAATGCTTATTTTTTCATTAAATATGTATAAAAACAGCATCTTGTCCTTGTAAAAACTACTTATGTTACCACACTTTGACATTTTACATGATATATACTGATATATTAGTTCCTTCCATTTAAAGTCAGGGCACATTCTGCCAGGCATTCCGTATGGGTGTGGTCCTCAGTGAAGATGGCAGAAGAATACACATATTACTAAGGATACACATATATCTCTAGGGTTAGGACTCAGCTGCTGGTATTCCAGGTGAGGAATACAACCTCTGCTTTGGTTGGGTACATCTGGATTACTAGCATTGCTAAGAATACAGCTTTGTGAGGACTTTATTTTACTTTGGGGTTCTAATGCTCTGGACTTTGAAAATTACTTTTTTAGTAAATGACAATTTAGAATTGTATTTTTCCTTTTCCCCTATAAGATGATTTTTAATTTTCATGGTTTCTGGTTAAACACAAGCTGCTGTGATATGTGTGGAAAAGCTTACCCTCTGGGTAGCAAGGCATGAGGGGTATGGTGCAGGTATAAATGATCCTGCTCACAGTGTCCATGCTGCACACGCACATGGTGGCTCACAGGTTTTCTGGCAGCACTGCTGGCAAACGTGCCCTGTAGCATTTGTTGTGGCAATTGCTTGGAAATCTCTGATAGTGAGAGATGTGGATCTTGTGTGTCGGTGGAGATATGACAGCAAGCAGAATCAAGTCTCAACTGTGGAATGAGGGTTTGCAGATGGTGCAAAGGGAGCTAAGAAAACAACAGCACATCTGTCTATGGATGTGTGCTGAAATACATTTGTTTTGTGCTTGTTGTTTAACACCCTTGGTTAGGAGAACAAAATCATTTCAGTACCACACTAAATATGTATCTGTACAGCTCTAATACTTTAAATTGCAAAATGTGTGTTCCCATTAAATTACTATGATATTTTTCCTGCTCTCTTCCTACAATGTGCTTTAACTTCTAAGTCCTTTCCTATCTTTCTTTTTGATAGGCACTTATTTACATATGTTTCTGGTGGCCTTTTGTTCCCTTTAGTCTAGCGGTCTGTGCTGTTCCTGAACTTCTCAGAGCTTTGGGAAGGTCCAAGAGTGCATAGCTTTGCAATACAACAGTTACAGCTCTGAAAACTACATTATTATTTTCAGATGTCTTAGAGGTTTATATGATGCTTTGTTTTTTTGTTACTGAATTACTTCTGAAGCACACAACCTTATTACACACACTGCATCTCCTAATAGGTACTTTTAGAGCTGCTTATAGAATCTGAGTAGGCTTTTCTCTGGTGCTGTAGATGATACTTCATAACATTCCTCATTTCATTCTTGCATGAGATCTGTCCATGCAAGTTCTAAGAGCAGTCATAGATCCACTGCCATGAGATCACTTATTGACACGTCACACGCATTGAATGAAAGAATGCAATTTACATCTGATGTGTTTCCTTTGAAATATTTTGCAGCAGTGTTCTTCACTTGTCATGGAAGTTTTAAAAGGCTTGTTGATATTTTTTGGTGTGTGTTTTTAGGTACTTTTTTCTGTAGTTCTTTTTCCTTCCTTTTAAGAGCTATATGCAGTTTGTACCATCATTGACCAATTATTGCCTAATTCATATCCTTTTATACCCTACAAATAAGTTGATGTATGTCCATTCAGATAGTTGTTTGTCTCTAATTTGCTATATATAGCAGAATCTGTAGTGTACCCTGTGAATACTAATATTAACTTTTCATGGTCAGTGCTATATCATTAGCTACTTTAGTAGTTCAGGGCACATTCTGCCATGCATCCCAAATTTTTATGGTTGCAATGTTTTCTTAAGTAAAGTAAATTAACTTCTAAATTATTAATGGATGTTTGTTACATTAAATGAAGACGGAGCTGTGTAATTAAATATAGAGGCTTTCTCCCCCCCTTTTTTTTTTTTTCTGTGTGATGATAGGTTCTGAATTCAAAAGAAAAGAATTATATAAATGTCATGTGTGCTACCCAGCTCAAACCATTTGTCTGTTAACAAGTGGTTGCCAGACAAACTCTGTACAAAACAGTTGAATCATTAGACTGTCAAATCTGGATAATTCTAATTTTAAAACTTTTATTTTTTAAAAGAATTTAAAACTTAGGCTGAATGTTAAAATTTATTTTAACAGTCTCCAGTAAGTGTGAGTCTATGTACTACTTGGAAATGTACTTAGTAAAATTACCACTCTTAGCTAATCAGTTTTCTTCTTTACTTGATTGTGAATGTGCAAAGCTCAAACACTGTATGGGATCATTCTCTACACTTATACCAGAGAGGTTCAGGAGGCTGTTAGTATGAAAACTAATGATGAGTATAACAATAAGAGTGCTTAATTCAGGAATAAATAACACATTCAAAATTGAAATAGATAAGTAATAGGAAAAAAAAAGAACAAAGTGGTTAAAAGAAACATCTCTTCTCACATTCAAATTTAAAGATGTAGCCACATTCTTGAATGGGTTAAAAAGGTCACCTAAATAAAATTAGCCCCAAGGAAAAAGCTCTGTAAAATCAAGTTGGTTTAATACATATAATTTATGTATTCTTTTTTTCCCCCTTGCTCTCATTTTGTGCTTATCTATTTTAAAAGCAGTTATCCTATATTTCATTATATACATTGTTATCAGCTGACGGCCTGTGTGTTAATGATTGCTATGGCAACTACAAGTGCATTAGTCTAACATTATATCATGAATAAGAAGTAACATATTTATTGTTCCAAACTTCCGTTTCACATTTTTAGACACTATTTCGCAACATATTTTGGACATACAGTGCTTCAGAGGACATTATTTCTCTTTTTTGTGTCCTTTCAATGACAAGTAATTAAACTCATGGTGTTGCATCACGTCAGATGTTACTGTGAATATTCTTATATCAAATAATGATTTCTTTTAACATTTACTTCAGCATTTACTCGAAGGACACAGCTTTTTTTCACATCTACCAAATTAAACATTGGACAATGCAGGGTGTCATCTTAAGAATTTGGAATAAACATGGAAAATAGATCCCTCAAATGGTGTTGGTGTTAGGCTTGCCACTGTCCTTTCCACTGATTATAATTAGAGCTGGTATGTTTTGTCATTTGTGTCCCGAGCACTACATTACCTTTATATTTCTGTTAGCACTTTTAGCAGGTAGGTAATGCTTGCCCCTTAATATTTCAGATTTCATCATGGTTTATAACTGTACTTTTAATATCTGCTCACTTTGACAAGAGGGAGATAGCCTTGCATTTGTGCAATTAAAAGATAACAAAAAATTCCTGCAAGTATTTTTTCAGAATGGATGTGCCGTTTCTTCTCTGCTTGCAAAGATAGAATTGAAACTGCATGTGTTCCTAAAACTAGAACTGTAATGCTGTAAAAGAAGTAAGGTGCTTTCACTGTAGATACTGCCTTCTAAAATAATAGGCATTGTTTTAGACTTCTTAATAAATCTAAGCAATAAAAATAGCCTTTCAATATCTTTGGTATTGTACCAAGAGAACAAACAGCAAGTATTTTTTATATGATATGTCCAGCCTATAATTTTTTAAAATAAATATAGATATTAGGAAACAATTGAGAGTTCTTTGCATGGTTTCTCTCACTGCCAACAAATTCTGACAGGAAGTGATAAGAAAATATACACAAGAAAACAATTCTGTTAGTCACTAAACATTATATTAGCCATTTAAATAATCCAATTAAACACTGCTTTCAAATAAGATAATATTGAAGTAGAGGAAAACTTAATCAATGTTTTTTAATAAACCTAACATACAAAGACTAAACCTTACCAATACCTTCATTTCAGCTGCAGGAGAGGTTAGTTAATTATCTATGACAAAAACTCTATACATGAAGCACATAAATCATATGCTTGCAAACCATTCACTTTTGAAAAATACATGTCTTAAGTAGTTGTTATAGTAAGGCACAGGTTTATTATCTATTCTATAATTTATTAATTAGTGTTGCATGATTTTTTTTTATTAGTAGTATTTTGTTCTTTTGTTTGTATCACGTTTATTATTTGGGCATTTCATATATCTTGTTTAGTTCTATAATAATAAAACAAACAAACACCTGTGTATTTGTGATACAGAAATGTCTCTTTGCTTTAGTTAGAAACAAGTTTCTTGTTATGGTAGCTGCTTCAGAAACAGTGTATGAAATATAATCCTTTTGACTTTTCTGTCAAACTCTTTGCATCTATCCTTGTTTCTGTGGTTTGTGTTCTTATTTTGTTGGGTAAATTTGACAGAAAATTACAGCAGGTATAAGCCACACTGCTTTGTTTATTTTGTGTGTCACTTGTTTTTTAGTGAATTCAGTCTATTGCAATTTCTTTGATTCCTCGCCATATTTGAAGTTGCATGATTTCAGTTGGTATAAACAGTGATTTTTATGCTGCTATTATAGCATAATATATAGCAGTTTCTGGAATTGAACTGATGTTTCCATACGTACGCAGGATGTGAAAAATCGCCGAAACCCTCGCCTTGTACCCTACGCTCTCCTGGACGATCGCACAAAGAAGTCCAACAAGGACAGTCTCCGGGAAGCCGTGCGCACCCTCCTAGGCTATGGCTACAATCTGGAAGCTCCGGATCAAGATCACGGTAATTAATTTGGGGTTCTTTTTCTCCTCAAACAAAGGTTAGAATTTTCCACTCTGTTGCCGAATTTGTTGGTCCAATAAAACATTTTGGACAGGTGCCTCCAAATCTAATAGATGCTTTTCCCCATTTTCTGTTCTCTTAGATCTTAATTTCTTACTTTCCTTATTGTTGCCTTTCCTTCTCATGTGGCCTCAAATGAATATTTACAAAACGTAACATTTTTACATATCAAAGCAATTATTTACAATTTAAATCAATAAAAACAATTTATTAACTAGGTTTTTTTAATGCTATATTTGCTATTTCAAAGCAAAAGAGGAAAAAATATGTAAACTCAGTAAATGTGAATATTATATTCCTAAAATTTAAACTTTAAATAATTAAGAATTCTAAACTTTCTATACAGTCTTGTATTTAAACACTTAAAGCTACAAGATGAAATTTTCTAAAATGAATGACTGCAGAACTAAATTTCTTTGAATGTCAACCTGCAAGTCTAGAATTGGATAGTCTGTGAGAGCCTTTAAATTTCCTGAACATTCTCAGGTCTTGGAAGTTGAATTACATGATAAGTAAATTTAAACTCACTTTTTACATATGTTTTCTTTGAACTTGAATCATTGCCAGATTGAATGTATTATTGATACTGAGGGCTGTATTTTCAGTTTGAGACATCCTAGAAAAGAAAAAAAATCAAACAAAAAAACTATATAAACTATTAATAAAGAAGTTTTAAAGAAACAGTACACAACATTTAACTCAATAAATGCAGAATATAAAATGTTAGGAAAGTACAAGAAATCAGGAGACATAATGTACAATTAAAATAAATAGATATAACTCCTATCAGAAGTTCCTATAACCCCTATTTCAGAAGTTCACTTAATGATAAGGATATATGGAATAATCCAAATTGAAACTAGCATCCTTCTAATCTCAGCAAAATGTGGAAATTTTGAGAAATGTGTCTAAATCTTTTTTTTTCTTTTTTTTCTTCATGTAATGATAATATTGTTAAGTTGAGATCTGTTTAGGCCATAGACCTTCAGTAAAGCATTTCTGCAGAAGACATAACTCCTACCTAAAGTGTACACAAGGAACCTACCATTTGGAATTTCTTTTCCAAGGCACATGCATGCTCTGATCCTCAGCTTTTATGAGTTACTGCTATTAAATTATGCTTAAATACAAGGCATTGATGAGACCTAGAGTGTGTAATAAGGTTGGATTGCTGAATAGGTAGAACAATGCTCCTTAGTGGAGTGGACAGTGCTGGTGGCAAAATGCCATGGTCTCACTCTTAAATGCGTCTGTGCCTAGCCTGGGGAGTGCAAGCCTGCTGCATAATCCTAGAATTTCTTCTCCCCCACTGTTGGGAAGGAGATGCTGCAAAGAAAGATTGAGCATGACTTCTGCTTGGTTCTGAGAAGGTGGGTCAGCTGGTAGAGGAGGCCTTTGCCTCTTGTGACAATAAAGGGGCTGTCTCAAAGTATAGGCAAAAGGGGACAGTGCACGCTCCTTTTCCACAGTCTCTTCCACATCCTGCTGAACAATATTAATCCCTTTTCCCTTAGAATTCAGAGATTGTTGAGATGGTTCTGTGAAGAGAGTTACTAATGAAATGTAAAGAACACAAGTGCAATCCTTGAATCTGGAAGATGTGATCAGTGCTGTTGCAAAATTCCCAGAGGAAAGGAATGGCAGAAGAGTGTCCCATGAATTGGTCTTTCTTGAGCAAAGACTGGAATTGCAATCAGCAAAAGATTTTTATAGTCATTTCGGAGATTAAATTTTGCAATTTATGAGTTTCTCAAGTTTTGGAGATGCATAAAACATGTCACAAGGATTCTCTTTCATCAGCCAAAATCTATAATGTTATTAAGGGATTTAGAGCCCTCTAGTGGTGTTCTGCATCTCCAATCATNTATCAGAGAGAAGAATTTACAGATAAAGAATTATGTGGCAGAGAGTTGGGTTGCTTAGAGAAAGCTTAATGAACCTCACCAAACTGAAGTCAGGCATGGTGCATGAGAAGTTGATTCTGAGGGATGTGATTTTATAGGCTATCCCAGGTGATACTGGAAATACTGACCTTGATGTGTGTAAGAAAAAAGAAGAGAAAGGGAGAGGTTCTTAGTGTGGCCTAACAAACAGGTACAAGTAGGTGCAGAAAATTTATCTTTTAACAAATTCAGGAAGAAGAGGAATTGTGATCAGACTGCAATGCTGACTTTTGAAAGGTTGCACAGGCTTTAATACATCACAAATTATGGAAAAAGATCCATGCTTTTGGCCTCTCTTTTCCCTAATATGATAAAAAGAGTGATCCCCGAGTCATCTGTTTGTAGCTGCATTCAGATTTCTAAGTTCTCCTTTCTTTGTGTTTTTTAAATTCTTTTTTTCCCTCTGATTTCCAGAATGGGGGAACACTTTCTCTAAAAGGCTGTTCTACAGGCACATTCTTCTTTTCATGTCGATGCTCAAAGGGATTCCTTTACCTTTTGCTTTCGCTTTCACTGTTTCTTGTCAGTAGTTGAAAACAGTACTTTCTGCTTTGATTTTTTTTTTCCTCTTTTATGCTTATTTTTATTTTTTTAACTCTTACAGCAACGAGATTGGATGTGTGCAGTGGGATAATGGAAAAGTTCAGGATCTTCCGCACAGAAAAGACTTATGCAGTGAAGGCTGGGAAGTGGTACTTTGAGTTTGAGGCAGTTACTGCAGGAGACATGAGAGTTGGCTGGACCAGGCCAGGCTGTCTGCCAGATCAGGAACTTGGCTCAGATGAAGAAGCTTTTGTTTTTGATGGCTTTAAGGTTTGTATGTGCTTACCTGTAATAATATGAGTGCCTGCAAAACTTTTAATTTTTTGTGCCTTGTTCCACATATCATCGCCTCAGTTGCTTTCATTGATGTTTCATGAAATTATTTCTCTCTGTCTTTGAGGGCCTAGGTAGGATAACTAGAACCAGTGTCACCTGAAAAATTTGTTAGCAGGGTTTGGCATTTCTATAATGTCTTTTCACAAATTCACATGTTTCTACTCTATATATGTAAAGAATTGAAAATCAAAATGACTTAATCAAGTTCAAAATACTGGCAGAGTTGTGATTAGCTATGAATAATTTCTTTGAAGTTTTACTCTATTCTCTCTATAAGAAGTGCCACTAGGGAATAAATAAATTAATAATAAGTGTATGAGCCAAACTTTGATATAAAGTTTTTGTAGAAATGAGAGAGTTCCAAAGAGTATAGCTATGTTTTCATGGAAATCCTTACAGCTTAAATGAAGTATGATAGATAGTAGCACTACGGGTTGCTCAAATTTAACTCTGTGTGAAAAAAATGGCAGATTGAGGTCTAGTTGTAAAAATATATAGGAAAACAAATCTTTATATTACTATCATCAGAATAAATTAGATGACTCATTGAAATTTTTAATTTCAGTATGAGGGCAAGTGCAATTACTATCCAAACCTTAATTGTTTTTTAAGGCTACTGATGACTCATTGTCAAATTATTTCTTGTATCTGGTATTGGAATTAATTTCCTTTATTATTATTAAAATGTGCAACAGAAATCAATAGTATTCCTTCATGTTCCCAACAAGATAAAGTTCTCAAGATGTATTTTGTTTATGCTATGGGAATTTATATGTTTTCCACTATTGTGTTGCATGAGAAGATGCCTTGAGAAGAGAACTGAAAAGGTTTTTTTGTAAAGTGTCTTACTTAAACCATTCCAGTCCTCTATTTTTACTGGAATAGCTGTGTAGTTACCTTCTGAATCCTAGGGTTTGACCTTTAGGTCTCAATCCACAAAGCTATTTTGTTGTCTTTGATTTTGATGGGTTCTTCCCTTGGTTGGAGAAAAAAAATTGACCTTCAAGATATCCAGAAAGGGTCATTTGTTTTGTACAACTTCCAGAAGGGATACAGAGCATAAACATCTACTTGTGATGGAATACATGAATAGGAATCTTATTTGCTCTTAGTTATTGACACTTTTTTGTTCTGTGCTTGGTTACAGGAGTCCTTAACAGATGTTAATTTATTTGAACTCCAATTCAGGACCCCATTGAAAGCCTTTGCAGTCTTTGACTTGGAAGTCAAAGTCATACAAATCATTAATCATGCCCTCAGTTACTCTGGAATCTATCAGAGACCCAGTGCTTGTCTCATTCACAGACACCTCTTTTCCTTCCAAAATTTGAAATGAGGCAAAGATTAATTTATTTTTCACAAAACATATTTTGGATTATACTTAAGGAAACAATACAGTTTGCAAATAATGAATTTATAGACTACTAAAGTAAATAAAAGCGATTGCTTAAAAAGGGTTTGTGAAGCAGCTATTAAGCATTGTAATTGATAGCATATTATTGTAATTACAAATCTTCCATGGAACTTCTTCAGAAAACTGTAAACTATACTCTTACTTTCTACTAAAAGGTTGAAATAGCAATTTTCCCTGTCAGGGCTCCTAGCAGTGTTTTACAATGCTGATGTGAGGGGTGCTTGTAGGAAGTTAATTGTTGGATTTCTGTCAGCTTGGAGTACTCAAAGACACAGTTTTGGAATGATATTCTGTGAAAGTGTTCATTTTAGTGCCATCTTAATTGAGGCAGTTAATTATTAGTTCTACCCTTAAAGACAAGGAGAACATCTACTTTGTCACTATTTTTCTTTTAAATGCTTTTAATTATTTCCAGGCACAGCGGTGGCATCAAGGTAATGAGCATTTTGGCCGCTCATGGTTGGCAGGAGATGTTGTTGGATGTATGGTTGACATGAATGAGCACACTATGATGTTCACCCTAAATGGTGAAATCCTGCTTGATGACTCAGGCTCGGAACTTGCATTCAAGGACTTTGAGGTTGGTGACGGTAAGTAATGTAATATATCATGCTGTTAACTTGCTATTGCATTTTGCTCTGACTTCTCTTTAATGTGTTTCTTTTGTGTTTCATATCCCCATTCTCATTCCTGTCCCTGCCTCCCCTGCCTTGTCCTTTTTATTATTTGATTAGTATTAACCCTTTAGAAGGGAAATTTGTTGGGTGTGAGGATGAGGAAGGGCTTTTTTCTGTAGTGATCTTTGTGGTCGTCTTTTGTTGTGAGACCTTTAACTGCTTTACAGGGATGTGTCTGAACAGGCAGATTCATGATTTAATATTTCATCCTCCCTGCAGTAGATTACCATATGATGTAACAGAATCGTAGAATGTATCATAGAATTGTTTGAGTTGGAAGGGATGAGAATTTAAAGAGCACCTAGTCCATCTCCCCTGCCATGAGGGGCAAGGACATCAGATTTCATCTAGAGGAAGTACTGAAATATTACCACATTTCTGTCCAATTAGTGAGAAACTGTGGTGGGGAGTTAAAGCTGTCTTTAAGGTTTTGTTTTAGCACTGGGAGGAGAAATGACATGTGATACAGGATAAAGTCAGCTGATACAAAACTA